>OX638138.1:50980477-51580477 GCA_951805005.1 Othius punctulatus | reverse complement strand
ATATTAATCAGATGCAGAAGTGTTAATTAAATATCGGCTGTATTATAAATAGTACAGTAAAATTGTTCAATAACAACCCTTTTACCTCGGAAAACATAGTACCTACTTCTGATTTTTTTTTTAAGTGTTGATGGACACATAAGACAAGTCTAAAACCCAAAAGGCGTATCCCCACTACCATCGGAAGGTGCCACCAATTTGAAAAATTGTAAAAGTCGATTTATCTCATTTTCTATTGTTTGAAGGCAAATACTTTTTAGACAGGAAATATTGCACATACGGTGACATTCTTTGTTCGATCTGCGTAGACTTTCTGCATTCGCGTAATATCGCAATAAGTAATAACACACTAGGCAGTGTAGTAGATCTATTACGAGAGAAACAGCAGAAACAACACTGGCATCGAATGGAATGGGAATGGAATGCAAGCTGTGGAATGGTGAGCCTGAAAGACAGATGTTGTTTGAAGGCAAATACTTTTTAGACAGGAAATATTGCACATACGGAGACATTCTTTGTTCGATCTGCGTAGACTTTCTGCATTCGCGTAATATCGCAATAAGTAATAACACACTAGGCAGTGTAGTAGATCAATTACGAGCGAAACAGCAGAATCAACACTGTCATCGGATGGAATGGGAATGGAATACAAGCTGTGGAATGGTGAGCCTGAAAGACAGATGTTTACGGACAAAACAGATTTTCATTCAATAGCTTGTGACGTAATATCCCATTCCAAAAACGTTGATCAATTTCTTGCACCAACCGGACTTTGAAGCGCTGTTACTCGGAGATTATTTGCTGCAATCATATGTTTCGAACGGGCTTTTGTAGATTTTTTCAAGTTGTACAACTTTTATATTTGCTATGATTCAAAAAATGACTCATGCTCATGATATCAACTATACAGTATCGCACAAATTACGTAAATGTGTAAAATTATATGTGTAATAAACTGCCGAACTCATACAATTCAATGCTATAATGAGATTTGTATCGGTCTATAAAAAAAAAAAATTATGGAAAACTTAATTTGTTTCTCAGTCAATCATGTATAGAATACATTTGACACATATTATTCAAAAAATGTAGCTCTTGTCATCCAGCCAATATCAGATCGCCCCATTCCCCAGCTTTTCGGAACTGATAGTGCCAACTCTTTCGGGATCTTCTTGTGAGGAAATTGTACCACCATCGGTGGTACAACAGCCCCGTTTGCACTAAAGCTGATTTAACGAACCCGTGTTCGAGGAGTGACAATAACGAGTGACAATATCACATTCAAATGTAAAATCTATATTGTCATAAATGCAATACTCATTTGAACGTGAGGCTCTTAAATAACGTACATGTTACTGTTAACGTTTTTTGATACGCAATACAGCTGAATGTGTCATAATCAAACAATTTGGATACTCATAAACTGTATCTATTTTAAATGTTTGTAAACATTAAGGTACTAATGGTGAATTAAGTATAAATAGTAGGAAGCCTGCTCGTTATGTAACATATTCATTGGGACAAGGTTAATTTCTCTAGAAAAAACTCGCACAAACATTTTATCTTGAAGACTCTTGACACTGGCTACCTAAAAAAAGTTAATCGAAGAATCACGTAACCGACCGCAAGGACGAAATCCCAGAAAACGAAAAATTTCAATTCCCCGAATTAAAAAGTGAACGCGAGATGTAAAAACGTGCTGAGCAACGATGCAAACTCAAGTTCTTGGCCTCCGCAGCGTTCTGCAAGAGCGGCCAAGGCTGATCGGCTCTCGCCAGTGCGTGCGCCCGTTCCGCCGTGGAAAACTCGCCGCCTCCGCCGTCCCTCGGCCATTTTTCCCCGCGATTCGTGGGGAACGATCGTCGGGGAGCAGCAAAGCGAGGAAGATGTATTACGTGCAACTGGCGAAAACTCGCCGCTCATCGGAGCGTTGCAAGACCGACAAAGGCTGGCAACAGGTATGGGAGGAACGCATGCGAGGAGAATCGAAAGTGAAAATTAGCACCTCCAGTTAACACAAGAAAAGCGACAACAGGGAACTAATATTCTCTTGAAATATTGTTAGTTCAGGTAAAATAAGCTAAAAACGCACAAGCGCCGGAAATATTGATATCATGAAAACAGATCCTTCAAGAAAATTACGTTAAAAGTATAACATATGAAAAAATAAGTGCTCATACCTGAAGTTTTGTAGAGCGAGCAATCCTCGATCAAAGTAAATCATTTTAACGAAAATCAAGTTTGGTAGTTATTTACAAAACGAGAGCTCGAGAAACGAATTGTACGTTGCGCGCCATAGTTCACCCTTTACTTCCGGCCTCTATACGCGAACTATAGCTTTTGTGGCAAACCCTGTAATATGATTTCTGTTCAAAATTTTGTTGCCATCAACTTTACCCTATATAAAATATTTCAGTCGGTGCACCGTTTACGAGATAATTTCGAAAAATAACACAACTTCGCAGTTTGGAGAGTGATTTTTCAATATTAATAAGTGATGAAGCCCCCACTAGGCGAGGAGAAACTAGTCGGATATTCGATTCTAGAGTACTCAAGAGTATGTATACCAAATTTCAAAAAAATATAATTATTTCCGCCAAATGGGCTTTTTGAGGCTAATATGACTGGACTATCAAAACATTTAAAAAGCATAAAACCATGACAAAACGATCTTAAAAACAGTAATCTAACGCAATATATGTTAACTATATAGTGGGAAAAGAGCGAATAATAAAGTCAGCGGATATTACTTTCATTTACTAAGCATTACTTGAAAAGTACCATATTTAAGTTTGCGCCATATTAAAGTGGACAAGCCAAGAATCTAGAATAGTATTCGCATACGTATCATTACCAACCATTTAATATTGGCTTGTTTTTTCGGCTGGTAATTTACATAAAAACAGCTTTTGAATTAATGAACCACCTCACGTATTTGATTCCTAATAGCAGTTTATGGCTACTTAGTGTATCAATTACCTTGATTTATATATTTATTCTCACGGCGCAGCTTTGTGTGCCTTCGCTTTGTCATGTCATGTGCTATGATTTAGCGATTATGATACCCAATGATTAATTTCACGGAGCCTTGATGTGAGTAACGACTCTAATTTTCGGCGTGTCTCATTAGTCGCGTTTTTGCAGCCACTGAGCCTTCCTTTGTCTTTTTTGTCGCATTTTTCGAACGGCCTCTAATCATCTTTAAATTGACGGGTAATGAATAGCGCTCGACTCTATTCTGATGCTCTCAAGGATGTTTTTGCAAAATTCGTTAATGTAGGAAGCTTGTGATGAAAATATCTACACCACTAATGAATTTGTAGCAGGTAATATTAAGTCATTAGTAAAAATTACAAAAAAACTGTTTTAAATATTGAAATGGTAGTTTCAGACCAAGCAGGAGTTTTAAATCCTATAACATTTTTACTTAAAAGTAAAAATAAAAAAATAAAATGCCTCTTGTAAACTCAATCCGGGGACATACTGTATATTATTAAATGGGACAGTATTACCTACAAGTTGGTGAAAAAAATAATTTCAAACACCTTCATTTATTTGTAATGACGTCACCGACAATTTTCTTAAATGGCTCGGTATATTTTTTTGGTGTATTCTTGTAGAGCAGTTTAAGTAATTGTCACTTGTCTTAATTTTTAGTAGGATTATACTATGATATATTTACAAAAAATTACAAAATTTACTCAAACTGATTTGAGGCTATTAAATCCGAAATTCTCTGGAACAAACAATTGGTGATAATAATTAAGCAAGCTTAATAGTTATTTAAGCATTAAGAGAGGCAAGTATCGTTTACCAGTCGAGGTCGAGTTTGCGCCCGAGCGACAGCGAGGGCTAGCAATAAAGACCGAGACTGGTCAAAACTTACCTCTCGAATTGCTTATAACTGTTTTTCCACTCCTGAAGTTGGTTTAATTGTTTGTGTTTGATTAATTTATTTTCGCAACATGAACAAAATGTCAGTACGGCTTTGGTTGCTAAGACTATTTTTCAAACAAAGTATGAATGTCAGAAATTGCATTCGTTTAGTTGTAAAATGAATTCCAATGAAAATAAACAAGAGATGGCAATTGAAGAAGCTGCAGATGCTGCCTGTTCCTTCCTACTGCCGGAGAAGTCGAAGGGGTGTTATCAAAATGCGTATAAGTGATTTAAAGACTGGTGCCAGAGAAAGAACGCCATTGAAATTATTTTACTTACTTCCCTTAGGGAGGTAAGTGATTGCTTACTTCCCGTTGCTCATAGTAACCAAAGCTTTATCGGTAAGTGGGGCTTACTTCCACCAAATCAATGTTACAACAGTGTACTTACCATGCAGGGAGTGGAAAAAATAAGTTTATTCGTTTTGCAGCATTATTAAGTTGTAAATTATGAACTAGGTTGACGAAATGAATTAATAAAAGTAACTTAATATCGTAAGTAATAAAGATGTAATACACCTTACAAGGACGTAATTTATGTTATCTTAAAATGTGGTGAACCATGCTAACAAATGTGTTAGTGTTACGTCCAATTTCACGAACCGACGTTTGTGGTCTTTTTTTGATATATTATTATAATCACCAATTGTTTATTCCAGAGAATTTAGGATTTAATAGCCTACTAGCTCAAATCAGTCTTCACACTTTTTGCAAAAAATTCTTAGTATAACAATACTAAAAATTCAAGCCGATGAAAAGTACTTAAAATGGTCTGCAAGAATACACAAAAATATATACCAAGCCATTTAAAAATTGTCGCTGATATCACAAAATAAATAAAACAATAAATGAAGGTGTTTAAAAGTTTTTTTTTTCACCAACTTGTAACTAAGGCTGTCCCATTTAATAATATATTGTTGATGATTAAATAACAAATGAAGTCGCTACACTCTTGGGCCCTTTTTATCGAACACACTGTATTTACTATTTTAGTATAAACTCGACGATTTCAAAATCGTCTTAAATTTCAATAACTCCAGGTTTTTTTTTCTTATAATAATCAGTAAAAGGGGAAAATTGAATCAAACGTTATATGGAGCGATTGTGAGCTTCAAAACTATACACGGTTGAACACAAACTTTCACTAACCAGATTACTGAAATTTGTGTTGGTGGATGGCCAGTAAAGAATAGTGTTAAAATTAGTCTTAAATCTTCATATTGTGAAGTCGGCATCCATATATAAGCAACATTGTTGTAATGTGTGCATGAAATTCGTATTATAATAATGGTGTAGGGGATGCGAAATTATTGCTGCTATTAGTTAATATCGAATTGAAATATATATTTTTTAATACGGCTCTGTTCAATTAAACATAATATGTATGTAATAAAGATACATAAAAGTTGCGAAATTTTTTAGTAATGAGACAGTCTTGAGTGTTTTTTTGAAACGTTTGTCATGCAAATATCTGGGGTCAACGTTTTTATGAAATATTATTATTATCCTACCTTGATTATTTCTAAGCGAGGAATGTTAATCCGAAGTGATGATGTTAGCAGTAGAGAAATAAAGCCATAAACCGCCATTTTTGGACATGTCCAATGTTGGCACATAATTGAATTTCTTTCAAATCCAGAAACATAAAATAAATTATCATCGAGAAGAGGTCTCCAATTAATTTATAAATTAATAATTTTGCATACAATTTAAATTCCTGAAATGTAAAGCCGGTGCAATAATTTTCGCCAAATGTCAATTTAAACTTTTATGGCCTTGGACAAGTTTTCGCTGGGAAATGGTGATTCGTATAATCGATTCGATGTATAATCAATTGACCAATAAAAATATTACGGGATAAACCAACAACATGTATTTTTATGCCTATTTAATGAACTTGTGACTGCGATTATATTAATTCAGCAGTACATACAGGGTGCGGCGGAAATAAGTACCGGTTTTTAAAGTTAATTAAGCCAAAATGCACGCAAACTGCAGCTCTTAATTTTTAATTCACGTCTGAAATCTCATTCATAAGTGCTAGTTACTGCTAGTAACTTCCGAAGATATTGGAGCAAGCTAAGTAATTGACCATAGAAACGGAAATAGGCTGTTGTTAAATAACAACAAAATTAAAAAAAAGCAAATATTGCCATGATTTCGTGCCCCACTTGGCTCCGAAATCTGCAGATAGAAACGACATTTTTTAAATAAGTCACTTATTTTAAATAAATATTGTAGGAATGGCAAATTAATAAAATCCACATTTAAATATCATTGGAAATTTTATTTGAAAAAGAGCAAAATTAAAAAAAAAATGGTTCTTTTGCAAACAATAAACCAATGGTTTTTTTGCATCTGAGTGTAGAATGACTAAAAACTATTTTGACCAGCAGTCTATGAAATGTGGGTGCCTCGTCCCAGATCACCTTTCAATTATTTAATTACTACCTAAAACTTAAAAAAATCTCCAGGGACTCTGTTGATATCTATTATAATTTGGCAGCAAAAAAAAAGATAAGAAGAAAATTTAGGTATTGCTAACAAATAGATACATTAAGATCTATAGTCCGCACTTGAGGTTAAGTTCGACTCAAGTCGTATATTGTGTTGCGTTTGGTGTATATACTACTATAGAAAATACGCAACCAAATATACGACTTGAGTCGAACTCATGCTTGAATACGGACTATAGATACAGACCAAATAATATACTAAATATTCATGTGACAACAATTTTCCCTGATGTAAAGGATGACTTCTACGCCAAAAATGATAGTTTTACATACTTTCACAATGTTGCGAACGAGGAGGTCAATTTACAGAACCGTTAGCTCATCTATCGATCTATTTATTATAAAGCCGTATAAGATGGTTTCGAACGTGTTGAAATGCAAAATGCGTAAACGCGAAGTATTTTCGTTTTTTTCAATACTATATACAAAATTCCTTGAAAAACATTTGAATAAAAACTAACACATTTTAAATTTCATACTTTTTGTTACAGTTAAATTAGAATTAAATTAATAATTTTGGTGTTATTTAAAATTATTCTTTATACAGGGTGTCCCACGCTAATGGACCATTAAATGTTTATGGGATTCCCGATAATATAAATATTTGAAAAAAATCTTCCAAATATGGCCGATTCCGTTCTCTTCGCGTGAAATACTTTCAACTTTCTATCACCCCCGGTTCTACCGGAAGTTGCCACTACTTTTGTATGGAACACCCTATATATTATTATGTTTCTGGCTTCCCCGTTTAATTTGAAACATCTTTTGTAGATATATGTGTACCTGCCTGCACCCATCTTTTTACTTTCCGAGATAAAAATCTAATTCCAAGATTTTGACCTCAAAACTACGTTATGAAAAATGGCTTCAATTCCTCTTACAAATAAGATAATACAAATATGATTGATATATGTGCAGCTGAAAATATTGATAACACTGGTCAACACGATTTATGTAAGATCCGTGTTACATAAATCGTGTTGACCAGTGTTGACCCACACTTTTTTCCAGAACTATATTTTTCTATTACAAAATGTATAGTTATTGTGGAAGTATGAGGATAAAATGAAGCTCTTTACTCGGGCGATGTGTATTTAGGCCCAATATCTGTTTATAATTCCGTCCTCATGATTCAGCAAAACGAATAACATTTTTTTAAATTCTGCATGCTTATTTTTAAATTTTTAGTGCTTATTTAATAGGACCCTAGTGATAACCAATGTTAAGAAATAAAATTCACTTTTGAAAAGTTCACTCTAAATGTGTTAATATCGTTGATAGTCAAGTCATATTAGCCTCAAAAAACCGTTTTGGTGGAAATAAATTATATAGTTTTTAAATTTGGTATTCAAATTCTTGATTACTTTAGAATCGAATATTATCGAGTTTCCCCTACTCCGGTGGCAGATTCATCCCTTAAAATTGAAAATACATCCCCCAAACGGCGAACTTGTGTTATTTTAATTATCTCGTAAACGTTGCTAAAATTTTTTATATCAGGTATAGTTGATGGAAACAAAATTTTGAACAAAAAATATATTAATTGTTTGCCGCAAAAGCTATAGTTCGCAAGGTATAGAGGCCGGAAGTCAAATTATCCAGTACATCCAGTCAAATAGACTTTTTGGCGGAAATAAATGATATAGTTTTGAAACTTTTCCAACGTAAAATGTTAACATTAGTTATCATAGTTACGAAAGATAAGAAATGTTTCGCAAACTATTATGCATCTATAAACAGCATAGGCGAAATTAAATAATGCATTTGATGCAATTCAAATTTTCTAAATATTTCAAAAACTACGTATTTCAAGAATATTCCATTTAAAAAATATATATACGCTTAATTTAAGTGGGCACTTACTACGAGTGCTAACTACGAGCCCTAACAACTTAAAGTTCGGACGATACCCATTTTTACTATTACTTATAGATTATTTTGCTGAAAGTTGCTACTTACTTATTATATTTATGATCTCATAAAAATGCATTATTAGGACCACTTATGCCAAAAAATTAATATTATTTGTATATATTTACCGTATTTACTTCTTTAAGAAGAGATAAATGAAAAACTGAACCAATTTTACTGGCAACTTAATGTTCGGATGACTTCTTCTTTACATTTTTTTGGGGTTAACTCTGTTAAAATGATAGTTATTAATATGATATGTGTCGATTTACTGTATTCTTGTATGTATGTTCATGAAAATGAGCCGTGGTAAAGTAACCTGAAACAAAATTCGTCCAATTGTTGTGAAACCGTACCATGAAGGAAAAAGCACGAAGACAATCGGCGATAATTTGAATTTAGCGAAGTCAACGGTAGGAGATATTTACCAGTGCTATGGAGATACCATCTATAAGTCGCATGCAGGCGCAGATGGGCTATAATAATAATGCCCCTCTCCTCTCAACGCCCGCATAACTAGTAATAGTTCAGGGGCCTATGGTAAAATAAAATGTAATTGGGTCAGAATTCTCTGTCAAAAATTATGACAGTAACCAATTACGCCACAGGTGGAGGAGTAGTACGGATTATTATTATTATAGAGCCAGATACAAAATTCGGGGTAAAAGTTCTGGTCAATCTAGTAAAATGATATGCAAACAGAGGAAGGAGCTTGTGAAAATATGTAAAAGTTAGTGAAAAGTCACTGTAAGGGAGATAACGGCCTTATTTAATGGGAAAATGGGGGCAAATATTTCGCGAGAATGTTGTAGGCAATGGATCCATCAGTGAGGGCCCAGTTTTTATAAGGTACATAATAAATGAAATATTAAATAACATTACTTTTTAAATTCACTTTATTTTATCTTATTGAAGCCTAAACAAAAACCTCTGTTAACAAACAAACAGACGAACAATTGTATAGCTTGGGGCAAGTCTAAATTGTCTTGGACTGTAGAAGACTGGTCCAAAGTCATATTTAGCGATGAATCTAAATTCGACGTCTCTGTAGGTGATTACAGAAAACAAATTATTCCGGATAAAGCGGATGCTTTTCAAGCTGATTGTATAAAAAGGACTGTGAAGTTTCCAAAAGGGGTATTAATTTGAGGATGTATGTCTGGAAAAGGTTTGGGGAAAATGGAAATAATAGATGGTATATTTTATGCTCTTAAATATCAGACAATTCCGAATAACAGTCTTATTCCCAGCGTACATGAGCTTTATCCGGATGGGAATTTCATATTCCAGCAAGATGGTGCATCAAGCCATATAGCAAAGATGACAAAAATATGAGTTTCAGATCACGGAATGAAAGTTCTGTCTTAGCCCTCTAACAGTCCGGACATAAAAATTATTGAAACCTTGTGGCAACATGAAAAGTCAGTTGAGGAACAATTCTCAACGAAATGTACATGCTTTTGAGACAAAACTGAGAGAAATATTTAGATATTTCACGCCAAACTACTGCAAGTCTTTGCTGGAAACCATACCAGCCAGAATACGAGAGATCATAAAGTCGAAAGGTGATGTGACACCGTATTTATAATTTAAACGGTCGTCGGCCGAACATAAAATTGTCAATAGAATTAGAATTTAGAAATAGAATAGAATTTTTATTTATTTTTTCTCTATTTTGGTTTCTTGTAGATATAAAACAAATATTTTTTAACAAAAGCGTCCCTTATTAAAGTTGTATTCCTAATTTTTGAATAAAAAAAATTATGGACAATTTACAGAACAACAATCAGTAAATATGTATACAAATTGGTACGGTCCGAACATTAAGTTGTTAGGGCTCGTAATGGCATTTTTGAATGACGAATTGTCAAAATTTCAGCTGCAAAATATATCAGTTCGAGAGGTACCTTTCAGGTATAATTCGAGATTAATTTTCCGTTTACATATTATATGTAAGAGAAATTGGAGCCAGTTTCATAACGTCAAAATCTTGGAATTTAATTTTTATCTCACAAAGTAAAAAATATAGTGTACCAACATCTCTACACAAGATGTTTTAAATTAAACGGGGAATGCAAAAACATAATAATATATAGAGTATTGCATTGAAAAAACAAAAGTTGATGACTTCTTGCGGTAGAACCGGAAGCGATAGAAGCTTGAAATATTTCTTATATTATTATTTTGTCGGGAATCCCATTAACGATCCATTAGCGTGGGACACCCTGTATACCAAAAATGTTGCCCGTAAATGAATAGTGCTCCAAAAATATGTTTTCTAGGCGCAGGATGACATTTAAATGGTCAAGGGGAATTCTTAAAGGGGTATGGACATTTTTCCATACCATCGCCTTGGTATGGAAAAAGTAAAACAAAAGAAGAATCGTTTTCGCGTTGCTCTACCAGAATTGCCTTTAGGAAAATCGCGTTTCAGAAATAATTTGAAATTTAAGCATACCTAATCAGTTTTTGCGTTTTCCCTTTTGAAACATTTTGTATTCATTGTTGGATATCGTCGGCTTAATGTTACAAGGTTGTATGTGCAAATTTGTAAATTTGGGAATAACGACTTTAAATATGTTTGTTATTATAGAAAATGATGCATTGTGCACTGTAATTCGTTTTTTTTTATCACAGATTCTTAATAAAACGAATGAATGTATCAAAATATTTTGCTAAAAATACTCAACTCAAAATTATTAATAAAAACCATAATTTAAAATTGATTTGAGTAAAATTAGACTTTAGCGAAATTTGTAACTTTTATTTTGAAAGGGTAATTTTCTGCTGCAACATGCAAATTATGAATCTGTCGGATTGCATGGGATATTTATTTGCAAATGCGATTGTACTTTGGCCCACTTAATATTGATACGTGATTTTGGCGAGCTGCTGATGGCGCATGAGCTGGCCATAGGACGCGGAAATCAGCACAATGACCCTTCGGATGTAAATAAAGCATCGGGCAACGCCTGCAATGGCCAATAAATAAATTGTAACAATATTATTAAAATGCACGTCACACGTCAATGTGCGGAAGAACCAAATGTTAAATGGCCCCATAATTTACGTTTTTACCATCACACAGTATGAATGCATAATCACAGCATAAGGCAAAACACGTTTTTATACAAATCCAATTCTCCGAAACCAGAAATTACGCGTGTAATCTTGCCGAGCCTTTATCCTCGAAAATATCACATCCTTAAATATCAACCGTAGGTTCATGACTGCGGGCGCCGGCATTATCTAATTAATAATTTAACAATCAATACTAATAAAATTAATACAAAGCGGCTAATAAAATTAATAAAAGTCCCATTATCGATTGTAATTATGTAAAGATTCATGAATAATTCAAACCGTGAGAACGCGCAAAAAACGACACGAAGTTAATTATATGTCAGCAAATATTACGAACAATAAAAAAAGGTAATATGCTTGATGATTGCAATGGGGAGTCCAAATAGAAATTAAAGGCAATTAATTAGTAACAATTAATAACAGGTTTGAAATTTGTTAGCAATTAATCATCCTCATTTCTAATATGAATCGAATTCACTTCGCATTAAATAGTTAAAAAAAAAATAGCGGCTGACACATAATTAGAGTTCGCTGTTTGCTTATTTGTTATCTGTTGATCTGTGTGCTATATCTGCAGTATTTACAAATTCAAAGGGTCATTAATCGCCTAATTAAGCGATTCGAGAATTTACGCTTTTGTAATAATTGAAAGGATTCAGTTACTCACGAAAGTGTGAACTCGTCACTCATTCTAGTCACAGTGGCGCAGAAGAGGTAGAGAGCCTCGTAGCAATGCCAACGGAAATGCACTCACCTGAAACAGAGAAAAAGAGAAAAATTGTATTAGCCAGATAATCATCGCCGGGTTTCACCGACAAAAACAGCGCATGTTGTAAATTTCGTTGCGAATAAAAACGAAAACGTGCGCTATATTAATAATCATATACCAGGGTGTCCATGGAGAAATGAAACACAATAAATATTTACGAATATAATGTTTTTCACAAAATCGCTGAATACGCCAATTTTTAATTAAAGGTGGACATATTGACAAGCAAATGATCTTCAATATTTTAACCACCACAGTAGAGGATGCCGATATCGTTTTTTTTTTAATGAAGTAGGGGTTGAGAGGTTCATTTTAAAGCATACGTAATTTGCAATACAACGGAGTATCACTTTTTAAAATCTGTCAATTGGTTTGCAAGAAATAAATTTTATTATCATATTGCAATTGGACCAGTAATATTAATTATTTGAGTAAAGGAGTTCTAATGAAATTTAAAAAAAAGGCTATTTTACAACCAACACGTAACGATTTTTACAGTTGAATTATTGCTTATTACCATTGATGGGAATGAAACTACCTTGTACAATAACAACATAATAATAATTCGATCCTTTGGCAAGTCCATTGGGTAGACATAACGTTGTTACTCCGTATTTAAATGTAACCAAGAGCGTGTATGATAAAAAAATAATGTTAATTTAAAACCATCGAAATATATATGTATCACTTCTTTTTGCTTTGTTTCAGTTATTCGTTTGCGTTGTTAGGCAAGAGGTCTTCTCGGCCTCTTGGGAATACGAACCTGACATCTTTTTAAAATTCTCTCAGCACTCGCAGAGATGCCCTTCCTACGACACTGATGATGTACGGGGGCGATGGAAAGGCACCGATATGTAAAGGAGACGTGACCGCGGCCTCTGTACGGATGACCACAGCACGGGGCCGAATAGAATGCCTACTATTTTAATATTTTAGGAGTGGAGATCTCCTAAACTGGGCCGTGATGAATAATTGATATTGTTATCGTTTAGGCCGCTGCATGAAGATTCATATGTTGCTAAAGAAGGGAAAATGTAAATTCGAGATACGAAGAGGCAGAACGTTCATTTACATACTGTCTGACACTGGAGCATGAGATATTAGAATAGTCTGACGTTGAAACCCACCATCTGGAGGTAAGTAATTGCTTAGTTTTGATGAGGTGTTATGTAAGGCCCAACGACTATTTTGTGGGTGCTTAATAATCTACCAAAAGTACCCAGAGATATACCTACAACGTATAATTATTAGTTATTTTCATCATATTTAAATATGCAATACTGTGAATAGATCAAAAGGATGATTTTGTAGGAGCGTATTCGAGTACAATTTTGCGACACATGCAGGCGAATCGGAGGAAGCTTTAATATGTAAAGGTACACACTGGAGTCATTAACTTTAAGACTAAAGATATCACTGAATTCCAGTGACCTTTACTACATCATAAAAATCCCCTATTGTTGAAATTCGCAATGTGTGAAAAAGCAATAGTCTCAAAATTGAGACTCTGGGAACAAATTATACACCCAGCAAAATACAATGTACACCTCATTTAATACTTTAAGAACAACGTGACTATCTATAATTGCAACCAAACTAACTTAGTTTTGACTCGTCAATGTGACAAAATATTGTTTTTCACTCCGCGTTGTGTTTGCACGAAGAAGACACTACGTAATAACTGTGAATTTAGAAATAGGCCAGTAAAAGAATGCTAGATATAAAAATACATTGAAGTGCTGTTGCAATAAAATAATATTGTATCGTTTGACCAACAATGAAAAGGTCCAAAATTAGTGACGTTAGCTGAAATATCTGGAATTTCGTGGGATATAAAACATAAGTATTCTTAAATGATATAATCGCGCCCAATCGATACATGATGACATTACTATCATATTTAGTTCCTGTGGTACTATATAGTAGTACTACCAGTTGTACTCGTAGTTATACATTAAGAGTTACCAGTTTGTACCGACAATTGTACTCTAGATTAATGACTTTAGAACAAGCAAGAGATGCGCATGCCTTAGTGTTACCATTGATTACATACATTAATATTATATTAAAATTAATAGTATTTTAATCAATGGTATTACCCAAAAAAATCAAGTACCTACTACGTATGAAAAGATATACAGCATGTTCTGTGAGTAATTCTGTGATTTCTATATATTTCTCATTAATTATCAAGATTTCTATATATTTCTCATTAATTATCAAGATTTCCAGATATTTTTCAATGATTTCGAGATCATTAAAACCAGAAAATGTAAATTGGTTGGCACTATCGACACGATTATTACGTACAATTTTCATTCTCAAATTTCTCGAAGATTCTTAAAATATCTAGTCATTTCCAAGTACAGTCGTGTTCATTAAAGTGTTTTTTCAACAACATTTCTGCTGTGTGCATGTGACTTAATTTCACAAAGTTCAAAAAAGTGTTGTACATACGAATATTTTGAAATGTTAGATCTAGGTCTATTTAATTAATCATGCAGTGCGAGCTTTGTTGAGTAAAAACACAACCATCGGTAACATTTAATGGCAGAATAAATAACACACTAAAGATCTAAAGTAATTAATTTTCGTATAAAGAATACAACAATAATAATTTTTGTCACTGTTGTCACTTTGACAGTTCTGAAATGTATCTACCGTTTACAACATATACAGCCAACTACCTATTTCTGTACAACACATTTTTAATTACAAGCCAATTGTCTGTGTACAACACATTGTTGAACACCAATGTACATATTATCAAGATATCGACAGATTTTCCAATAACTCCCATGATTTCTCAATATTTTTCATTACTAAGATTTTTATAGATTTCTCAATCATTTCCAAGATTTTTCAATATTGTTCGAGATTTCTACAGAAAATTATCGGTGTATAATAACATATTCTTATTATAATTCTATTCTTCAATTCTCCTATAATTCTTATTATAATAATATACATACAGGGTGAGTCAATAGGACGGACAGGCTCGTTTATACCTACACCGTTAATGATATCGAAATGAACCAAACGGCACTGCAAAATAGAGGCCAAAGTGCAGTTTGTAAAATTATTTTGCCATATACAGGGTGTTCAATTTTTGCAGGGCAGCTTCGACCTACCTAGTTTTTTTAAATGGCACCCCCTGAATAAATTTACATATTTAAATTTGCCCTTTTTTGGGATTTATAAATCCGTTTAGTTTTTGCAATTCGCTTTAACCGCGCTGGAGTAGTTCACGTTTTTCTAAAAATTAATGCGCTTGCAGGCACATATTAAAAAAATCGCAGGGCACTTGGTTTCTGGGATATCAAGTTGGGACTTTGCCTGAGCCTAAACAACTGACTGAGATATCTTCTGGCGGCAAGACCACCTATCTGCATTGTGGCATCACCTTGCTGTGACACATTAATTTTGGTAAACTTTGAAGTGCCATAACTTGATTTTTTTAAATGGCACACCCTATAATTCAGTACTTAGTCCTATTCAGGGTCTCAGTTTACATATTTTTTGACCCTTATACTTTTTTCTTAAAAGTTGAAAGTTGAGAGATAATTCAGATTTTCTTAAAAATGTACACAGATCTCATCGATATAAACTAAGCGAGCCATAAAAATCACTTAATTCTGTCATGTCAATGTCAAAGTGACATTTATTGTACGATACGTTTTATTTTTGTTAGCGCATTTTCTTAATGAATTTTTCTCATAATGAAATAGTTGATATGGTTTATGTACACGCTGACAGCGCAAACCGTTGCTGGTGACTATATTATATTGAGGCATAACAAATCAATAGCAAAAACAATTGAATTAAACTATTTCATCATGCGAAAATTTCATGTTCACGACAAAAATTATAACGTGTCGTACAATAAATGTCACTTTGACGTTGACATGACGGAAATAATTGATATTCAATGCACGTTAAGTTTATATCGATGAGATCTGCGTTCATTTTTCAGAAAATCCAAATTATTTCTCAAACTATAAACTTTTAAGAAAAAATATAAGGGGCGAAACATATGTAAAATAAGATGCTCTATACGACTAAGTAATGATATATAGGGTGTGCTATTTGAAAAAATCAAGTTATGGCCCATCAAAATTTACCAAAATTAATGTCCCACAGCAAGTTGATGCCACAACGCAAATCAACGATGTTGCCGTCAGAAGATACCCCAGACAGATGTTTAGAATCTGGCAAAGTCCCAACCCGAAATCCTAGAAACCAAGCGCTCTGCGATTTTTTAATAAGTGCCTGTAAATGCATTAAATTTTAGAAAAATGTGAACAACTTCTGAACGGTGAAAGCGAATTCTAAAAACTAAACGGATTTATAAAGCCCAAAAGAGGGCAAATTCCAATATGTAAATTTATACAGCGGGTGCCATTGAAAAAAACTAGGTTCAAGGCTGCCCTGCAAAAATGGAACACCCTGTATATTGCAAAATAATTTTACAAACTGCAGTTTGGCCGCTAGTTTGCAGTGCCGTTTGGTTCATTTCGATATCATTAACGGTGTAGGTGTAATCGAGCCTGCCCGTCCTATTGACTCACCCTGTATAATAATAATAATAATTTTCAATAATTCCCAAGATTTCTTCAATAATTTCGTGATCATTAAAATCAGAAAATCCAATTACGATTGACACGATTATTACACAATTTTTTTTCATTCTACATTTTTTTTGACAATTCTTAAAATATCTAAACATTTCTAAATTTTATCAAGATTTCGAGAGATTTTCCAATAATTTCCACGATTTCTCAATATTCTGCGAGGTTTATACAGATTTCCCAATACGTATTAATACATATGTCAATAATGATTGAGATTTATAGAGGTTTTCAATAATTCCCAAGATTTCTTCAATAATTTCGTGATCATTAAAATCAGGAAATCCAAGTACGATTGACACGATTATTACACAATTTTTTTTCATTCTACATTTTTTTTGACAATTCTTAAAATATCTAAATATTTCTAAATTTTATCAAGATTCCGAGAGATTTTCCAATAATTTCCACGATTTCTCAATATTCTGCGAGATTTATACAGATTTCCCAATAATTATCATGATTTCCGGAGATTTTTCAATTTTTTTGATATCAAAAATTCAATCAATCCCAAGATTTCTCAATAATTTTCGAGCTTTCCACGGTTTTTCCAATAAATATCAATAATTCCAGAGATTTTTGAATAATTTCCCAATCATTTTTGAGATTTCTAGAAATTCCTCAATAATTGTTAATATTTTGAGAGATTATTCAATAATTTCGAGATCATAAAAATCAGAAATAATTTAAATGATTATTACTCACATGATTTCATTCTCCAAATTGGTCGAAAACATTTCTAAATATTTTCAAATTCCGAGTGATTTTTAATCATTTCGCTGATTTCTCAGAGAATCATTTTTTTGAGATCTCTACAGATTATCAGAAATAATCAAGATTTTTGGAGATATTTCAATAAATAAATAAAATTCTCAATAAAAAATGGCAATTAAAGCTCCACTTTTTAAAGTAAAGGATAAAATCATTAATTTTTTAAATTTAAATAACTTGAAATAAATTCAACAATATAGCCTGATTTATTTTCCCAGTACTTTGAGTATAACTTACGCCCGGTTTCTCCAACGATACTTAACTAGTTAAAATCGATATTATAAATAAGACGTTCTTAAAGTGTTGCACCAACCATTAATCGCTTCCTAAAATCGTCAGAATGTCTTACATTTGAAGACGTCAAAAATGGCGTCTTAAGATTCGGATTCTAACCTAAAATTCAATGTAATTTGTACTGTCCGGGAATAATTGCAACTTGCAGATATTGCAGATGATTATCATATGCCAGCAATGTCATCAAATATTATGGCCAGTTTGATACACGGTATGTCAAAATTCCTTGAAATCGCAACGTTGCCAAACGTAATTAAACTATTTGTTTGGTGCAACGGAACATAAGATTAAGACCTACTTATAAATAAAACGTACTTCGATAAGACGCATCTTAAGATTCGTTGGAGAAACCGGATGTTACACTGTAACTTTTTTTTAAATTTCCCACAAAACTGATTTTTGGACATGTGCACTTTTTAAAATAACGCTTTAATTTTATGTGTGGATGTGTATAACTATTTTTATGTGAGCACGATAAGTCATAATCTGTTCAGGACTTTTCGGACAATACAGGGTGTTTCAAATGAAACCATCCAAATCGCCATTTTCAAACACCAGATGGCAGTTTATTTTCTGTAGAAAAAGTTAAAAAAACAGATGTTTGGCAAGTGCTCAAATGTCACTTTAGATTTTAAACAATGTCGTATATCTAATAAACATGCCTAAAATTAATTCACAAAAACGAGTTTCAATTGTGAAATGTTTGTATTAATTCCAAGTAGAACTCACAATTTACTCATTATAATAAATCTTGAAACTTCAAGAGATGACATTGACACTAATGGCATAACAATAGAATAGATAGATATTACCATTACCTGTTCTAACTTTCGGCGTATTTGCCAGATTTACTTATTTATTTTTACCCTAAATAATATTTTCTAAAATATGATAGACAATAGTTACACAAATATTATTCACTTAGATTACTTAACTTAATCTATTTTAAAATGAATGATGTAATATTACAGAATGGCTCCAATTAATTAGTGTCATAATTTCCACAGAAACACTGAATAAAATTAAAAGTCTCTGATGTGCAGATTTATTTGTAGCCTTTGGTCATCATCTATTAGTCATCATCAATATTTTATATGTAAATTATTACCAATTAAGAACAACACTACGCAAATGATTTTCTATGCCGGATTTGAAGCCAGTACCTCTCGGCTATGAGCGCCATGAATGTTGAACGATATGCGATGAAGAGGTCGATCAACTTTATGCAAAGTGTGCAAGTCCGCGCAGCTGAATGAGGTAGTTCAACACTGAATTGTCAGAAGTTTCCAGTTTGTAATTGATGAGGAAAGGTGAAATATCCCAAATAAAATATCCCGAGGTGCTTTTAGCTAAGTTTATCCGCCGAGATGATCCGGTACTGGAGCAGCTGTGGGACCGGTTGGCATCTCGCACGAAAAGGCAAGACATGCAAACCAGCACGCGGAGGCTGCCTATGACATATAAGTGATAAATTCACATCATGTCGGGAAATGCCGGGAACGGGACTAGCGCGGTTACCCAACTGCCAGTTTTTTCGCCCCGGAAAAGTGAAAACCGGCACTTATCGGAATCGAACGGCCAGATGATAATTGGATAATTGTCCGGCTGGAACTGTGCCTGTTCGTCGGGGCCGTTATTTATTGGCAACCGGATCGCTTCCTTCTGTTGCTCAACGGAGCACCATCGATCCCACGCCGCACTCGCCCGTTAAAAAAGCGACCTTTTACGTTAATTTATCGGCGGCGCTGCAGCGGAGCGCGTGGGCGTAATCGAAAGTCGTAATTTTTTTCTTTTGTTTTCAGATGAAGACCGGTGTTCGGTTTGGACAGCGCGAGCGCCGACCCACGCGGCCGACTCAATTTCGATCAATGCCAACGAATTCATTGCTAGGAGGTTTGAAAAAGGAACTTGACTTTTTAATTGGCCGTTTAAAACCAGATAGGTTACCCAAGAGTAAACATATTAGATTATAGCACAAAAAAAAAACTATATCTGAATCTATGTAAACTATTACTATACTGTGCTAACAAATCTATTCAGGTGTTATGCCGCTTTCGTAAGCTAGCGAATGTACAGTTGCCATGGTACTGATAAAGTAATGCTGTGCACTCCTACTGGGTACTGGTAATATTGTGTAGTGAGCAGATGTAATGTGTTCACATTAGATTCAATTACAAATGTGTTTAATGAACCAAAGATTGATAATCAGAACAAATATTTGTTGTAAGTAATAAAATTGAAGATGTAATAATATTGGCATAAATATAGCAAATATTGCATTAACCCAAGATATAGCATGCTCTAATTAAACCACCAGCTCATGACAATCACGTCACATCCGCGCTTCGTTGATGAAACTGTTTTACTCTTACGTATGTCTTCGAGCACGCGTCTTCGAACGATTGTTGTGTAAACAATTGCGGTGAACGACTCTTAATTATGCGCCCGCGTCACGTGTCGTCGAGATGAGGTACTCTTTATCCGCTCCGTTGGCGTTTCCAGAAAAACCAAATCTAAGGAGGAAAAAATTACGACATACTCAACAATGAGTGAATTACGTGAATCGGTGGTAAGCACGACGTATGCAAAGAGCGATTGTTCCGGTGCCAGAGGCGTAGGAACGTGTGGGAGAGTTTTGCTTCGTCTATCTGTGTGAAAAACGCGCATTCCCGCTCGAACTTATCGCACCTAAGCGCGTTATTGCGCAAGGCTCCATAGGCGTTTTCCGATAATCACCTTATCACCCTCACGTCGGCTTTAATTGCCCAGGAATTCACAAGGTTCTCTTGATAAGCGGGTTTTCTTAGCCTTCGGACGGTTTCTGGGATAATTAAAAGCACCGATTTTACGTGAGGTACGAGAGTTTCGCGAAAATTGAATTGTGCAAGAATGTATGTTCTTGCATTTCCTGAAATTGCAGTATGCATCAAGCTAGGCATTTCAATTAGACCGATCGCTTTTAGCTCGGCACGTAACTAATAGTGGACGTTTAATTGCTGATTGTTAACTCGTTGATTGTATGTGACGTAATTGTCGTGCAGTGGTTAATGTTCGGTAGGTAAATGGGCGTTCGCTCCTGACGTAGATTTTCCACTAATTCTGGTGTAGCATATCTTGCTCATTTTATACTCAGGAACTTATAATAGCCTGTAAGGTAATTGTGGCTTCTACAGGAAAATGTGGAGTGACCCTCCCACAAAGTACATGGGAACCAAGTTTTACATACCGTCCATAAGTCATCATAATATGGATGCAATTTAATTTGTAACAATTACGTAAAGTATAACACATTTTGTTTACAATTCTGAATTGATAACGGTATTTATCTGTATTTCTTAAACCAAGAAACGGGCTGCAATAAATCATTGCTTCTTTCGATGCAAAAATAAAATAAATTACAACTACGCCTCATGAAAGAAGCGTTCAATTTCATTTTGTGTTTGCATGCTTCCGAAGATCAACAACTGATCCAAATATGAATTGATTTATGGTGATAAGTGATAGCCACAACTGTAATGGATTTATATAATAGAAGCATTTCAATAACCGCGGTTTTAATCCTAAATGCACGTGATCTTCTTCGGGCACCACTTCTATCCCAAGCGCAATCTCTATCCAGAAAAATCGCTCAATCTTGAATCTTAGCCTGTGGCTACCTACATAGTTGTTTTGATAACATTCCGTGGCCAACACCGGCGATGACTCGCGAATTATTCCCATCGGTGGATGGACGCAACATTGTATCCACTAGTAGATCGTAGATAAAAATGTTGCGCGCACACCGCGTCTTCGATTTACAAGGTTAATTGCGGCCTTTGGGTTACATCCTCCTTTTTTCGATACACCTGCTCTTCCTCGCTCTGGCGAGGACTCGTTCTGGAAACGGGTTTGGTCCGAGAGCATCGCGGCCGCAATCGAAAGTATTTGATGAATTTTCCATTAATTTCCTCCGGATAATTGGCCGTCCCCCCATTGGGAGTTCGTTATCCGGCAATCTCTAATTCCATTCGGTTTTAGTGGAATAGTGTCGATGTTTTAAAGACGGGAGGCGAGTACGTGAGGCAATCGCTCAAGATTTGGATTAGACACTTTCACTATGATGCAAGTGATGCTGATAATTATAAATGGGCCTGATTGAACTTTTATGGCACGGTAATAATGTTATCAAATTATTATAGGGTACATGATGAGTGGCATTACTTAACTTAAAAATAGTGGTAATCTTCGAGCTTATCCCACGGATTAAGAATCTTAGAATTATGTAGCACCATGCGATGAAAATTAAGATCGTTGATCTTAAGTAGGTCCTAATGTCATACTAAGTTAAAAGGTTGTTTATAAGAATACTACTGAAAATTAATGAGTTTACTAAATAGTCCTTCTGTAAAGTTTTGTGAAACTACTACTTTGTTAACATGTTTTGAAAGCAAGCAGATTTACGATTATAAAAATACTATAATATTTACAAAAAAAATGACAACAATATCCTGAAATGTCTACTAGTACGTAGTAACGAAACCCTGAAGAACAATGCAGTTCCGCTTCAAATTTTTGCGGCCAAAACTAAATGAATCAATCTTTAATCAAAATATTACGTAAAAAACCTGAATTCTCAATATCTCAATTAATCCAGTACATATAAATGAAGCGCTGCGGAGGAAAAATGATCAGAGTCGATTTTGGTCGTTTTCAAGAAAACTGAATTGAAAGTTTCAAATGTAATAAAGAATAGAAAGGATGAATAGAAAAAATAACTGATTATAATAAATACAAGGTGTTCCACGATAATAGATCATTAAAATTGTATGGGGTTCCCGATAAAATATATACAGGGTGTCTCCTAAAAACGCCGCTGGTCATAACTCCTTTATTTATTGGCCGACTTCAAAAAAACAAAATCAAGATTAAATGGCTCCACATGTTCTACAAAGGGGCCCTAATTTTGTTTAAAAGAAAGAAGAAAATATATGTAACCATTTGAAAAATAAAACTTGACTATCGATGAAATGAAAGTTGATTTTGCAAACAAAAACAAAATTGAGGCCCCTTTGTGGAACATTTAAGGAGCCATGGTGGAGCCATTTAATCTTGTTTTTGTTTTTTTGAAATCGGCCAATAAATAAAGGAGTTATGACCAGCGACGTTTTTTACGAGGCACCCTGTATATATTTTATTAATTCATGAAAACATGGCTGATTCCGCTCTCTTCACGAGACATACTTTCAACCTTCTATCACTTCCGGTTCTACCGGAAGTAGCCATTCAATTTTGTTTTTGTAAATGAACACCCTATATATTATTATGCTTCTGGCTTCCCCGTTTAATTTGAAACACTACAAAATATGTTGGTACACCTTTTTTTTACTTTCCGAGATAAAAATTAAATTCGAAGATTTTGACCCCAAGTCATGAAAAATGACATAAATTTGTCTTACAAATAAGATAAAAACGGAAAATTCATCACCAATTGTACCCCAAAGATACTTCTATGACTGATATATGTTGCAACTGAAAATTTTGACAATTAGTCATTCAAAAATGTCATTAGTTAAGTGCCCACTTATATTAAGCATAGATTGACATACTTATTATCTCATAGAGTAATTAGTAAGACAATTTGTTATAAAACAGTATTACGCAATCATACTCCCAAAATAAGTAGTTATTGAAACATTTCGAAAATTTGAATTTCTGCATCATGTAATTTCGATTATGAGATTTACACATGCATTATAGTTTGCGAAATATGCTTATTTTTCGTCACTGTGATAATCAATATTAACAAAGAAATTTCACTTTTCAAAAGTTCACTTTAAATGTATTAATATCGTTGATGGTCAAGTCACATTAGCCTCAAAAAGCCGTTTTGGCTGAAATAAATTATATTGTATTGAAATTTGGTATACATACTTTTGAGTACTCTAGAATCGAATATCGTCGAGTTTCCCCTCTCCCTGTGGGGGACTCATCTCTTCATATTGAAGAAACATCCCCCAAACGGCGAACGGTGTTAGATTTCTCAATTATCTCGTAAAAGGTGCACCGCCTAAACATTTTTATATCGGGTAAAGTTGATGGAAACAAAATTTGGAACACAAATTATATTACATGGTTTGCCACAAAGGTATAGTTCGCAAGGTATAGAGGCCTGAGATGGCCAAATTATTAAGTAAATTGAGCGAATTAGACGTTTTGGCGAAATAAAATGATATCGTTTTGAAACTTTTAAGACGTGACATTTTTTTGTTAACATTAGTTATCACAGTTACGAAAGATAAACATGTTTCGCAAACTATTATGCATGTGTAAAAACCATAGGGAAAATTGCAAATTGACAGAAATTCAAATTTTCGAAATATTTCAAAAATTGCGAATTTTGAGAATATGGTTGTAAAATACTATTTTGTAGTACATTGTCATGCCAATTGCTCTATCTATGAGATAAAATTTTCAATTTTTTATCTCGGAAAGTAAAAAAGATAGGTTTAGACAGGTTAAGATCGAAAGTACAAAAGATTTTTCAAAATAAACGGGTCAAAAAGTCAAAACCATAATAATATATAGGGTGTTCCATATAAAAAAACAAATTTTCATGGCTACTTCCGTTAGAACCGGAAGTAATACAAGCTAGAAAGTATTTTACCTGAGGAGAACCATCCATGATTTTTTTTAATTTTTCATTTTATTGCGAATCCCATAAACTTTTACATAAGTAAAACTATTAAAAAAATAACATTAATAACAAATAGTTGACTCTTGGTGGATTGTTTTTAATTTTTTTAGAGACCTACAAACAAAAAATATTTTATTTAATTAAATACAAATTATTGACAAAATATTACTATGAAACCGCTAGTTTGGCTGACAGGTTAGAACGCTTACTTAGCATGCGCGAAGACCTGTGTTCGAGCCCCAGTACAGGTAGTACATTTGTACTGAGAAATTAGTGCCATTCGCCGTTGGGAGCTCATTAACGGCGCTCTAGAGATCGGGGGCGAATTTCTAGAGTAACAAGCCCTAACTCAATACACACATTTACACAAATCACACGGCAGAAGGACACACGTTGGTCGATAGCCAGTTAGGGATAATGTCCCTAACAAAAAAAGTCACTACTACTATTACTATGAATATCGATTATCGTCCGTTGGGAAGGGTTGTCTATACATTATTTTTCTATATCTTGAGCTCTATTCGTTTTTAGTGAAAACTCTCTTCTGTAACTTCGTTTCTGAAGCGACCGGTGATAGTTTTTCACCGTTTTACTTCACGTGTCTAAACTACTTCTCCCATGATACAAAATGACGCCATCAGCTCGATTTAGAAAAAAAGGGCTCTGATTCTTCTTCGCCGTAGCTCTTCAAATTAGAAATGTGTACATAAAGTTGTGAAGACTTTATAACCAAATGTCCAGAACACAAGATGGCAACCTACAAGTCGATATAATATTGTCCAGTGCACCGAAGTAATTTCAGACGACAAAAGAACAGAAGTACAAGAGACATTCCTGGGCAACTTAAAATTTAAAATTAAAAAATAAAATGTGAGGCAATTCTTGGGCAATTCCAAACATGGCTGCCGGAAATGACAAACCAACGTAATATAACTACAGTAGTTTATCTTGGATAAAATTTCATTTGAACCTTCTTTGCTGTACTGAAAATTGCCAAAGTAATGTAACAATTTCGCAGAAACGGAATTAGATTGCGCAGAGAAACTTTGTATCGTTTTATATGACTATCTAGCCAGAGAATATGCAGTTAGAATAACTTCTGCCACATGCCATAATGTTCCATTAGGTTACTTGGGTGTTTATTTTAAAATTGACTTTAGAGCAAACTTCGTTTAAAAGACCAAACTTAGAAAATATATAGAGGGTGTCCCGCAATAGGATGGACAAGTTCGTGTTCCTGACCTCATTTTAAGCGGAAGCTTCCAGTATACACATGGCCTAAGATCAATCGATAGATTACTGCTAGATGCATAACTTGGCGAGAGCATCGGGTGCACATAGTCCTACCCGTCTGTGACTGGCTTATTATGAAACTAATTACTACGTGTCACGAAATAGTTAGTTTTTCGATTATATACGTTTTTCTACGAAATTTCATTAAATCTTTCATTTTTGCCGTTTTCTGTATTACATTTATTGTTTTTACAAATTTTTGCAGAATTTTAAAGCTTATATGAATAGACCTGATTCTACTTGACACTGAATAGTTTATAATAAAAATGATCAATTGTATACAGCTATATTATTTAAATAATTTGATTCAAAGAAATTATATTTATTCACTCCAAAAATGTTTCCTGAAACTTTGAAAAATACTGTACCTAATAAGATATTAACTTAATACTAACATATTTTTTTTGTGGTTTTATTAATTATTTAAAATGTACATAAATTCAATTCCCCGCCATGAAACTACATGAAAATAGGTCCTTAGCAGTTCATGTGTTTGCCTCGAGATGGTGCAATGGCAAAATTGCCCAACACGTCGATGCCGTGTTCAGAAGTACTCTGTCAACAAACTTTTGGGATGTGCGAATTAGATAGCTCGTATATAAATATTGCAACTATTCGAAAAACAAAAAAAAATGAGCATTTATTATTATTATTATTATTATTCATTATGGCTTAAAACAAAAATGCAGATATCTACAAAACTTGAGCTGATCCGAAGAAAAATCATAATTTTCAGAGTCTGGGGTGTTAAATATGTTACTAAGGCCCGTATCTATAGTCCGTACTTGAGCATGAGTTCGACTCAAGTCGTATTTTTGCGTATATTTGGTTGCGTTTGGTGCATAAGCGTTTATAGAAAATACGCAACCAAATATACGACTTGACTCGAACTCATACTCAAGTACGGACTACAGAAACGGGCCTAAAGGATTCGCAAAAAGTCGCAATGTGGTATTTTTTATAATATTTCAATATCTTATAATTTTTTAACTCTTTTAACTTAACAACAATTGAAACCATAACTTATAACAAATTATTATTATTATAGAAATAAAACGTCCAAGATTGCAATACATTTTCATGTTTCGTTTTTTTTTGTAAACCAGCAGATCTGATGATTAGATTTTTCATTTTACGAAAGTTCACTTGTTGAAGTAATGTGGTAATGTTATTTGCATTTAGTAGGCATACAATGCCAATTCTGGACCACTTAGCAATAGTAGCATTTATCCAAGAGTTGCAAATAATAATGTTAATGAGCATAACACGAGTTTGGGGTATTCACTGATTCAATTCCAGTTAACATTAACGGGAATACATATATGTAGTTTATACTTTAACTGAATCAACAACTGTATCCAATGAAATAACTCTTTGATTAAATGTTCAAGAATATGTATATTGCATTAAAGATAAGAGTAGTCTGAACAATGTGACTTGAAGTGATTAAAGGTAGACGGGGCTATTCGTAGATAGCATACATTCCGTATAGATTGTGGTATAAACTAACAAATGCAATTCAATTAAATATCATTAATAACTCACTTGGTGCGAAATAATTAAATGTGTAACAAATTTATTACCATATAAATTGACTGTCCTGAATACACAAATCATAATGCCGTTATATGCGCATTCAACCATGATTGTTTTTTTTTAATAGACGATAAGATAATCTTTGAGGTGAGTGGGTGAGAATTTGGGGCCATTTGCGGTTCTTTTATTTTTAAAACATTTGTGCACTAAATTAAATATATGTAGGTAATATTCATTGTGATAAAATGAAAATGTCAGTTAAAATAAAACATAAAATAAAAAATAATCAAAGATCAAAGAAAACCGTTCAAATAAATGATGAAATACTGAAATTTTGTCAGTTCTTTAAATAGCTTCTAAGCAAATCTTGCAGATAAAACTTAATAATATTCTTAAAAAATCATTGAATAAGCTGATGTTTAATATTTTTACGTTGATAAGTAAGAACCAATGTCGCCAACTTCTCCTCAACACATTTAGATAATCGAAAATGTTATCGGCCAAATTCAAATTTCAAGGCGAGCTCCGCGCCTTGTTTAGTCGTGTCGGAATTTGGGCCATCCGTTCGTTTTCCACGGATAATTCAACCGCGGGATTTAAGTTCTAAACAGTTCCAAGAAACGGTTTTTTTATGAGCAATTCAAGTGTAACGTCAAGGTTGCTCAGAAAAAAATATCTTTACACAATGCAAATATGTATTATCAAAATACATGTTCGAAAACGTAGATATGCTACAACAAAACATTTGGACAACAAAATTGAAGGAGTCTTAACGTTATAATAATTTTTTTCCAGCTGAAAGAATGGACTTATTTCCTTGCCACAAAATAGGTACATACCATTTATAAATTGAAGAGGAAATAATTCAAGAACTAAATACGGTTCAGGGAGTAGACGAATATCTATAGGTACGCTATACATAGCATTTTACAAACTTATACATAATATATAGAGCATGTTCGATTTAAAATGATACAGTTTTTACAATAAAACCTTCCAAACGATCACTAGGTGCTACATTTGTATTTAATGGTTTGTTATAGTTCCAATTCTGCAGGAACAGTCACTAATTTTCGCAGAACAATATTTTCCGACATCTATTAAAACATTAAAACATATAATTCTCTGATATTGCATTAATTATATTGTCATTCATAAATCATGTCCTTAAGTCATCACCCAGTACAATTATCGGGTCAGCATTGATCATGCAAGATGTGCAAATTCTTTCATGATTGAATTATATACATTTCACTACAAATTCTTAGGAGCTGATATACGATACGGTGACAGTTTTCATTATCAAGTGACCGCAAAAATAAGTGGAATGCGTGTAATATTATCCAGTGCACCTACGTCGATATTAAGTTAATATATCGCATTCGATCATTCATATATGTAGTAATGGAATTTCTACTTCCTGTTCGAGTGGGTGACTGTCGTTAATGCATTGATTCAATAAAAAATGGAAATAGTTGCATATTTAATTAAAGGTGAGATAATATACTATTTTGGAAGTGGCTAGTTTAGAAATTTTGACAGGTATAACCGCGGTGCATTGACCACAAGATCGACCTTCACCAAAAAAGTGCAATCGTGTTAGTCACTGAATTAATAAGTATATTTGAAAGTCGTACGTAAACACGTCCAATAATAATAATTACTGTATGCATTGAATCCTGATTCAATATGCACTCCAGTTTATATATAAGACAACATAATTCATATTACAAATTCGAATTTCTCTTCCCTCCGTGACAACAAAAACCAGTAGTTGGGAAGAAAATTGAACACGCTCATTAAAAAGTCACATCTTAATTAATAACATCTTGATTAACATCTGAAACAAGATTAAGGATGGAATTTACGATGCGGGCGTCCAGGAGCCAGAAAACGCAATTAATTAGATAAAACCGCGCGAGGATAATTGTGGTCGACACGTAAGGTTGCGCCGTAAACTTTATGCACGCAGCTGTTGTTTGTTTTGCAAAAATCATTGCTAATAACGTGCGAAAACGAGAAACCGTTTACGACAGGCGCTACAATAGGAGGTAATTGGACGTTTTCGTGTTTTATAATCGCTAATGTGTGTCTTTTGTTGATTGGCGCCAGCGGAAGCGGGCGTTTGGACAATTACCGTGATTTGTTGGTGTAGAAAGTGAAGTTAACTGGTTAATCAATTACTTTCGAGAGGAGTTCTTGGATCTGAAAAGTCATCGCCCAATGAGCACAAATTTGCGACTTGAATGAAAGTGATAGTTCTGTTAGGTAATCGCAATTTAAGATGATTTTTAATTACGGTGTTTATAAGTAATCGAGTAGATTGTAAATAATAAAGTTAAGTTCAGGCCCCGACTAATACATAGTTTCCATACAATCCGTACGATTCGCACCCAATGCATGATTAAAATCGTTTAATAGTAATTTATACAATAGGTTGCGAAATGTAAGTGTTTTTTTTTCACGAATTGTAACATTTAAGCAACGAGGCATGAGAGTTGCACAATTAAAATGAGTGAAAAAACACATTTCGCACGCATTGTACACACTATTTTTTGCAATTTTCATTTATAATAATAACATGTAAAATTAATTTAGACTCATTTTCGTAGTTTTGTGGATGTAATCTAGCAAACGGTTGTTTCTCAAAGATTAATTTGACACTGACGGGTGCGTAAATGTCAAATTGAATCGGTATTTACACCAGTAGTATAAATAGGTAAATAATCATTTATACCACCTTCACGAAAAACGTTTCAGAAAATAATGTGTTTCTATATCAACTTCTGAAGAGGTTTATAGTTGCAAACTAACTACAAATAATGATTACGTTTTCTCACTCAAAATGAGGGAAAACATTGTTTATTTAATTCCGTCATAAAAACCCAAATTTTTACATCAAATTCTGGCGTTATGAGACGTCAAATTTTTCATAACGGTGATGCACTCAGTTATGTAAAGTAGTATGTAAAAACATTGCAAAATTGGCTATGTTTAAAGCGAAATAAGGAAATAAGGTAAGATATAAGCATATAATTTTAAGATTTATAAACATTAAACACAAAATTATTACAAACACAATTTGTTAAGTTGATTCCCGATTCTGCAGAAATATTTTTTTGCATTTCTTGCCTAATGTTAACTCTTGTCTCAAAATATGCCAACATTATCTTTTAATGGATGGTTTTTATGGGTTTTACTTTTTTAAGGTCGCACCATGCTTCAAACTTTTTGTAGGCTATATCTATTTCTAGATTTCTCAGGTATTAAGCTACCCATGGCAGCATTCGCGGAGTTTTCAACATCGGAATTTAGTTCAGAATCACTATTTGAGGACATGTTCTTAGTTTTAGCTTGTTGACAAATTTGTTTATGCCAGTGCAATCATGTTTCCGTAGAAACAATAGGTGTAAGGTGATCTGACTTTGTGATGTAGTGAGGAACGTTCTTATTCAAATAGTAGATTAAATAATCATGACGGAATTAAATAAAGTTGTGTTACGTACAAATTACTCGTGTAAATTGCAAAACTCGCTTCGCTCGTTTTGCAAATATTACACTCTTCTAACAATATCGCACTTTTCATAACTGGTTACGTAAATAACTATTTCGTTCTTATTGAAACAATGAAAACGTAGTATTATTCAGACATTAACAATGACAAATAAAAATGGACATTTAATTGGTCGTATGTTGTTTTCTATACGATAATCTAAGAAATTTTCTACGCTTGGCCAATTAATGTGGCAATCGACGTCTTAAAACAATCAAACACAAATAACAATGAGAGGCCCACACTTCAATTAATACTCCCTTATAAATGAGGATTAAGTAAATATACTTACGGTTATTTATGCCAGTAAGGGTAAACGTGCTTGCTTCATCGGTGAACTTTGTCAGTGAAACTAATGGGCGATTATCATTAAGACAAATATCTAATTAAATACATTAAAAATCAGAAATAATATTTTATAGTTTTTTTGTAATTATTGGAATCGTATTACTATTAAACTATCTATTTAATCATCTATACAAAAAGTCTATTCTGGTCTATGCGATCTATTCATATATTTGCATATCAGATGCAAATGCCCCTAGGATGAGAAACAACATCAAAATTAAATTATAAAATATCAGTAATCCTGTAAATCATGTAATATTTCACTTATATAAACTGCGTTTCAAAAAAAATGTACCACCTAGAAGGAGTTGACGTAGAACTCTGAAATTATGTGAAAATAGTTAGTATGTGTTGAGAAACAATTGATTAAATTTTCATCGAAAAATAATAATATTTATTAAGAAAATAATTAATAATGTGTTGCATCTCCGCGCACTCTTATGCATTCAGCAACCCTTCTGGGCATGCTGGAAATCAAATGGTCCAATGCATCTTGAGGCAGCTCATCCCAGGCAATCTGAAGATGGTGTCTTAATTCATTTAAATTGTTGGGAGGATGCGCCTCAAGATGCATTGGACCATTTGATTTCCAGCATGCCCAGAAGGGTTGCTGAATGCATAAGAGTGCGCGGAGATGCAACACATTATTAATTATTTTCTTAATAAATATTATTATTTTTCGATGAAAATTTAATCAATTGTTTCTCAACACATACTAACTATTTTCACATAATTTCAGAGTTCTACGTCAACTCCTTCTAGGTGGTACATTTTTTTTGAAACGCAGTATATTTAACACATGCTCAAATAAATAACGTAAGTTATTAGAAACAAGTCTATTGTCCCATAAAATCCATGTTACAAAACGACTTATTAAAATTAAAAGTATATTTATTGCGAATATAATAATCCAATACTAGGTTAATATGTATTGAAACTCCCAACTTTAATGATAACTGACTAAGAGCACTAAACTATCTGCTTTAGTGCCTAGTCATTTTGTAGTGTTTTTACTGCGTATGCAGTAGAGAGTTTACTGCAAGTCAGTTGACATTGTAATTTGGCGTGCAATGTCAATCTGCGAAAAGACTATTTAAAATTGTATAACTATAATAATAAGGCGAATAAATCATATTATGTTCAATAAAGACGAAAAACAAGACGAAGAAAGAATAAGAATACTGGAAAGAAGAATTATTATAAGATCGCTGGGCCCAAAGAAAATACAAGGACAGGAGCACAGACCACTAAGAAACGAATAAATAAAAATAATTCTAGAAGAGGAAGACATAGTAAAATTCATAAAAGCACGGAGGCTTAGCCGGCATGGTCATATAGAAAGGAGCCAAGACCCCATATTGAGGAATATCACGAGCTGGAAACCACTACTCGGCAGATCAAGTGGAAGACCGAACATAAGATGGCAGGACCAAATACACGAAGATATGCGAATAATGAAAGTCACAGAATGGAAGAAGAAGGTGCAAAAGAGAAAGGAATGGAAGAAAATAATACAAGAAACAAAACACCCAAGAACTTATGAATGAAAAATAGAAAATGTGGACTGATCCACCGCATAAAAAGGATCAAAAGAGTTCCAGGAAAGGACCGGCTAATACTCCGCTAGAAGTCTAAGGCCATATGTATGTATGTATGTATGTATGTATGTTCAATTATGTTTCGCAACAAATCTTCAGGAAATTCCGCAATTTATTGCATTATTAAACAGATAGCTATTAATACATATCTGCCAAACAATATAATCGACTAAATTACTGTCAATACAATAGAATAAAATATTCGAGTATTAAATTAAAAAAATCAGAAGAGACGCAGAAAGCACTCAGCCTGAAATTATTAGTATCTGAAAATTATTGATAGCATTATATTTAGAGAACCAAGCAATGGCTCAACTGCAATCTAAATAAGCGATGCAAAGGTAAGATTAACAATAATAATCTCAATTTTAATATTTGTAAATGATAAAATAACAAATGTTGTTAAAATATCAAGCGCTAAAAAATCATTGGAGCTCTAAAAGCTGACCAACTATTGACATTTGTACTACTATATTCTATAATCCTTATGTAAATACTATATATTCCTAAAATACTATACAGCGCGGAAATTAAGTAGCGGATAAATTCGGTAACTCCGTTAATGTGTATGAGAGAGAAAACATCTAAAAGGGAGATAGCGATATAAATTACTGCGCATATGAAAATATGTTTACAAGTTTAAAACATTTTTTTAAGTTGTGACGTCATTAATGTTTTTTTAAATGACAACCTGTATATTTTATTTTTTATTTCGGTACAGTTTTTTAATCTTTTTTCAACCATACAACATTTAGAATAAGTTGCATAAGAAATAATTAAAGAAAAACCTTAAAGTTAAAAAAGTAAAGATGGATGAAATTAACAGACTAATCCTAGTTATCTATCTATATCGCTATCTCCTTTTTAAATAGTTTCTCTCTCATACACATTAACGAAGTTATCGAATTTATCCGCTACTTAATTTCCACGCTATATAGAAACTATATTGAAAATACTATATAGAAATATTATATTCCTTAGTACTTACTATTTACTAATGAAATATGAAATACCATTTGCGTATTGAATTGTAAGAGTCCAAATCATGTCTTGCAAAAATATGTATAGTAAAAGAGAAATATCAAAACTTCATGATCTTTTTTGCATTCATAATATGTACTTGGCAGATAAAACTGTCCACATTTCGGTAAATGTAAATTGTTCAATTGCTATATGAATGAATGATTATGAAATGAAAGGTAGAATCGGAAATTATCTTCTGTTGAATCAGTCCAAATATTTAAGACTCGAAACGGACTACCAATGAACAGTTTTATTCATTGCCTGCAAATTGTGATAATTTTGAAACGTTTGATGTATCATATCTTATCAAGTAATGGATATTTATCCCATCTTAAGAGATATTAAGACATATAGATACCTAATGAGTACTATACAGGTTGATTGATTGATGAACAAAATAAATAAATTACAATAAAGTACATAGGAAATTTATAAATTTCATAATTATCAATATGGAATGTATAACTAATATACAATACATTTGATCGATTGTCAGTTTTTCCCCGGTTTTTTTCAAGGATGAGGAAAATTTTAATGATGTGATTATACAAAGGTACGTATAACCGATTATACAAAGATTAATAGTAAGTATAATCGTAATAGATTATAACTAGGGAAAATCGCGTATTCTGAGTGGTTAATTAACTTGTAAATGAGATAATCTATTGCATCTTATATTCGAATAATTATGGAGTTTGAATGTATCGATTATAATATTTGGATAATGTAGTCGATTATTGAAAACTAATAATTGATTTTTATCTTAGAAATACATACTATATCGATTAAGTCGAATCGTATATTCGATTATAAGTTGTATTTGCATGATTTTCGTATCGATATTATTGGAAAAAAAAAACACAATTGAATAATTGGTTATTTTATTCGAATAATCGATTATTCAAGTGGGCGATAATGGGCGCTAATTATAAATCTATCCATCCATCCAGCTTTTCAAATCTGATCTCGCTAAACTCAAGATTCTGATTGAATACTTAGTAATTGTTGCACTCAGTTCAATGAAGCCACTTTATTATCATATTGCTAAATATTTTCATTTTATTAAAGACATTAGAACAATGCATGATTTAACAGACTTTCTTGAGAGTATTAAATATTTCAACGACCTGTAGTTTATAAGTAAACAAAGTCTGCGTTTCTCAATCTGTGCCACAGCTATATTATACGAAATTAAACGTTTTTTATTTTTTATTTGAACCATTAATATATTGTTTTAAATACGCAAACATTAAAAAAAAAATATGCTCATGATTAGGTGGCCCCCAAACTTATGTTACTGAAATAGAGGTTATCCAGTTTACCAGAGTTTGAATCACTAATCTATTATTCCATGTAGAAAAATGTGAACAAAATCTTAAATCGTTGAACTCAAACTGTGGTTTCTTTCCATTACTGGTGTATTCAGTTATACACGTAACTTCACAACGGTTCACATTACAGAATTTTTGCCATTTGGAGATTAGAAATGTATTAGGCAGGCAGTTTATAACCTCCTAATGGATTTGTCTATCTGGCAGATCATATATTTTCAACGGTAATAAATATTATATACATTCTTTACTTTTAAGTTTGTACATTTTAAAGTAAGTGGCGTTAATGGCCCAGTCGCCAATACGCATTAACTTGAAAAGCAAACTCAACTGTGGAAACATCTGCCCCTAAAGTACGTATTTTAAAAAACATCCATCGTGGAATGCCGTTGATGGAAAATGTATGTTTGATAGATTTTGTTAGATTTGGCACTATTTTTTTGTACTTTGAGTTTAATAAGAAATTAACGTTGATTAAAATTTCTGTTCATATGGAGGTTCGCGTGGCTATGAGATATATAATTCTTATAATGGTTTGTCTTGCAGAAGTCTGCTGAAGAGGCTATGCTCACTAGTAATTGACATCACCAGCAAGTGATAAACCAACTTTATTTTTCATATGGCCAGTAAAGAAAAAGTACACCCTGTAATAGATAGCATTTCCAATTACGAATTCAACGATTTATATCACAGTATGGTTTCTCATGTTTTTATTTAGAAAAAGGCTTATTAATACTTTTCGAACATTTTCTTGTAGTAGGCGTTGAAATGATGACGACTTACAATTTAACAAATTTATATTGTAATGTAGCTTATTACAGCAATTCAGAAAATAATTATATTGTAAACAACTAATCGACATTTTATGCCATAAGAATCGGTGGACTTGTGGATTAAAATACAATAAATTGTTGTGTGGAACTACCGCCAACATTCAATAACGTAATTTTATGTTGTTATTTTTCAATTAAGTTAAAACACATTATTTTAATTGCAGACAATATGATTGTAGTTAGATCTGTCAATTTTGATAAATTAGAGTAAATTAATAACATACAGAAATACATTTTTAGAATTCTGACAAAAAAGTTGTCCTACTTCGCCAACTTATGATAATATCATAACCATTTATGTATTAGCTATAACTGTTTTATTTGCAATTATAAATCTAAACCACTCGGAGGCCGACGTGTGAGAGGCCTTGTGTAATCCTAAGGCATTCTTTAAGTGTATCTTACATCAAATAAACCTCAAACAGGACATCTTTTAAAAGGGTTTATAACCGCCCACAACTTATTTTTATAACATTCATCATTTTAAAAGTAGTAGTCAATATCTCCAAAACTACAAAGTTAGAATTAAACTAATTCATGTTTGAAAAATACAGGGTGTCCCAAAACCTCCGCCAAAGCTTCACATAGCAGGTTTCGGTAACGTATGTGAACTCTAAAACTATCATCCCAAACTCTCTAAAGTGTATAGTTTCCTCATACGAGGCATAAAAAAAAATTATATCTGACAACACTGTTAGGTTTGTTTAACGAATGTACTTAACAAGAAGGCCGTCTGGAAACCATGATTTATTGGAATAAATCTTCTCATGACTGTCACAAATGACAGTCAAAATCTGACATAAGAGTATGGATTGTTGTCATGTTTAATTTAAGAAAATTTCTTTACTTTTAACACCACTTCACAAACGAAATATGAATAGTATTTTAATAGTATTATTTTAATGGAATAGTATTAGTAGTTTAATTAAATTATAGTCACTACTTTTCATTTTAAATACATTTCCTATCGATAAAATATCCGTTTTCTTTAAGTTTTTCTTTTATAATTCCTTATAATTTGTTGAAGATAACAAGAAAAGTAAGCTGCTCAGGACAATTTTTATTTGCAGCTTCAACTTCACCTATTATGACAGAAAAAGTTTACCTGAAGCTTTAGCGGAGACACATCCAAAATATGTCAAAAATGTATTGATATCTTCAATAACAAGTGAATTACGAAGAAAAAATAAATAGCAAATATCACTTTTTTCGCTTTTTATTACTTGGTATTATTATTACTACTTATTTATTACTTTCTTTAGATACCGGTGCATCTTGAGGTGCTGAATTACCCTCCATTTAACCGAGTCTCTATCTCTTAACGTTTACCAGATCCTTGTGTATGGACTGCTAATTTGATGCCCTGTATATTTCATTCTGATAACACCATTTTTTATATATATTTTTCACTTAATCCTAAGAGGCAACATTTCCATGTGCAGTACATTGCTCATTGGTGAGATGAATTAGCTATACAGGGTTATTCAAATTCAATTAACATTCTGGGGATATCGGAAACTTTCAGAGATACGAAGTCGCTTAAATTGGGGCAAAGTTGCGTAACCATATGGCGAACAATAAATAACCAATAAAAATAATTTTAAAAAATTCAATGGTTACCGAGATTTAAGAAAAAATAGAAATTTTTGAAAATCATATTTATATTTTTATGTCGTTACTTGAAGAGATATATAACATAAACACATTTTTGTTTCCTTTTTTTCTCCTCTACAACAAGGGAATTATAAATTTTCGATCAGACATTTTATGTGCGTGCAATCGTCATTAAGCCATAAATTTTTAAATATGGACTTGCATTTTTCATTTCATTTTTGAGTTCTACTGGTCAATACTATTATAATGATGTGCAACACTTGAGGTTTTAATAACTTTAAAATATAAATATAAATAAAATTTTAAATTCCCATGTTGTAGATGAGAAATAGTGGCAATGAAAATGTATTTTTTTTTAATATCTCTTTAAATAACGACAGGAAAAAATAAATAAGATTTGCGAAAATTTCATTGTTTTTTCAATTATCTCGGTAACCATTAATTTTTTTAATCATCTTTATTGATTATTGTTCCCCATATGATTACGCAACTTAGTTCCAATTTAACCGACTTCGTATGTCTTACTGTTTCCAATATCCCCATAGTGATAATCCAATTTGAATAAGCAGAAATCAGCCATTGACAAATAAAAAATTGAAAAATGTTAAACATATATTTTGTATTGGAATAAGTTTTTCTGAAGCAGGGCCGAATTAAATGTCTTAGTTAAAAAGGTTACTCGGGGTGTTATTTTATTTAAAAATGTGTTAATTGCAAAGATGATTCCATTCCATAAATTCCATAAATATTCCATAAATATTATTCCAATTTATTATTCCATAAATAATATAAAGACAAAAATCTGAATTAGTGTTTGAAAGATCTAAGCTCTTGCTTGCGTGGGTTTTAATGTTTCTACTCTTAGTGTGGTAACACCGCTTATGCAAGGAGGATGTATTTGTAATTATTTCATAACAATATTTAGACATTAGAAATATTGTCATCTGGTGTTGTCTCTAGAAGTTTGATTGCCCAAGTGAGGATGTATTTACATGTATCCTAGGAAGATGGCTTGTTATTTCTATATTTGTGGTAAGATTTGGTTGCTGTTGATTACGTGTTTGTTGGAAGTCAGATGTGAGATAATTAAGTAAATGGAACGATAAGTTCTATATCCAGTGCCTCGGACCTATCGGTTCGGAATTCCTTCTAAATTAACCTTTAATGGTATTAGTTCTATTTTTAGAAACGCTCGGGTCAAGGTGAGTTCCGAGCCCTCGCGTTTCGCGCCGGTTTTGTGTTTTCCGCTCTTTTTTCGCCGGATGATTCGTGTTAGTGGCCAAAGACTCAAAGGCTGGGTCAATTTCGGGATGCCTGTGAAAAACGCTAGGCTGCTTGATAACAGTACAACAAAAACAGGCCTGCGGCTCGTCTCACCTGCAGCAGAGAATACCGGTTGCTCGCTCGATGGCCTGCTGGCGGTCCAAGGAGTCGGTGCACGCAACAGCGGTCGTCGTCGGCGTCCGAAATAGGCACAAAACTAGGAGGAAGGCGAAGAGTGAAGCACCACACACAGAGAGCACACACTGGTCAAGGTAGCCCCCGGGAATTGGTCGCCGGCGTCCGTGAACCGGTAACTTGTGCACTTGTACGTTTTTCGCGGACGGGGGTCGAGTAACTTTTAAACTGGTCTGCACAAGCACTGGACTGGCACTGGTCGACGTGTACGGAATGACCGCGGGTCTTCTCCGGTCTCCGGACACACCGTCACTGTCTTACCTGTGCCGAGCTACGGTGTCCGCTCACTCGGAGAAGGCCCCCACCTCCTCAGCTCACTTACCTGACCATGTTCCCGACTGCATGCCATTCTACCTGGACCTGTTGCTGGCCGAGCTGGTAAGTACGTACAGCCAGGACTCTCCGGTGTACCGATACTTACACCCATGCGGTCATTCCGTATATATTTTAATTCCCTTATCTGCAGGCCCCTCGGACAGGCCTTATCTGTCGCATGCAGATTCCAGCCAACGACATACACACACACATACACACGCACAAACACATACGGGAAGATAACAATTTTCGCCGCGAACTCGCCACGACAATAAACCAGCGGAACACCATCGACACGCACCATCTCAATTTAACGCTGGTATGGTACCAGAACGTTCACACCTCGACACAAACAACAAACATCTCACACATTTTTTCACCGCTTCGAATTCTTGGCAGAAGATTCAGTTGCTACTTTGCTTCAAAATTCATATCTCAATATAAAACTATTTTCATTGCCGTCACCAACCGGTGGTCCGCGAGAAAAATTTGGTGGTCAACAGAAAAACCTGGACACTAGGACTTTTCTTGTTTTATTAATAATAGGAAAATAATAATTTTCCAAGAAATTGTTAAATTGTGAGTGACAATTTGTAGCCCTATTTTGACTAAATTTATGAGACGAACATGAAGATAAGTCATTATTAAAGACATCTTTATCTAATAGCAATAATAATCTAATAATTTTATCTAATAGCAATTCAGATCGAGAAAAATAAAAAGCCGTATTCGATTAGAGAAGAATGAATTCAGCCTTGCATGTGTTACAAATATGGCATGAGAGACTGTCCAAAACTATAACTGAATCAAGTTATAAAAATGGTGAAAAAGTCACAATTTTATTCAATTCAACTTGACAAATCAACGAATGAAAGTAAGTAACAAAGCAAATCTTATTTGTTTAGTAAGGTTATAGTTATTTCCTGATAATAGGAATTCAATGGAAACATTGAATTGTGATATGGGCAATGACTGGACAAACAGCCTAGCGGAGAAATTAACTGAGAATTGGAATGGAACAGAAAAGCTCCCGCCGGGAGAAGAACTAGACTGGCGCACCTGGAAGAGTCTAAACAGACTGAGAGGTCAAATGGGTAGATGTAAAGACAACCTTCATAAATGGAACTACCCGAAGAGAACGCCTGTTAATGTGGCAAACCCCAGACGATGGATCATCTCCTGATATGCAAAGACCTATCAATACCCTGTTCCATCCAAGACCTACAAGCAGCAAACCCAAATGCAATCGACTGCGCCCGCCATTGGATAGATATATAATTTTGTTACTGCTACAAATATATATTTATAGATACAATTATGTATAGGTTAGATACGATTAAATAAATAAATAAATTGTGATATGTACAGACGATACCTCAAACATGACTGGATATCTTTTAGGAATTGTTCCATAGATGAAAAATGTTGGTCACCCAGACATTTTGTGTACACACTGTAGGTATTGTACATCGTGAGTAACTTACGGCGAAACGAGCGGCCAGAACTACACGAAATATTATCAGATCCAATTAAAATTATAAATCAAATTCGACTAAAAGCGTCAATTCTCAAAAATTTGAGGCACTCTGAGATGAAATGGGTACCCAGTACTCACATTCTTCTCCAATCCGAAATTTCACTAACTCTTGTTCAACGATGAGTGGGTAGCTAAGCTTCCCAAGCTGGACACGGACATGCAAAGACAACTTAAAGTAAAATAAGGTAGGGTAAGTAACATGTGAGGTCAAATGGATGCTTTTCAAAAGAAAATATTACTGTGGAAAACGCAAGTTGACTGACGAAGATCAGCAAATGTTTTCAAATTTTGATATATATACAGGGTGTGACAGAAATACGTGTGTTAATTTTAAACATTGGTAGAACTCGTTATATAAAACATTTTTTCTATATTGAAAAAAAGTTGAAGATAGGTATAGGACATTGTACATGAAATATGTCTAGAATTTTCTGAAGAATCCAAAAATTGAATAATATACCAGGTGTTGCATTTAAAATAAGAAAGTTGGTATTGGCCACGGTCACATGACACACCCAGTATAAAAAGTTTTTGTTGAAAAAAATGCGCAACTAAAAATAACACTCAACGTGTCCGAGCGTTTTTTCGAACACGCCCCCATTTATTTATTATTGAATTTATTCCATTTGGCTGATACACCCTGTATATATTTTCTATTTATGTTAAGAGGGTTATAATATTCATTTATGGGTGCTGAGAATAAATGTAATCGAGCAACGACGAGGGTTTCGTACGGAATGGCACACCACGTGGCACCTTACTTAAAAGGTCTTTATGCTAGTAATACAGCAGTGCTCATGTTATTTTCACAAAGTCGTCAAATTTTTTTTTTTATTGAGTGAAAAATAAGAAAGAACACTGAAAAACGTGAAACAACAATGTTTACTAACGAAAATGTATTTTTATTACCAAGAATAATTTATTTTTTATTTTTATTTTTTGAAAAACAAAAATAAAAATGTGCACTTTTGTATTACTGACATAAAGACCTTTCAAATGAGGTGTCTCAAGGTATAATAATGTACGTTGGTTAAGTCGTGGCATTCCTTACTCAATGGTCGTGGCCTTCACTAAGTACTTCAGCATTTTGTAGTGTTGGGAAGAAGTGTTTGTTATTGATTCACGAAAGAAAAGTCTGACGAATTTAAAGATCTCTTCAACGTAGCATGGGTCATTGCATTCATGTGTTATACAGATTGATCATTGTATTTGCACCAATAAAATGATAAAATTGCAAGACCGGACCTAAACAATCATAATTATGTCTTACACAGTTAAATAATTTAAATGAACATTGAATGTCTAGCGACATAAAGACCTTTCAAACTAACTGTCACAGGGTGCTTCATTCCATTTGAAAATTTCGAGAGGTACTTACTGGAGGGGAGGGGGAAACTGACACACATGTCAACAGTACGTCAAAAGATGACTCCTGCAAATTAAAAATTTACGTGTTTTAGGATTTTTTTTATTTTGCCCTTATTTTCTGAGAAATCCGGGGTGAATACTTTTCAAAAAATCATACTTAGAGTAAGACGCCATATGCCATCCTGTGGAATATCCTTCCATTGGGGTACAATATAGTACAAACCCTTTTATATTTTGCCATTGTTGATGTTAAACCATAACCACAAGATTGGTAATTGTACGATAAACGGCAGAAGTCGACGAATTTGATACGAATCGCACACTTTAGCACAGCAAACACATAGGAACACATTTGACTGGAATCGCCAAATACCCATGGCTAGTACGTAAATGCGCCACCGTGGCGCTGCCGCCTTGATGTAAATCGCCTATAGAAGACTTCAAAGTTTTTCATTTTGTGAATGGTTACTAGAGCAACATCAACAAGATAACTTCATAAATTCTCTGGTCGGATGAATCATGTTTCATAAGAGACGGTATAATTAATTTTCACAATTAACATAGTTGGTCCTTACAACATATGAATGCTACAAGAATACGGAATTTTCAGCATACATTTAGTATTTATATTTGGGGAGGAACTTGGAAGTACTGAATGTGGAAGAATAGTAACCGAGTGGTTATTCCAGCATTTTGGAAACAACTAGTTAACACTATACAGTACAAATATAAGCCACGTTTTGGTCTCATGTACGATATGGACGTTGCCAGGTAATAAACAATAACATCCATATAAAATAAATGTAGATATAAGCAGACGATACAGTAACTTTTCTGCTACTGCTGCGGCGACGGGAAAACGTCACAAGAAACGTCAAATCTTCAGTCAGTGTAATTTTAATAATTGTATAATTTTACATAATAATTAATTAAATCGGTTAACTTTCGCATGCCGGTTATAGGAAAAGTCAACTGTACAACGTGTATGGATATAAGCCCATATCGCACTTGGTATTTCGGACACTCGCCTTTGGCATCGTGTTCCAAACAGGCCTTCTTGCGATATGGCCATCATATCCACCTTGTTATACAAACTACTATTAAGCTAAGTTGGTGATTTTAATATCAAACTATTCTTTGAAGGTATGTGGTAACTATTATTAATTAATAATAATTACAGTCAAAATCGATCAAAATTAAATTTCAAACAATTTTTCGCCGAAATCTAAGTGTTATGAAATTTGGATTCTTTAACTTTAATAACAAAAATTATTCACATATACAGGGTGTCCAAGATAAGGATCAACAGCACGGGAATCTCGGAAACCGCAACAGTTACAAAGGCGGTTAAAGTATATGAAAAAGCTCAATTTAGTGGTCAGTAATATTCTATTGAGAAAACCAGAAATATCCAGAAATATTTTACTTCCGGAGATATTCTACAAAGTCCGAAATTTTTCGATTTCGTTTTATTTTTTGAAGTTATTTGAAAAGGTATAAAAAACAAAACGCACTTTCCATTGCCACTTTTTTATCTCTACTCGAGGGAGGCCTCAAAGCGGATATTACCTGAAAATATTAAATTCGAAAGAATGCTTTCCCCATAGATTTATAAAGAGAAAGTAAAACCCAATGCATTCTTGCTGTTAAATATTTTTTGTTATAAATGAATCTATGGAAAACGTAATGTGTTGCCCACTTAAGATCTTTTGTAACATTTGACTCTTACACAACTTGTGGCGGACGGTCGTTCCCCTGCACCAATTGCCTCTTGGCTCTTGCGCCGTTGCGGTCGAGTTCGCGCGTTCGTGACATTTACATGCGACGCCCACGCGAAGATCTCGGATGTTACCTGAGCGAGGTGCACGCGCTCTTCATTTTCGCCATGCATCGGACGCCACCAATTAATCGGGTCCGCAGCGCGTGAAACCAAATCCCTGGCGGCACTCGCATTATTAATAACTCACCTGGTGAGTGCGTTACGCGCACCTCGCCGCTGATACCGGCGTTCTCCACTCTCCTTGCAAATTGTTGCCCCTCTCCAGTGGCGCACTTAACACTAATGTTGTTCAGGGTGACATATTTTTAATGCAAATACAACAGAATTCATTAGGCGATTATAAGAAAAATAAATTTATAGAATAACATTTACAAAGCTCGTTGATTCCTTGGGCCATGGTTACATTAATCTATCAGAGTATATATAGGGTGATGTTTTGAAAAGTATGCACAGCTGTATTACTGATATAGCGACCTTTCAAATAAAGTATCACAAGGTGGGTCATCCCATTTAAAATTTTTGAGTGGTGCTTATTGACACACACATGTCAATAGTACGTCAAAAGATGTCCTCCTCAAAATAAAAATTCGTGTTTCGTGTTTCGACGTGTTTCGGGAGTTTTATTTTATTTTGCCCTTATGTTCTGAGAAATCTAAGGTGGATACTTAAAAAAAAATCACCCTGTATAGCAAATTAGGTGCATTCAATGGTGATTGTCTCATGGTACATCTTGAAAATGTTATTAAAAGGTTCCTAATGGCCTTTTCCAAGCGCAAGTTCGGAAGCGTAGTATTTTAAATAAGTTGTATTTGAGTCGTATAGATGCAAACCCGCCAAGCCACTTGTAACTATTTTCCAGAAAAACGAGAAAATCTTTCAGAAGGCAGCGTGTATAATTTATGACGTAAGATGTATAATTACTATGTTCTATTAATGGTTTAATGGCAGAAAATTGCTGTTTTCAAAAATCTAGACGCATTAGGTGTATTAATATCAAAAATTAAAAAAAAAAATACTTGCGGGTTTTGCATGTGAACTTAATGGACTTAGCTGGTTTTTGCATGTGAACTTTGTTTACATTGTTAAACAGTTTTTGTATATTATACGTTTATTTTTATTTATAACAAAAAACATATCCAAAATATCATTGGGACATCCCTTATAGCACAAGAAAAAAACTTTAATAGAAAAAAACAAAGTCGTAAAATTTTGGGTGTGTCTATACCCTAAAATCAGTGTCAATTCCAAGATCATTGTTTCGGCAGCAAGTAGTGTCATCATCATCTTCTATGGGTATTTCCAAAGGTTCTTGGTCAATAACCTCCCTATAAAATTGTAGATTTGGTAATGTCTTTTTTTCGTCTTGATTTGCTTCAGTTTTGAGCTTTTCTTGCGTTTTTAGACAATCTGAGCACATATCTGTCAAAGGTGTTCCAAAGCCTATATTGTAGTCATTGTTAACATAGTAAAACATTACTTAACTTTTAATTGTTCATCCACTGACTCATTGTACATTTTGTGCACTTTTCCGATATTCAGCTCACAAGATAGGTATGTTCTAACTACTGTTTTACTGCGACAGTAATGGGTATCAGAACGAGTCAGACTCTCTATGAATGTTAATATTGAATTGCAATTTGCATTCAAATTGTTGATTTTTCTTATTGTCATTCTTATGTTTTATTCTGTCACACCCGCGAGTTTCTCTTGGTGGAAAGCCTCTTGCCAAAAATCGCGTCATTACTCATTACTTTTTTAATACCAAAAATATTAAAAAGAAAAATTACGACAAACTTTTGCCGCTCGTCCATTATCTTCCCGAATGCTGTATTCGGAAAAAAAATACGACAAACTTTTGCCGCTTGTCCATTATCTTTCCGAATGCTGTATTTAATTTTGAGTGATCTTTTCTGTCTAGTGTTATTTCTAATCCTAGATCTCTTTGGTATACTTTGTTTTTCTTTTTTTGTTGTAAAATAGAATAGGAAACGCCCTTACATCGCACATTTTTAAAGTCTTACATTCCAAATAATTATTATGTTTGCATTCTGGAATTTCCGACAAGGTATGTGGAGCATATCTGCAGAAGAATATAAGAAATTACAATGATGTCTGCTACAATTGTATAAAGAAAATAAACATTGAACGTTTTCGTACTTGTCTGTTATGGGTTTCTGTCTGTTTTTTGTTTTTTCCTGCTTTTATTTGGTGGTGTTTTATCAATTTTGTTTCAAAGAAATTCATTGTTCACTGACAATAACAACTGGTGATGACCATGTGATGACCGCGCAGCACGTGAGAAGCACGTTATACTTGTGTCCATTGGTTAAAATGGACTTAGCGGACTTTGTATCTAAATGACTACTGCAGTTGGCGGGTTTTGAATTTAAAGTGATTTTTAGAGCACAAAAACAAAGCATTTGGCGGGTTTTGACTGCCGGTGATAACTATTTTTTTGTATACGACTCATTTGTTAGGTCATATTATTTTGTTACATTTTGAAATTGCACGAATGGCAATTTTGCATGGATATAGCAAACATTTTTTAAAGTTTTTTATACAACTTGGATTCGACGTTCGAAATTGCTGGATATGAAGAAAGCAAATAACGAGTATAAAATTCGCATCAATAGTTCTCCTGAAATAGTCTTCTACAGAACCCATTGGAATATTGGACTTTAATGCTTGTTGTTCGATGTAGTCCTTCATTTTTTAATATGATTATTAAAAGCATATACTTTCATACATCCTTCTTCGTAATTATCCTAATAGAAGATTATAGAGTTTCACGTATTGTATATACAAAGTCCTGCAACAGTGCGTCGGGCTTTCCTAGCGCGTTTCCCGTGAAAGATAGAAAAAAATGTTTTGTACAAAAAGTTATTGGTTTAAAAATCTTTATGCCGTAAAATTATTTTCAAATATACAGGGTGTCCCAATTTTGTGGAATAACAAAAACAAACATTTTTTTTAAATGGAACACCATGTATTTATTCAAGGTTTCTGATGACATTTTTGACACTCTACATTGTTGTCTATTTAGTTTTGGATTATGTTACAGTGTTGCCAATTAACAATTTTTTTCTCCTAATATCATGCATAAGCAAACTCAACTTTAAAAAATCGTAGCGACCTCGTTTTTTGAAGGTAAGAATAAGTTTTAGCAATATTCTTAGTGTGGGTAATAAGCAACATATTGGTAATGAGCAATTTGAATTTAGAAATACAGAAAAAAATGACAAACTTTACGAATTTCAAAGCGGTATAACCCATTTTTTTTACACGGAATGCCCCCTATTTTATGTCATTATTCGATCTTTTTCTTCTCTTCAATTTGATGGTACATATATTATGTCTGAACCCCATAGTTGTTGAGATATTCAATATTTTTCAAAAAAGTCACCATTAAATTACAATTGTATGCACTGAAATAGGTCATGCTGAGACAAAACAACTGTCAAAATGTAAGTAAGTAATTTTTTTTTTTAAATTTTGTTATTCCGCAAAATTGGGACAACCTGTATATTTGAAAATAATTTTACGGCATAAAGATTTTTAAATCAATAACTTTTTGTAAGAAACATTTTTTTCTATCTTTCACGGGAAACGCGCTAGGAAAGCCCGACGCACTGTTGCAGGACCCTGTATATAAAATATTGTTTGATTAAAATATCAAACTTACACAACGAATTATTCAAAAGTTGTTCATTGCAGGAAGAGTCTCTGTATTCCCAAGTAATTATTATTTCAAGATTATTAATTGCTGCATTAGATACTTAATTATACCATGGGGAATTGGGAATGATGGCTTAGTGGAGTTGTACCCTCCTGGTTGAGGAAACTTGGCGCAGGTTTCGTCTCTTATATGTGCAGTGTATATTTATCAATATGGTTAACTAATCCTGTCTCTTAGGGGTATTGAAGAAATTATGTACCATTTTAATGTACGAGGGCAATTCACAAAGTGATAGACGTTTTGAAATAAAAAATTAACAAAGTGAAAAAACTAATTTTTATTATATACATTTTGAAGGCAAACTCTTAGGCTATTTTTGACGTAATCGCCATATAAATTAAGGCATTTATTATAACGTTTTACAAGCTTTTCAATGCCCTCTTTGTAGAAATCTGCCGCCTGCGAGTTCAACACCGGCATGTAACTCCGTGAAATTTGGGGAAAATGTTCCGAGAGTTCCGTAATCGCGAAACGACGATTTTCACAGATTTTTTCATTCATTTTCACCAACAATTCATCAGTCAGAAGACTAGGCCTACCACTGCGATCCTCATCGTGAACATTGGTTCGGCCATTTTTAAAGTCAATGCACCACTGCCTCACTCGGCTTTCACTCATTATTCCGTTGCCGTACACGTCACAAATCTGGCGATAAATTTCAATCGGTTTGTAATATTTCGCCAACAAAAACCTTATCACACCACGCACTTCACAACTGGCGGGATTTTCAATTTCAGCGCTCATTTTAAAACGCCACTGTATAAAAAGTATAATATGCACGGTTGCGTACTAGGTGTAGAAACATTCTGGAGCCAAGATGGTGGCGCCAGTGCCGCCAATTGCCGCGCTAGGCCAACGTCTGTCACTATCTGGATTGCCCTCGTAATTTGTTATTGCTCTTAGAGATACAGCATTTGCAATTACCTAGTAGAGTGCTTTTTACAGGAACAAATTTCTATGTTGTTGTTATTTTCTTCGTCTGTACACCTATCATGTATAAAAAATTGCTCGGTGATAAAAATGTTACAAATTTCGTCGTTGTGAATTGTAAAACAATTCTCTGAATTAATTTTTTCGATCAAAAGATTCATAATGATTTAGATGAATTTATAATTTGATTTTGTGTCTAACAGCTAATAGTAGCCAGTAGTAGTTTATCGCCTGCATCGATTATCGTTCTTAACCAAGTTCGAAAATAGCCCTAATTGGCAATTAGATTGGCAATTGGCTTAAATAGAAATTCTCCAAAATCATGATGGTCTCAATGGTATACAGGGTGTCCTAAATAGAATAGGATTGCATGAGCATTTTCTTATTCTTAAAGCTAGAAATCTGATTAAATCGGTAATATTGAGCAAACAGTTTCAAAAGTTCGAACTGCTTAGTTATTAGTTAATCTAAAAAAACTAAAAATCGCGATTTTCTAAAAACACCGATAATTTGTAACGGTCCAGAAATATCTTTGGCAGAAACTGCATTTTAATAATTAATTGGCGTATAGACCTGCACTGTAGACAACCGTGCTCGCATTTTTTTGTTGTGGTGACGCGTTTCCCCTGTGGGCGATTTTTAAAATTCGCCGGCGAGGCGCCGCCATAGAGGCAGAACTCAGCCACCTCGTGTCCAGTACAGACCGTGCCAGAAGAACCGTTGAGATAAGGTGTACCACCATCCGGTTTACGGGATAATCAACGGGGACTCAGTTAACCACCCTTGAGGGGATTGAGGCACCAAGTACAGGGCAGAGGACTAAAACGCTCATAACACCTGAGCGTTTTGTTACGGGCTAAGCAGCTCGGCCAAACCATTCTTGGCTGGAGGCCGCGATCATCCTGCGCTGAGGCCAGAATCGGGTGATCAGCGTCCACGACGCGATCCGCCGACATTCAGGAGCTGTAGCCAGCCGCCAGCGACGATACCAGGAACACAGGCCAGACATAGATATAGATATTGATAATTTTTTTTTTGTGGTCTCAATTGAGCCAGACCTCCGTTTAATTCCTTATTGACATATTGTTTATTCTTTTGTGTAAGAGTTGCGTTTACGTGTTTCGTGCCGTACGTGCTTTGCGCTTGTGTAAGAGAAAGGTCGCTCCGTCGGCCCTTTGAATCGCGCGATTAGGAGCTTACTATATTCGGCCGAATAGAGTGAACCCTGCGTGAAAGGGTTGCGTGCGGAGGTATTTATTTCAGGAGCGCAGACACGGTGTCCGTCGTTTGTGTGAATAAACGCCGATATTTTACACTACAAAACTCACACCTGTTATTTTCTGTTCCCCCCACGTTTTCTCGATCGAGCATTTATTTCAGTTACAGTTTTCTATTCTCACTGCGAGATTTAAATCTGGTGGTGTTGGCGCCAAATGGTCAGCGTTGTGACAGTTCGTGATTTCTGAACTTCGCTGACTGTCTGCCGTCCACCCACGCAGGTAGGGTGGAGCCACCCTTTGCGACGAAGTAGCAACGAGGTTAAAATTACGTGGAGCCTTTTTTAACCCCCCCACTCTCTGACACCGAGAGCCTGGCCCTCGTCACTACTTCGAAGGGACCCTCCACTCGCTCCACGGCCTAACGCGCTGATTGCCCTTCAGGTACGTCACACGTTTTTGGAACCCAACGTATGGGGCAATAGCAACAATAGCAACAATAGCAACAATAGCAACAATAGCTATCGTTGGTATCTTTATTTATTTAGCTCATTAACATCTTTTGAGGCTTAAGGGTTTTGTCAGCCCTTTGTCAGTTTTTCTAGCCCTTCAGGATTTTATTTTTTCATTTTAAATAGACCTCATTTAATTAATTTTGCAGCCCTTTTTCAATTTTTGTTTTGGCCCTTTTTGCCCTTTAGAAAATTTTTGTGCCCTTTTTCAATTTTATGCGTTTTAGTAGTTTTGGCACTAATTTTCATTTTGACCCTTCAGCCCTTCGCGAAAACTTTTTGGCCCTTTGGTTTATTTTTGTGCCCTTTTTGATTGGGAATATATTTTTGTGGTAGGCCTTAAGTTTACGCCAAGGAAACTGAACTGGGAGTTGGAAAATTTGACAGTATTTCAAATTTTTAATCAGCCTTCAGCATTTAGTATATTGAGAAAATTTGGGGTGGTTGTTTTGTGAGTTGTTGAGAATTTTTGGTGAGTTTTGTGGGTAAAATAGTGTACACAAAAGAAAATATTTTGACTTTAACTTTAACGTTAACTTTTATTTTAAATATTGTAATTTGGAAATATTTTTTGGTTGGAAATTTTGATATTTCGACTTGAACTTGGATTTAAGTATTTTGAATTTTGAGAATTTTCTGGCCTGTGTCTAGTTATTTTTGTTGGTATAATTTCTACTATAGTGTAGAAATTACTTTAATATTCGTTGGTTATAGATTTATTGTTGTTTTTTATGGAAGCTAGTGAGATAGTGAACGGGCGACCACGGATCATACATATTTGGTTGATTGGTAGTTAGATTTTTGGGTATGATTTTGTGGGTTCGAGCTTACTACGGCTAGTATTTCTATTTTTGGTGCTATTAGTAGCTGTTTTTTGATAAATAAATTGAATATAACCGACGCATTTCGAAATGCTTTGTAATCTTCGTACTCTAGCGGGGATTCCGTACTCTGGCGAGAATTGGCGTATCGCGTCGTGACGTAGCGATGACGCGATTTTAATGTGTTCCTTCTGGTTTTGTTCGATTGCGTCTAAGGGAAATTATGCAGCTGTGTTCGATTCTTTTCCTAGGTAACCATCCTTTCACTTTTCTTTGGTTGACTATCTAGTCATGTCCTTGGTGTCGATTCGTTGCAAACCACCTGAGCTTTGCGATTGCTCGTGGGTGCGGGAATCGATTGTTGTTAGTCGTAGACTATCCGTCTAGTTACGGGATTTTTTGATGACGATTCCTTAGAGACCACGACCATTCGTATGTTCATGGTGCGTTGCGATTCGATATCTTTCCTTCTTCTTCATTTCGTTAGAGAGCTCGCAGTAGCGCGTGGGTGATTTAATTTTTTCGTAGTTTGTGTGGATTCGGATCCAATGATTCCGAGATCCTACCGACGGCCATTATTTGTTCGCACTCGGCTCGTCTTTTTATACAGTATGTTTGTAGGTTTTGTAATTTGTTAGTTATCGCGTACTGTTTTGTTTCGCGTATTTGTATAACGTGAGTTAGTTATTCTTGTTCCGGCTACCCATAGCGGTGAGTCGATGATTTTACTTTACTATAGTTGGCGCGTATGCCGTTTTGACTTATTGTTTGTTCAACGAGTTAGTTAGTTAGTTTGTCTTACGGATACGTCGCTTAAACTTTTTTGTTATCATTTTCATGTCGCGTTCAGCCCTTCTGGCGTTAATATTGTAACTTTTTCTAATTAATTGTAATAGTAATTTTGAATTCATGTCCTTATGACTTTTTTTTGTAATTTGCTAACGCTCATTAGCTGTCACAAACTTTGTAGCACAATCTTGTAGCCCATACTTTGTTATTTGGTAGTGATAGTTTCGATGCTAGAACCTGTGGGATCGTGCATCGGGAGATATGTTGTGTTGGTTCTATGTAACCATCCGCTTGCGGGATTTTTGCGACAATCTTCTGAGGCACACCAACAGAGTTCAAAGTGCACCGGACTTTCAAAATTTTTCATCGCTTCTCGATTGGGTTTTTGTGATTTTGATTTTTGGTAAACTTTTTTTGATTTGTGGATCAATGGTTGTTGGACCTAGTTTCTGCTTGTATCAGGGGATTCGCCATTTGTTGGGTCATAGTGGTTAGTTTTTGGGACCAGCCGCATAGCGGGATTATAATGGCAATCTCGAAGCCTTTGGGTATTTATTTTTTTGGTACATGACTGTAGGGTGCCATACATGTTGACCTGTCAAAGAATAGTTATTGTTGGAATAGTGGTAGTTAGTTGAGTCGACGCTCGAACACCTACGGTTAAGTGTGTTTTGGGTGTTGTCGTCGTATGTTCGGATAGGTCCTGCCACCGAAATGGGGGTGGTATTATGGCGACAACCGTATCTCGTTAGAAGGCTTCTGTCCACTACGTATTGTGTGTTTTGAGTAGGTCGAATTTTTGGTTGATAATTTTTAGTGTTATTCAGTTTAGTATTAGGATAGTTGTGACAAGCTATGAGTTGTGTTAGTTTTGTTAGTTTGATTGATTGTAATTAGTGGCTGTCACTTGTCTAAAGCCATACGGTGTAAGTAAACTTTCATATTCTATGGGATCGTTCGTGTTTTGTCCTTGAGTGACATGCCGCATTGCGGAATTTTTCGACGACTCCCTGGTTTAGCTATTTAGCTTAGCCCTTTGGGGGATTTAATGAATATGAATGTGGTTACGCATCGAGTGTGTCGGGACATTGTTACTCCCACTAGTACTATCTTTCTTTCGTCATTTTTATGAGTTTATTTTTCTTTTTGGGGGTTTGAAAAAAAACATCCGCTTCCCGGAGTTTTTAATTTTGTTGGGGGGGAATTTGTAACGGTCCAGAAATATCTTTGGCAGAAACTGCATTTTAATAATTAATTGGCGTATAGACCTGCACTGTAGACAACCGTGCTCGCATTTTTTTGTTGTGGTGACGCGTTTCCCCTGTGGGCGATTTTTAAAATTCGCCGGCGAGGCGCCGCCATAGAGGCAGAACTCAGCCACCTCGTGTCCAGTACAGACCGTACCAGAAGAACCGTTGAGATAAGGTGTACCACCATCCGGTTTACGGGATAATCAACGGGGACTCAGTTAACCACCCTTGAGGGGATTGAGGCACCAAGTACAGGGCAGAGGACTAAAACGCTCATAACACCTGAGCGTTTTGTTACGGGCTAAGCAGCTCGGCCAAACCATTCTTGGCTGGAGGCCGCGATCATCCTGCGCTGAGGCCAGAATCGGGTGATCAGCGTCCACGACGCGATCCGCCGACATTCAGGAGCTGTAGCCAGCCGCCAGCGACGATACCAGGAACACAGGCCAGACATAGATATAGATATTGATAATTTTTTTTTTGTGGTCTCAATTGAGCCAGACCTCCGTTTAATTCCTTATTGACATATTGTTTATTCTTTTGTGTAAGAGTTGCGTTTACGTGTTTCGTGCCGTACGTGCTTTGCGCTTGTGTAAGAGAAAGGTCGCTCCGTCGGCCCTTTGAATCGCGCGATTAGGAGCTTACTATATTCGGCCGAATAGAGTGAACCCTGCGTGAAAGGGTTGCGTGCGGAGGTATTTATTTCAGGAGCGCAGACACGGTGTCCGTCGTTTGTGTGAATAAACGCCGATATTTTACACTACAAAACTCACACCTGTTATTTTCTGTTCCCCCCACGTTTTCTCGATCGAGCATTTATTTCAGTTACAGTTTTCTATTCTCACTGCGAGATTTAAATCTGGTGGTGTTGGCGCCAAATGGTCAGCGTTGTGACAGTTCGTGATTTCTGAACTTCGCTGACTGTCTGCCGTCCACCCACGCAGGCAGGGTGGAGCCACCCTTTGCGACGAAGTAGCAACGAGGTTAAAATTACGTGGAGCCTTTTTTAACCCCCCCACTCTCTGACACCGAGAGCCTGGCCCTCGTCACTACTTCGAAGGGACCCTCCACTCGCTCCACGGCCTAACGCGCTGATTGCCCTTCAGGTACGTCACAATATTCATAATTATTAAAGATGCGAAAGAAAGTTTAAAATGAAACGTGTATTAGTTTTGTTAATTGTTTTTACATTTGTTTTAAAAATCGTTTGTAGAATGAAAATAAAAACTGGAACAATTGATAGTTACCATACTTTTATTTTTGACATAAGTTGTTATACATCATTGAAAAGAGAAAAAAAAGAAGTCTATTTAGACGTGTCAAAATCAAATATGGCGGCCATTTAAGTTAAAAAAGTTGCTATTAATATTACGGAAACCGCCATCTAGACTTTTGTTCAGACTTGATTCATAAGTTTTTGCGATCAAATCAAGTAACTTTCATTTTAAACTTATTTCCGCATCTTTAATAATTATGGAAATATCGGATTTTTTAGAAAAGCACGATTTTTAGTTTTTTTACATTAATTTCTAAACTGCTCGTCGGACTTTTAAACATACTCTGAACCAACATACAAAAATGCATAACATTGCCCATTTAACCAGATTTCTTACTTTCAAAATAAGAAAGATAAGATACCCATGCAATCCTATTCTATTTAGGCCACCCTGTATATTGTGCAAATCGAAAACTCTGCCGCTCGCCGCATACCGCTCACCCCTCGTATCGTACCCAACTCCTTAAAATGTCTTATTAATTAGAAATTCGAAAAAGTATTTATAATTGAAATTGAAATAGTTCGGATTTTTTAAACAAAAAATCTCGCGCAGAGCATATACCGAAGCAATAGCCAAATGCGAGGAAGGGATACCTTGTCTAAATCTTCCAAAAAGTGGAAAACCGAGGATTTTCACCTGAGAAAGAGCAGAAAGAATGGTATGAAGAGAAAAGACAGACCGGGGGTATCCGTAAAGAAATTATCGCGCGAGTAGGAACCGTACTTCAAAGAATACAGTATTGCGGAAATTAGCAAGAAATGTAAAAAAACACCGAAAAAGTGAAATATACCAACAATCAATCAGCAAGAATACCGAGATGATATCGTCAACTAAGGTGGGTACATTTTGCGAACGAGAGTGTCAATATACTGGACGATGAAAAATATTTTACTCTTGGCAATTCGGAAATCAAAGGAAAATATTGTTTTTCCACTCCCTGCATGGTAAGTACACTGTTGTAACATTGATTTGGTGGAAGTAAGCCCCACTTACCGATAAAGCTTTGGTTACTATGAGCAACGGGAAGTAAGTAATCACTTACTTCCCTCAGGGAAGTAAGTAAAATTATTTCAATAGCAATAATTTATAATATTTATATTCAATAATTTCCGGCAGTAGGAACTTTTCGGCAGTAGGAAATTTCCGGCAGTAGGAACAGTAGGAACTTTTCCGGCAGTAGGAAGGAACCAGCAGCATCTGCAGCTTCTTCAATTGCCATTTCTAGTATATTTTCATTGGAATTTATTTTACAACTGAACGAATGCAATTTCTGACATTCACACTTTGTTTGAAAAATAGTCTTAGCAACCAAAGCCGTACTGACATTTTATTCATGTTGCGAAAATAAATTAATCAAACACAAACAATTAAACTTCAGGAGTGGAAAAACAGTTATAAGCAATTCGAGAGGTAAGTTTGGACCAGTCTCGGTCTTTATTGCTAGCCCTCGCTGTCGCTCGGGCGCAAACTCGACCTCGACTGGTAAACGATACTTACCTCTCTTAATGCTTAAATAACTATTTTAATTATTATACGGACAATGTAGAATAGTGTCCGGATAATGTAAAATACAAATGAAAAGCGAAATTCGCTGAATGGTGTTCTGTATTATAGGTTCTGTATAGATATTATAGGTATTGTCTTGAACAACCCTTAAACACTTAGACATTGATTATCATAGTGACGAAAAATAAGCATATTTCGCAAAGTATGATGCACGTGTAAACAGCGTAGGCGAAATACGAATTTTCGAAATATTTCAAAAACTACTTATTTTAGGAATATGGTTGCATAATCCTTTTTTGTAGCAAATTGTCATGCCAATTGCTCTAGGTATGAAATAAAATAGTAGATTATTTAATAAGTTAAGAAAAGTACGATTTTTCCAGTGAGTGTAAATGTCTAAATCACGAACGAGCGCAGCGGAGCAAGTGGATTAAGTTTACACGAACATGAAAAATCCCTTTTCTAACGCATGGAAAGTAATGCATTAAGGTATGTCAAGCGTGTGCTGACATAAGAAATCGTCAGAATTTTAGACGGACGTCAGCAACTTTCTTGGCCGATAGTGAAGCATCCATGACATCCAACAACGTTGAAGAGACACGGGGGCTGGCGATCAAATAAAGTTGCGGAAGCCTATGTCACTACAAAGTTGCATGTTTCACACGTAAGAAACGTGTGATTTGGTTTATGTGGTTGCTACGAAGAAATGTGTAACTAACTGACAAAGTAGCACATTTCTTCACTCATTTCTATTGCACCATGACTTACTTTTCCATTAAGTACACGAAATAGTATATTATTTCACGTGGAGAAGAAGTGAGACTTTTCATGGCGCGGTTGAGTTTACGCGCCGAACGAAGTAAGGCGCGTAATAGAAGGCAAGCCATGAAAAGTCGCTTCGCCTCCAGGTGAAATATACTATTTTTTCTTCAAACTTACTGCAAAATACGAAAACTCAGTTTTCATATATAATATTTGCAAATAAATTTAATATCAAAGAATGCATCGTATGGTTTTTTTTGTTTTGTTGACATAAACTAATTTAGCATTTGACAGTGACAGTGGTAATTTTTGTTGAAGAAATAGCAAAACACCGATATAGAATTTGCGGCGCATCATGCAGTGTTGCGTCTAGGGCCTACAAAATCTTTAAACAAATATGTTTAATTGTTATTTGATGTAATTTCTAGTATTGCTTCGCGTTGTTTATTTAATGTTGCCATGACAACACGTTCCCTTCCGCCGACTGGGAAAGGAAAAGTAAAACTTCCGCTGGCGGAAATGTGACATTTTTCCACAGTCAACGGAGTTAAATAATGACATCATTTTCTGACGTTTGAAGAACAAAGTATGTTATTCTATTAAAAAAAAATGAAATACGCTTGATTTAAGTGGGCACTTTACTAATTACATTTTTGAAAGACTAATTGTCAAAATTTTGAGCTGAAAAATATATCAGTCATAGAGGTACCTTTCAGGTACAATTCGAGATAAATTTTCCGTTTTTATTTTATTTGTACGAAATATTGTATTCCTTTTTCATAACGTTTTTCCAGGTCAAAATCTTGGAAATTAATTTTTGTCTCGGAAAGTAAAAAAGGTAGGTGTAAACATTTCTCTACAAAATATGTTTCAAATTTAACGAGAGCACCAAAAACATAATTGGTAAACAAGGTTATTCCATTTAAAAAAACAATTTGAATGGCTATTTCCGGTAGAACCGGAAGTAAGAGAAGGTTGAAAGTATTTCACCTGAGGAGAACGGAATCAGCCAAGTTTCCCCATAAACTTTTAATGGTCCATTAGTGTGGGTGTGGCATACCGTGTATAAGACGGAGTCATAAAACCATCTAACGATGTTGTGGGAAATTTCAGGCCGGGCACCGCACGGCGCACTTTTTCAAATATATTTTTGAAACACAAATAAATTTGTCAAAGCCTCCCCCTGAGTGCGCCACTGTCACTCTCTTTGTCTGAGTTCCACGTGTAATCTTATATGCGCGAAAAGAATCATGTTTATTATCCGCGCGGAGCCCGTTGATGCACACGGCCGATACAGGCTATTTGTTTTAATGGTGCGCTTGTAAAACGGCTCCAGCCATTTTTACTCGTTACTATTAGAACCCACCGTGAATTAATAGGCGCACATCCTGTCGGGGAATGGGATTCCTGGGATGCCGAGGCCGTGGAGGCAAGGGGGACCTGGTGCGATCGCGCATCGCCGCCGCATATTTTCATTAATCGAGCCGTTAATTATTAGATGCGCGGTTGTGACGACTACGACGGACCGAACACCACGTTCATTGTTTCCAAGAAGAAACTCCGGCCTGGAGCTTCACAGAAGACGATCTCCATCGAAGAGTATCCAGTGCATTAGAAGGATGAGGTGAGAGAAAACTTGGGAAGCCTCTCCTCAGGTGGTCCCCATCGCGGGGTAGATGCCTCTAGATGCACACAATCATCCTGGAAACAATAGTATCTCGAAAGGCTCCCCCTGTAGTGAAACGCATCACTGTCACCGTTTTACATCGCGCATAGGTGTGAAGAGGACGGTGCATGCCAGCGCCGAAACAATGACCAGTGACTAATCACCTCTGCAGAGGTGGTGCCGTAGAGTTTGAAAACAAGCGGAGATCATTGTTACAGAAAGAGTCGCAGGAAGAAAGGAGGACTTCATTTCTTCGGCATTCCTGGGCGTTTAAGGAACGCGGAATGGTGGTTGTGTCAATGGCGAGAATGTCGGATTTACGAGGGGACGAAACGCCGACGTCCACACAAAAGCCGTCGCGGATACAATTAAAGACAAAGGAATCCTCGTCGGGTGCTTTGAGGTGTCACAAGTCAACCCTTTGTTGCTTGATTCGAAAAAAAAAACAGACAAGCGACGCTGCCTTTTATTGGACCGGTGTAATTATTTTATTGGACAGTAGTAGTAAAATCAACTAAAATATAACATCTGTTCAATTAATACTAATAGGAAATGTGAACATAATGTGTGTAATAGTCTGTTGTACTTATTATTAAAATATTAAATTCATTGGCACTCAACTAGGTGAAATGTCTTGTATAATTATAGTATTTCTATTTGCCCAGTTACAGGACCAAATATTAGCTGAAATGAGAAGCAAAAATTAAAGAATGCTCATACCGAGCGATTTAAATTTTGGTTCTAGTTATCCATGGAAATTTTCTTATTAGCTGCGAAAATTGCCATGGATAACTAGAGCTAGAATTTAAATGATCAATCGGTATAAGATCAATGTACAAATCATACTATGCTGCGAGAGTAACTATTGTAATTCTAATAGAAAATACAGGTTGACCATTTGTAGTCAGATGAAGCTGCATTGAAATCGGGTCTCAGGGATCATTTGGCTTCCAAAGTTATCTCATTTAGAATAGATTGTACACTACATTTATCTCAAATCTGTAGTTAGTTTCCATAAAAAACAATTTTGTGATGATTGAAGCCCATACCCAATTTCCGGAAAAATTAAACGTTTGGGCAGGAATTGTAGGTGATATTATTATTGGGCTCTTCTTAATTGATGGCTCGTTGACAGGCCAAACATATTTGCAGCTATTGAGAGATTACCTCGTTCCAGCTTTGGCAGTTCTATTCCAAAATCAACACGATCCCGACATTCCAAATGAAGACTTAAGGTTCCAACAAGATGGGGCTCCACCTCATTATAGCCGAATGGTACGCGACCATCTTAACGAAGTCTTCCAAGGCAGGTTGATTAGCAGAAGGGGTTTTGTTGAATGACCAGCGCGTTCCCCTGACCTGACCCCTTTAGATTTTTTCTTATGGGGTTACATCAAAGTAAAGTATACTTTAATCGGCCATCCACAATTGAACAATTGAAAGAACGGATACAAGTCGAAATGAGACAAATTTAGCCAGAAGTTCTCCTCAATGTCTGTACGGCCTTTCGACATCGATTGGCACACAGTCAAGAACAAAATGGTCAACAATTTGAACATCTAATTTGATTTTATTCCCTAACCAATATTTTTTCGTTATCTTAATTATTTTAGTGACTTCAAATTATTTTAAAACTTATCTTAAAACAAGTTATTAGTATATTTTTCTCGATAAAAATTTCTTTTGGTTTTTCTGTTCTTATTTTTGTAATTGATGATATTGTAATAAGAATGATTTTCATGTTGATCAATTTTGTTTTATTCCAATATTTAAAATCCAAGCCTGTTTTCCTAATTTTGTTTTAACTGACGTTATTTTTAATGGTAACTAGATGTATTCTGCATATTGCAATAATAATTTAATAGTTTTATTTTAACGCACTTTTTCTCAATATTTTTCAAATGTTACATAGTGAAAATGTCATGTTGATGAAAACATAATAAAAAGTACTATCAAAATCAATAATAAAAAATATAGGTTGTCATTTAAAAAAATGGCTCTGACGTCATAACTTCAAAACGAAGAGAGATGGAAAATTGAAAGTGGTCACAAAATATGTGTTTGAAAAAAAAAACATTTTGACCTGTTCAAGCGTTTTTCGAAACTTTATACACACGAAAAAATAAAGCCAGGTCTTAATACTTTATGCGCTCTCTGTATAGATACACGATTAAATTAATCTTATTATTCTTATACAAAAAATACAGTGTTTTGTCTAATTATAAATTATTTGAATTGCATTTGACAACTACATAATTTGACAAATTATTAAATAAAAATTTTCTTCGGTTGTCGGCAAACATGTATTTATAACATGAAAATATTCTCTCCACATCACACGAAACTATAGGGACATATTTTGAGGAACAAACGTCGCTAATGCTAAAATTTGATTCTTCTCTTAATTTTTGAGAATTATTTAATACGCCGCTTAATATTTTTAATTCTTGGTATCCACTATTTTTTAAAAGCACTTTATTTATTTTGTTGTAAAACTCTTTGTTTGTGAGTTTTTTCAAACTTACTTCAATACTCTCAATAATATTTACACTTTCAATTAATTCCATTCCTTTCTTTTCTAATTTGGTAATGGCTTGTGCAACATGTGAAAAGTTAGAGCAAATGTATATAAGATCCTCACAAATGCTTTTGACGGAGGAGAATAGTTGCTGCACGTCTCGAATACTTTGACTTTCTTCCGGATCTAACTTTTCGACATTTTTTTAAATTTTCTCCAAATTGTCAGCGTAATATATTGCAGCACTAGCACTTATCCACGTGCCCCATATTGTCACAATTGGTACTTGAGATAGTGCAACATCGGGAACATTGTCTCGGAAACGTTGCACTCGGCGAGGAGCTTTTAAAAATATTTTTTTAATCGACGATATTAGTGAATTAACATTAGGGAATGTAGATCTTATATATTCTGAGAGACGATGTAGTCCATGTGCAACACATGTTACATGAATCATTTTTGGGTACAATACTTTCAGCCCTCTCATTGCTTTGCACATATATGGGGCAGTATATGTACAAGTTACGAGAACCTTTTTCGTATATGATGCCACTAGGATACAATATATTCATTAAATCGTTTAAAAAAATCCTGCGATCGTACTGTGGTTTACCTTATCGAAAACTTTTAAATTAACTAAATATGATTTGGAACTAAGCCTCATCTCCAATAATGCCAAATACAAAATTGGCTAAACCTTTGCTCTACATCAGTGGTTTCATCAAAGGAAATCCAAATTTTCCTTCCTTTAGCCTTGTCTTGCAACATTTTCAATGTAGATTGAAATAAATGGGGCACGTAGTTTTTTCTTAAAGTTGATTCATCAGGAATTTTCTGTGCAATGTACTTCTCCAGAAATCCTACTAGATGTTCATTTTTTAGTTTACCCAATGGAATATCTGCAGGGACAAAAGCTTTGCACAACTCATTGCTGAACGTTGACATGTTGGGTCCAGATCTTTCTGCTATCTGCGATCGTATTGCTGTACTAATTAGAGCATTATGATGAGTTACTTTCTTCATTATTTTGTTGTTTACATGTTTGGCGGTTTTTATATGTTGCACGACTTTAAACTTCTTGTCCACTGATACCGGAATTTCACAATATTTACATAGTAAAATGCTTCCATCGGTTTGAAAGGCTTCGAATTCCTTCACAAAATCACTTAATGTTGCACTTTTGGACCTTTTATCCTTTGGCATGTTCATATTTTCAATAAATTTACTTATGAAGTGTACAGAACCAAGTTCAAGTAGCAACTGAATGAATAAATAACAACTTAAACCAAAATGCTACATATCTTGTACAAGGTGTATCTAAATGATTGCAGTTACGTAATCACTTCAATTCAATTGTGCCGCCTTTCGAATATGTATACCGTACTATTTGAGAACTGTCACTGTCAACCATACCTGTCAACTGTCATACAACATAATAACAGAAGGTTGTTAAAATGTACACTGATCAGAAGAACACTTTTATTGTTGAGGTTTACTTTCGCATTGGACGATTTGAAAATGGAGAATGGATTTATTCAATTCCAGAGTGCGTTCGGGATTTTCAACACAAGTTCCCTGACCACCAATTTGAATACTCGGTTTTGTCAACACATATTTCACGAATAGTGCAACGTTTTAAGGAAACTGGTAGTGTTCAGAAAGGGAAATCCTCAGGCAGATCTTCAGTATCGGGAGAGGTTGTTGCAGATATTCGTGAACGACTCGAAGTAAGCCCTCAAAAGTCAATTCGTAAATTGGCTATGCAAGCTGGAATTCCCTCGAGCACCTGCCATAAAATTGTGAGAAAGAGGTTGAATTTACACCCTTATAGGGTCTCAGTGGTGCAAGAATTGTTGCCAGTAGATCCTCAACGTCGATTGAGTTATTGCCGATGGTTTATGGAAAATTTAAATGACGATCGATTGCTCGATTTAACATTTTTCAGTGATGAGGCTTGGTTCCACCTATCAGGATATGTTAATTCACAAAACTATAGGTGCTGGCATGCTGAAAACCCTCATCTTTTGTGGAAGCACCACTGCATCCTCAGAAGGTTGGAATTTGGTTGGCTGTGTCTCGCCGTAGAATAATTGGGCCTATATTCTTTCATGACACAATAAACGGTGAGAGATATCGGCAACAAATTATCCAGCCTTTCATAGAACAATTAGATGATGAAGAATTGCAGAACGGATATTTCCAACAAGATGGTGCAACAGCTCATACAGCCCGAGTAACGTTAGCCTATCTGCAAGAATTTTTTGATAATAGACTAATTAGTCAAGGACTATGGCCGCCACGCTCTCCAGATCTAACTCCACTGGACTACTGAATTTTTTGGATTTTTAAAAGATAGAGTTTTTCGAAGAAGACTGCATACGTTGGAAGAGTTAATGGCAGAAATCATAAATGTTTGCCAAACCATAACTCCTGAAATGTTAATCAACATTTTTAACAATAAAAGAAGACGAGTGCAAATGTGTTTACAAGCAAATGGTACACATTTTCAACATCTGCTTTGATTATATATTTTATTTATTAATTATGTTTTGTAAATCTTTACTTCGTATGATTCCGTTTATTAAATAAATTATTTTGATTACTTTAATAACTACATGTGATTGTTTTATTGTCTGCTACTCCTCAATTTGCAATAGTAAAACGTTTTGTCTGCTAGTCCTCAATTTGCAATAGTTAAACATTTTGTAACATTGTCATATTTAAAGCAATTATTAGCTGCGTCGCAGCACGTTCATTTAATTAATTCCTGCATGATTTTCAGTTTACAGCTTCTTTGTGCCATGGAGTAATCTGCCACACTAGGGGTTGTTGCCTGTGAGGACTTAATTTTCATGCATATCTAGTTATTTTTATGTACACACAATAGGGTCTTCCTGAAAAAAAAATAATATAACCTTTTTGTCTTAACGTAAAGTTTATAACCTGTAATTAAACATCCCACAGAGAAAACGTTTGGTTTTCATTGTAACTTATCAACAAACAACGTACAATATCGTAAAACTTACACATTTTGTCACGTGACCGACAAAACGCTGTTATTGGCCGAGCGGCACTGTGACGTCTTTGCGCATGTAGGCGATCGGGAGTCAGTGCATAAGGGATAGGAATCGTGGATTAATTCGACTTAGAATCCAGTCTGACATAACATAAGTTCTGATGGGTTAGTAAAGGGACAGTCAGATAATCTGATAGAAGTTCACGTGTTAATGGTTCAAGTGAATGTTTCAACGTAGCCGAAACGCGTGGAGTTGCATATAATTTTCCAAATCCTCTTCCAGCTGTAAGAACAAATAACATACTGTATAAACTTTGCAATATATCCTACATCTCATACGAATTGGTAATGTTGATTTCAAAATTTGTAATTATTAATCATTTAATCAAATTTCTAAAATCAACAGTTTGCTACAAATATTGTTTTAACATGTTTTTTAGTTTTAACTAAACGTTTGTGTAAGAACATATTGTACAAAATCTCACAGTACTTTTAAAAAGTAATAATGATATGGAAGGTATTGCTTTAGAATGGAACCCACAAAACTATTTTGAGGTTATGTTATTACTAATGTATATATATATATATATATATATATATATATATATATATATATATATATATATAATCGGAAATCCCCTTGAATACCCATTACTTATGATGATAGTTAATTATATATATTTATCGAATTTCGTCGATAATTTATTGAAAATTATGTACTTACATTCAAATGGTCTTCACAAAAATAGTGAGACGTCAAAGTGACACTCGCGGAATCACTGCGGACTTGTTGTAATCCCTTTTTCCGTATATCCCCTGTTGGGACGTTTATAAACAACTTATTTGGTTCGCATTTACTGCTGCTATCACATACAGGCACAATGCAATACTTATTCGTCCCTTTTTTCGCAAAACCGACGTTTTCTTTCTGTCGCTCTATTGTAAGCAATGCTACAGCTGAGCGCCACCTGCGTTGTGACGTCACAGCAACATGGCGGGATTTCGGGACCTTTTCAAACGCCGTTAATTTTAAAATCGTGTTTGCTAATTACAACGATTAGTCTTAACACAAAAAATAGTGCCAAGGATGTTTTTAATGTGTCTAGAGTTCAGTTTTAAGGTTTTTGAAAAGTCGCGGAAGACCCTATTTAAGAATAACCTCGACTTTAAAAGTAAGTTTATGTAGACAATGTACATTCAAATTCGTTGGCCCTAAGTAATTCTTCATTGTAATCTTTTCATGTGCTTGGAAGCCACAAATATTGCTGAAACTAATAATAATTTAGTATTTGAGTAGTGTAATATCGACTGACACAATTGAGATTTCAATTGCATGAAGATAGCTTTTAATGCCATCTTTATGAGTAATGAGTAAGATGTCTCTTTAAATAATTCTTTATTGTTGTCTTTTCATGTGTTTGGAAGCCGCAAATATTGCTCAAACTAAAAATAATTTCGTATTTGAGCAGTTAAATATGAAATTCCACAATAAAAATGAGAATAGCATGAAGGTAACTTTTATTGCCATATTCATGTCTAATAAGTGTAAATGAAGTTGCCCAAAATTGAACTATTTGGACTAGAGCGGAACAAAAATAATTTACATGGTTACGTAACTGCAATCATTTAGGTACACCTTGTATGTATCAGTAATACATTAGTTGATAATTATGTACGTAGGTAATTAAGGCTTCCGCCCTTCAAATAGTTCAGTTTCAGTTTTCAGGAGCTACAAATTTGCAAATTTCTAAGAAAGTATTAAGTACCCTACCTACCAAAATATGCATTTTGGACCTAAAATGTTGAAAATATGCAATTAAGCATATCCTTAATATTGGCAAAAATATGCAATTGCATAGTAACATTTGCAAATGCATAACTATCCTAAGCTTATTTATAACTTTTGACGAAACACGGATTTTTCAATATGACCCTTAAACCAAGTGCAATCCATGCAGTGGAAGACTCTCGGAAAGTCAAAAAAGCGAGCATGAAGAAGTCCAAATTCAAGGCGATATTGTGTGTTTTCTTCGATATACGGAGTGTAGATCACATGGAATGGGTACCACAAGGTCAGACAGTGAATCAATATTACTATTTAGATGTTTTACGAAAACTCCGAGAAAAAAATCGCTTAAAGAGACCCGAAATGAGGAAAGAAAACTCCTGGATCCTCCATCAAGACAACGCGCCGGCTCACAACACTCACTATGTCAAGGACTATTTGGTCATAAACCAGGTCACAGTCATGGCGCAACCACCTTATTGGCCAGATTTAGCACCCTGCGACTTTTACCAAAAAGTTCCAAAAATTAAATCCTGCTTGAAAGGAACCTGCCACGAGTCATTAGAGGACGTAGAACAAAAATCGGCGCAGATACTCATGAGCCTGTCGTAAGATAACCTGCAGCACTGCTTCGCACATTGGAAAATTTGCATGGAGCGGTGTATGGATGCGGAAGGAAGTATGAAGGGGAAACATTAATAATTGTAAAAAATTGCGAAATAAAGATGTTATAGCAACAGTCTCGGAACTTAATTGCCACACCTCGTATACATGTATAAAAGCATATATACGTGTATAAAAGCATTGGGCAAAAATTATCAAAACATCTTGAGTATCAAATAGCTAGTGAATCACGGATGCATTCATAATTCGTGAACAGAGCTTAGACACGATAAGTAATGACATTGTAACGTTATTTTTTCGCGTACACACATGATCGCGCGGCGGCCTAGGTTAAAACCTGAACGGTGAGCTACTGTGGTTCTCCCCCTTCTCTCGTCCCGAATTCGCGGATCGCGGGACCTGAAACAACATTCGCATTCGAATCTGCACGCCGGTAGGTCGTTAGTTTGCCAAGTACAAAGATCTGCATAGTTGCCGGGATAAAACGACCGCCATTAAGGCGTGATATTGCTGGAGTGTGTGCGTGTGTGGTTCGCTGGAATCATTAATACTTAGCGGCTTATAGGTGAGATTTTTCCCTTTTCATTTTCATTAGTGGTTCTTATACCATCTCCTACCTGTAGGCAAAGTCGTTACGGGCCCGTATCTACATATCTACTACCTTGGATTGAAAATCCAAGGTAGTAGGGATTGAAAATTCATTCATTGTGGCCTTCATTGCTTCAAAATGAAGGCCAGTTTTTTGCATCTTTGTGTTCATCTTTCATGGCAAGAAAAGGTTGCCTGAGCTGTTACGGGGGTGGATGGGTTACAGGGTGTACGGGACACACTGTATAAATATATCTCATAATACTATACTTTTGTCCATCTGGTATCCTACTCATGTATCTGCTGTTCGCATTTCAAAGTCCAACCAATACCGCAATTTACCTCGAAAACATACACGGCAACGCTGTCTAGGGGAAAATGAAAGTCTGGTTTGGTTTTATTGGCTAATGTCAAAACCATAACGAACCCAACGAAGTCCCCGAGAAAACGGAAACTTTAATATTTTCAGTGAAGATAATCAGTAAAGCAATTCTTAATTTTATGTTAGGCAAGTTTCTTTCTTTTCGTGCAATGGCATCAATTTAAATTATTTGACAACATCTCATGCGTCAATTTGACAATTAAATTATTTTACTTGTGCTAACTTGAATCGTCTTCACTTGTTATAAATTGGAATCTAGGAATATTTATTGCTTTTACAACATAAATCAACAGGTTGTGGGCTATTGAAATGTGAACAGCCTATAGGGTATATAATATTTGATGTGTCATTAACGCCAGCGTATCTTTGCAGTGGTTTGCAATTATGTTGCTACGGAGGGAGTGACCCCATTTTGTAATTTTGCCTCAAAAGCTACAATTGATATCGGATACTTCCGCATTCTATAAAATCCTAGTTCATTCACAAGCTATTTGCGATTTTTGTTGTGATTGATTAAATTTGAAAACATATTACGCGGGAACTTATACAGGGTTCGGCAGTGAAACCTGACGGTTATTGAAATGGAATTATTCAATGAATATTCAAAATATTTTGTTATAATTTTTTTTATTTAAAAAGAAAGATTGTAAGTTTAAGATGTGTACAAAAAAATCGAAAAAGCATTATGAAGCAAAAATAATATCACTCAATGATGACTTCCATTTTCTCTGCTCCTCTGACCGAGAGGCAAAGCCTCGGGGGCAGTTATTTAGAGGCAGCATGTCGAGGATAAAGGCAGTCAAAATTACGAGGGTATATCTTTTCCCGTGGGGTATTTATTAAGATAATATTACAAAAATATCATATTCCAATCAAATGGCCAAATATAACTACTAACCTCAGTGTCGAATATGTATTTATCGAAATTACAATTTGTGAAAGTACAATTCTTACATATTTTGGAACCATTTCTGGAAACGGATGTTCTGCAGATCATTCCTCTGCAACATGAATAGTTGAACTCTGCATTGTTATTAATGTATTTGTACGCATCGTGGTGACAATATTTTCATGGCGCGACTGTAACGTCAACTTGAAGTTTGTAAATTGGTATCAAAATCATGCATGCCTGGCATGAGGGGTGCTTTCGGTGTTTTCGAACATTTACCTAGTGTTTTCACTATTGAGTGAAATTATTAGAAGTAATATAACAAGAGCGTCAAAAATAATCGAATATAGCTGACGTATGCGAAACGTATTCTGAGAAATACGCCGAGTCCGTAGTACGAGGCGTATTTTCAGGAATACATTGAGCAGTAGTCGCTATATTCAGATTATTTTTGATGCTCCAGTTATATTCGGAGGACTATATACCGAATAATAAATGTAAATGCAAGAAATATTTTGTCAATTTGACTTTCGTGTATACATATTATGATTCACGGCAACTTAATTTTTATTAACACCTAAATTAAATTCAATTCATAATTATGACTTATAAGAACTTGATTTATTTATGGTATGTAATATTAAAAGTACAATTATTATAAATTACTGAGCCACTGAAATTATTATTATTATTAGATGAATCAAGAGAAACTGACGAAGAATTATTGATAGAAGAATTTTCAATTTCCGATTCCATTGATTCACTTCTTAAATTTGAAATAAGATTTTTATGATGATTTTCACTTAGATTCAAATAAGGTTGAATTGAAGCAGTATTGTTCGGTCCAGTTATTTTTATAATTTCTTCAGCGTTAATACCCGTACTTGATAACTAACTAACTGTAGACGATCTGTTAGAATGATTTGTTATTTTTACAAGTTTGGTATTTATTCCGATGCTTATAGCAGCACTTTTTGCCCATTTACTAATCTGATCCTAAGGGCATGTTTTTATACCAATAGATATTTTCATGTTTTCCCCAATCTTTATTTACTGTAAGAAACAGGCGATTAGTTTTAATGTTAGGTGTCCGTTTAGAAAACATTTTCTTTAGAAGTCGAACGGAGCACATGTCTATATTGTTTGAATTTGGGGTAATCCATTTACTATCTGCAATTTTCTTATCACCTCCTTGTGCTGTTTTGCAGAAAATTGTGTTGTATTCCATCCGACCTGTTGGCCAACCGTAATTGTTTATTTCTTCTTTGAAATACTCTGTCAAGCAAGCACTTGCTTCTCCTCCTCTCCACGCAAGTTCAACAGACGCAATATGGTAAAACTTTCGCTGTGGACCATCGGGTGTATTTCCATTAAAATAATTTATAATTCTTGTTTGTTCTTCATGGGTTAAAGCCGACGAACTGCGTTTTCTTTTTTCCAGATTGCGTTGTAAAATTTCCCTCTTTGAATTGTGAGCATCTCTTGCTTTTTGAAATATAACGCTTTTAAAAGGATGTATAACTCTTTTGAATTTTTTATAATAAGTAAGTTGAATATGCTTAGCTGTGAGATTCCAGAGTGTTTTCAATACTCTTTTTTTATAATCTTCATCATTAATTTTTCGCATGTTGTAAGCCCAGTCTTCCAAACTTTTACATAATTCTTCATCCGACTTTTCTTTTTTTGTATCATAATTTATTTCTGAACAGAAGTGATCAAATTGTCTTATAACATAACATTCTGTTCGCCCTGTATTAATGGATTTTGTGGATGTGACGGATTCTTCGATTTTATGAATCTCATCATATCCAAATCGATTCATATTGACCGCTTATTGTATACTGAATGCAAGAAATATTATGTCATTTTGACTTTTGTGTAAAAATATTATGATTGACGGCAACTTGATTTTTATTAACACCTCATCGAAATACGCAAACTAACGATATATTCGAAACACGCCCCATGACAACTAGGTAATTAGTAATAAGCGCTGTAATACGAAGTAACTAAGGAAAATTCAATATTGTGATTAGTCCGTTTAACTATGAGGTATATAGTCACTAAAATATCTTCCCTTCACAGCAAATTTCATAGCAGACGGTTGGCAGTTCTCGTTGTTGCTACCGGTAAAGCGACAACATTTGCACAATTAAAACAAAGTTGCGCTGTTTTTATTAGACCACTTTGCATAAAGCTTCATATGAAAATATTACAATTAACATATAGATTTAAGAAATTTAAAAAATCCAAATAAAACAGAACTTATATTTTATCATCAAGTAATGTCTGGTCACACCAATTGTATAGCCTATTTAGAGCTTGAGGGCCGACTTCCTCTCAAAAAGGCGTCTTTAATAAATTTGTTATTGTTCTAGAGTGAAGGATATCGTAAATCCATTATTCGATTTCCGCGTACAAACAATATCCTGCAACAGTGATGATTTATAGCGCGTTTGTCGTTCCGTGCCTTTTAAATCGAAAACACCAACGTTCGAGTTCGAGCGTGCGAGCTATAGCCCTAATCGGATTCTGCAACTTTGATGAATCGGTGTGGAATTTTTCTCGGTCTGCTCATTCTTCACCTCTTAGCTATTTGTGCTTTTGTACTGCCTCACTCGCCTTGGATGCGAATGTTATAGATTGGTTACCTTGGTAATTCATTAAGTGAGAATATGTTTTTGGGATTTTTCTTAGGCAATGAGGAGTTCCGCATCGCCCACGCGGTTTCTTGTACTGTGATTGTTTATTGCAGGAATCTTCGGCGTTAATTTGCGTGCTTTATGAACTGACTTGCAAGTTACTTAACTCTCGCTTAATTTACGTATTTTATGAACTTTCCAGTAAGTATCTTCTCTGCAGCTAATTTATCTTACATTCCGCATAGACTGCCTGGTTCTTCCTTGTTATTCATTCGCTTTGCAATTCCTAGCAGCTCTAAAGAAATATAATTGAAATCTTTATAAACTGCAAATAAAACCACCAAAGCAATAAATAACCGAGTACGGAAAAACCATAATTGTTGTAATCATCGATATCAATTGTAAATTAAAATGTCAACGGATTTTTTTCATCTAAGTCTATTCGGAGCATTTTAAAAAGTTTTTAGTAGGCATAAAAGTAAAAAATTGATTAAGATACAGAGCGCTCAAGAAAGTTGTGTCAACTTTTCCAACTACTTTCAACAAAATAATGACAGTTGAAACAATCTAGATAAATTATTTGCTTGCATCCTAGGAAACATTTCAGCTACGTTACAAAATATATTTCATTTGCACCGTAAACCGTGTCATTTATTTGTATCCAGCGTAAAACTTGACACCACTTTCTTATCTTCAACAAATTTCTGTATTTAAGATATTTCGGACAAAGTGTTCGAAATGAATTTTCAGAAAAAAATGACAATCTGTCAACTTTTTATTAAATGCCAATGAATCAAACAAGTTTTATTGTTAGATATATAATATAACTGCATATTTGTTTCGAGGAAACAACATTTATTTTAGCGTTGTGCCGAGTCGAATAATCCTATGACTCGAGAAATTACGACTCGTAAATATTTCAACTCGAATGATTATTCGAGTTGGCCAACCCGAGTCAGCACCTGTGTTTGTTTACTTGATTTCCAAGTGGCTGAATAGCAGCTGGCCGCAGCTATTCATTCGTTCAAGGGATTTGTACCGTTGCAGTCGTTTGCTACCGACGTGCCGACGTGTCTGGGGCAACAATTGTTACTGACAATGCCGCCAATATACAAAAAGAAGTAGCTGAATAAGTACTCCAACAAAATCACTAATGCGTAGCGCATACTTTGAATTTGGCAGTTTGGCAAATTTCTGAACTCTTAAAAAATGCAAACGTATAGTTATGCATTTTAAAATGAGTAACGCAGCCAATTATAAATTAAATGAAATACAACAACAAATGGGTCTTCCATAGTTAAAATTGAAGCAAGATGTTCCAACAAGATGGAACTCTGCATTAAGAATGATTCAAAGATTAATGGATACTCGATCACCATTATCGGCTACATTGGGTTTATTAGAATCACCACCACAAAACTTGAATGCAAATGAGTGGACAATTATAACAGATTGCATTAGTCTTTTAAAACCTTTGGAAAAAATGACGTACGAACTGTCATGAGAAATGTATAGTACGTTGTCCCGTGTCTTTCTATGAGTTAGAGGTTTAAAAAGTGCAATACGAAATAAAATATTTGTAACACAAACAGGCAATAGTCTACAATCAAAATTGTTAGATATACTTGACAGGCAGTTAGGACGTTTGGAAACGAATAGTATTATAGCAAAATCTTGTTTCCTTGATCCGTGATTAAAAAAAAATGCGATTTAGCATTGAAGGTAACGCAGAAAGTGCCATGCAGTCGATTATAGATGAGTTAATTCAAACGACTGAAACTGAACCAATTCGTGAGATCCAAAATCTGGCTCCTGCTCCCCCGAATTCTGAAAATGTTGAATCCGATGATGAATTATGGGAAAACTTCAATATGGCAATGAGTGAGAATGTTTCTTCAACTGCTCCAGTTTAGGAATCTGTGGTAGCCGTAAAACAATACTTAGACCTTCCGCTACTGGACAGAAAACATAATCCGTTTTTAAGTGTGTAATCATAAAGATTTTTTGAAAGTGCATCAAAGTTTCTTTCCAGATTTATATTAATTCCGCCATCAAATACTTATTCATTCCTGCTACTTCAGTTCCCTCTGAGAAAATTTTCTCAAAAGCTGGACAATTAACAAATCAAAACAGAAATAGACTTCACCCGAAGAAACTTGACCAAATATTGTTCCTTAATTGTCGATTGCGTAATTCTAATTCAGTTATTTCCTAAATAGTAGTAGCGAAAAGTAAGATTTATTATTTATTGTTATATTTATTTTAAAGTGTTTTAACTAACTTTTAATTATTATTTTTATGTTATAAGAAATTGTATTTTGGTTTCCTTATATAGATATGTAGACCATTCATTATTATAGAGTTTTTATATTTGTGTTAAACGTTGTCTAATATAAACTGGCGAGAAAAAATAGAGGTCACTTTAAAATTATGACTTATTTTTGGAATTTTTTTCTTTTAACTTTATGTTTGCAAATTGTAAACAATTGTACTGTATTTTGCACACTAAATTCAAAAAGCAATGTTTTATCGTAAAGCATATTTATTGTTTTTATTACCTATTTTTGAAATATCACAAATTTACAGTTCAGACGAAGTTCGAATTTTTGTTACAAGGACTAATATGGAACAAAAAATAATGAAAAAAACTTATCACTAATAACGAGTATTACCCCCTCTTGCATTAATGACTGCTTGAAGTCGACGAGGAACACTTTGAATTAATTTAACGATCACATTTTGGTCGATATTATTCCATTCCTGCAATAGCAACTGTCTTAGCTGCTAAGCAGTTCTTGGAGCAGGTGTATGCTTTCTGATACGTCGTCCCAACTCATCCCATACATGTTCTATGGGATTCATGTCCATGCTGACAGCTGGCCAATCGAATATAATCAAATAAAAACCGACACTTTTCAGGATTTGCCGTCCACTCCTGGACGCTTTTGATCATACATGAAATATGCTTTAAATTGTTTGGCAATTTAACGTCAACCTATGCCTGCTGATGTGCATAGTTACCACAGTAAGGAAGCAATCTACCATACTTGAGATTTCTACCTTTGCAGATTTCTTCAAATACATTGTTGATATGCATGGAATATGTATGCTCCATAATTCAAAATTGCACATAATGCTTTTTGAACATTCCGTATTTATTTCAGGTGAACATAATAATAAACTGCTAAAATATATAATTTGGTACTGTCTGGTTTAAAATTAATTAAAATGCGTATAGTTATAGTTATTTAAGCTAATAGTTATTTGCTAAAGGATTTCTACCTTTGCAGATTTGTTCAAATACATTGTTGATATGCATGGAATATGTATGCTCCATAATTCAAAATTGCACATAATGCGTTTTGAACATTCCGTATTTATTTCAGGTGAACATAATAATAAACTGCTAAAATATATAATTTGGTACTGTCTGGTTTAAAATTAATTAAAATGCGTATAATTATAGTTATTTGCTAATAATTATAGGAGTAGAGTGCATTTACAAAGGTAAATTCTATAATATATTTAAATTTCGTAAATAAAGACATAATTTATTGTTTCGATACTTCTAGTGACAGATGGTTTGTACTTTCAGCTGGTGCAATCATTGTTCAGTCTGTAGGTGTTTCCATTAATATCTTTGACTGCTTTACAATGATTGGTTTGTTGTGCAAACTTTTAGGATGGCCTTCTAAGGATCCTGTTGCACTGTAGCAATTGGCAATCATTCGAAAATTTATGTTATTGCCAATAAATCTTGAGTTACCTTCATGTTATTTTAAGCAGTATAAGTAAAATACAATCAAGATTCTTATAAAATTGAATCTGTCAGTTAGAGCATTACTTCATTAAAATTACAACTCCACAGAAGAAATAACAAATATTTTTACAGGCTTGACTATAATATTTTCACTTTTTGGCGAACTTTTATGTTTCTGTAAATATTATTTTATACATTTTAATTGTTCTTCTTAATTAGAGATTAACCTTAAGAGTTGAAATTCGTTGTAAAGTTCTTTAAATTCTTTCGCTGCTACTTCAGAAAGAAAGCCGCTCTCGATTTTAATAGAAATTTGCTCCCTTTGAATGTATGTGATATAAGGAAGCATTATTATAGTGAGAAGAGATGTATTTAAAATATTTGTTACTTGTGACTAAATTTCTAAGGATTGCGAACCTATATTACATCTTAGGAAATTTTGGGAAGAATTTTTATGTCCACAAGTAATCAAGTTTTTCGTCTACTACGACAGAAACGCGGCGCGCCAGAAGCGAGACATTGTAAAACTTCAAAGTCAGTGTGACTTTGATGTTTGCTTCACTAACTGGAAATCACTGTAGACAAAGTGAATCTACCAGCCATGCGGAAAATTCGATTTTCTCTCCTTCCGATAGAATTGTTGAGTCTTCCTTGTGTAGTAAATATAAGAATTGTATGATTGCTTCAAACTATTTTACATTGAATCGAGAGTACATAGTGCTGTAACGGTTCGAACGCAGGTGTTTTCATAATAACAAATTCTCATAATTACAAATGAAGCACAAAACATACCACAACCATACAACCAATTAAATATATTTATTCAAAATTTTGAATAGATTTAATTTAATAATTATTAAATCTTTATTTATATTCTTTGACTTGAGTTAATTATTAATACAACTGTTGGAATTACTGTTTGAGTACCAAAATCTTCAAATTGTACCGAGAAGGTCTTTTGATAAACATATGTCATCACTGCATAAAAATTCATCGGGACTGCCCTATAAAACCACAGCAATAAATATTTATTTGTAGTACACATACAATCAGCAATGTTACTACATATATAATTGCAATTGTAGCAAATATGGCGGGACTTTCACATATTCAAATGATTATAAAATCTCCTGTTTGATATTTAAAATAAACTCCTCAGCGTTGAATATTTGGAGGGTAATGTATTATGTTCGCGAAATCACGAACGCTATAAGAGGATTAGTCTGAAATTTGCAAACTAATTGAGACAACATTAAGCGATTAGAAAAGAGGTCTGCATATTACTGGCACTAATGTGTACATTTTAAGAAATTTTAAATTTGTATGCCACGGGGACGCAGCCAAGGACAACATCGATCAGTTTAATACGCACTAAATATAGTTCTAGTTACTGTTTAAATATTTAAATTCAATATTTTGTGGATAATTTTGTAATCAAGTCTCCATTTTTCACTTTTTACATTTTTGTTTTAAATACAACTTTGTATTGTATCTTGTTTACTAATAAAGATATCAAAATTCTGTAAAACACATTCAATTCAACATAGAAAATGCCTCAAGAACATGCAACTTATATCTTAATAAAATGACAAATAAATGAAATATTGGTAAAAATCGAAAATTTAAAATAATGAGTTTTTGGCCATAACTTGAAAACAAAAGACGATAGCCAATTTTTGTTTTCAGCATTGGGTTGGTCTTGAAAAAGAGATTGAGGATACGCCATCCGATTTTGTCTATCTCTTCTAGTTACCGAGATCCCCTATAGAAACATCCAAATTGGGCCACCCTGTACATTTTTTACGGGCCATATACAAAAATAAAGTTTTGTTGTACTGCGCTGTCTTGTAGAGGTAAAAATGTGGCAATGAGAAAGTGGCTTTGATTTTCTTATGCCTTCTGAAATAACTCTAGAAAAAAAATAAAAACGAAATTGCAAATTTTCGGATTTTGTCGAATATCTCCTAAATTGCGCACCTGTTCTGTAATCTAACCGCCTTTGTAAAATCTTAGATTACAATACTCATCTCATCTCATTGGTCCCACTCATCACACTCATCTCATTGGTACAATACGAAAAAATCGAAACTGATTATCTAAGAAAGTTGTTGGAAAGAAGATGGAAAAAGGTGAGGTATTTGCTTTGGAAAATGATGGCGTCACTATATTGAACTGGAAAGATCAGCGAAACGTTATTATGCTTTTTATAAAATACGAACTGGCACGAACTGTCTTGCAGTTCCCATTTTGTCATTATTTTATCTGGTTTGCTATGTCACACATACATATTGTTATTCGTTTAAGAAAATACAAGTACAGTAGACAAATTTTAAATTAATTTGAAGAAATATATGTTGGAGGCAGGATTAAACCCCTACGAGGGCTGCAGTTAGGCGACCTCTGTTGTAAGATATAATAAAGAATGGATATAATGATCATGTTACAAGGAAGCAAACAAATGAAAAGTAACAATTAATCATTATTTGTTATAATTATGTGGAATAATTATACTTTGTAAAAGTGAAGTAGCATTATAGAAATTCATTGGTACGCATTACTTCAACTGTAAATATAATGGTTATATTACTTAATAAGTACGACGTGTAATTGTGTTTAGAATACGTAGATGCTACTACATATGTCGGCATTTCTCGTGCACGAGCGTGTCCAATTATTACTTGAATACATAACAACAATATATTTGTCCAATTCACTCGTGTTTCTGTGCTTGTTCTAATCTAACATCAACCCAGATAAAGTACACTTCGATCGGCCGAGTCACCGAGAGGAACGAGGGCTCGGTTTGCGCAAAGCCAATTCCACTCGAAATGGTTTTGCTTGTTTATGGAAACATTTCCATTACTTCGAGCCATTTACGTCGCCTCCAGAACGCGCCCTACTCGCGAAAATTTAAGTGTTCCGATACTGCACCTCGCCGTCACCTGAAATCTCACCTGGCAGCTGCAATAGGCGTAAACAACGCTTTATCTTTATGGTCTCATGGATTATTTAACACGGTTGCACAAACGAAATATCGCACTTTGTTGTTGGGCGTTTTAGTAGTGGTTGAGGACGAAGTGGATGTGGAGGAGGATATCGTGCCCTGGTCGTTTGAGGCGATGACGTGCCGAGGACTAGCAACGTTGGTCAATCGTCTGAGTTGCGGATATCGGCCCAAGGAATCTAAATTCGTACGTGTACAGCTTGGGCATGCACGCCCGGTAGGTGTTAGAATGTCGTGGAGAGATTGCTCACGACGAAAACTTAATCACGGCCGCAGCTCGTCATGGAGGTGAGCTTTGTTCGTTCAGCTACAAATAATGACGATGTAGTGTGGGATTGATGACGGAAGGTAACACCGGCTAAGCCAATTTGTTGAGTACTAGAACGTTCTTTGCTCGTGATTACGATTCATAGGTGAACTCGATAACTCTTATTGCACACCCAATTACCGATAATGTTGCTTAAAATATATTGGGTATATTGGCATATGCATGCTCACGGATTAGTAATACTACAAGAGGTGATTTTTTTTAATATTCTCTTGCTATACAAATTTCACGACACCAAATTTTGGCAAAAGTTGTAAAGGCGCAATTTGGTGGAGTGGAATTTGCAGTTTCCACAGAAAGTACACTTTTCAAAAAACAAAACAACATATAACCCAACACAACAAACTCGATAACAATACAAATAACATACACTATATATATTCATATATCAAGGACATATCCGCGACTAAATCAATGCAACACCAAAAAAAAATCAACATTAAAGCTTCATTTTCCACTAAACACACAATTAAATCACAACTATTTAACGCAAAAGATAAAACAAAATTAAAAAACAAAATACGAGTATATGCAATAACCTGTAAAGACTGTGGTGCAAAATACGAGGGAGAAACCGGCCGACCTATAAAATTAAGAATAAAATAACATCTAAACGACAAAATGATTTCAAATTTCGGAAGACACTTACACTTTCACAACCATACTTTTGATCCAAAGACAAATACAAAACTCCTACATAACACAGATAAAGACCTAAAACATACACTACTAGAAGTATACGAAACAGACAGAACTATCAACACAGAACAAAACATATAATGTTTAAATGACAAAACATTCAAACCACTTTATAAATCTTTGAATGACCCACATCACATAAAACACGGGCGTGAATTAAGCGTTGTAAGTCTGAAAACGTGCAAATTGTTGCCCGAGCTTGCGAGGCAACATTAAGGAAATAATTGGCCAAAAATGGCGAAGTCTGCAAGTAAAAATAATTGGGGTGTAAAATGGATAGTTAATTGACGTGTTAGAGGGGCAGTTGCTTCTCTAATGTATCAATTATTTACTGCTGGATTCTATATTGATTGGGCGGTATACAGGGTGTCTCTAAATTATGTGGACATAGCTTTACCACAGTTTACTTTGATCAAAAGAAGACGATTTAACAAAACTTATCTATATACAAATGCGTTTGGTTGAGCCAGTATTCAGCTTCAAAGTTAATTTTAAAATAACAAAATTTGCTTATAAAAAGATAACGTTTACATTGATTTGGCTGTTGTTTGGTATGACACTTTATACGGGTATAACTCATATTTTGACTTAATATTGTTATTATCAGTAGACCGATTGTGTATAAAACAAGTGAGGGCCAACATTAATACATTCATATTTTAAAATGACAAAAGCAAATAAATTAAAAAAAAACAAATCGGACGCAGGCATTCATTATTAAGTTTTTTTGTATCTTGTTAGTTTTTGATATCTGTTACAGTTTCGACACAAAAAAATAAACTATGAATGACTGCGCTACACTCGTTTGGAACAATTCATCGGTGAACAGAATTTTCTGGTTAAAAAGTATATGTTCAGCTCTTTTTTCCGAAATAAATCGGCAAAACGCAAAACGTAGGTCATAATCAGCTGGTAAAAGCTCTTGCACTATTTGGATATGATATGGATGAAGCAATTGCTATAATTTCTAAAATTTCTTCCTTGTTATTAGGGCTCCTAAAATCCTAAAACCAGCAACATATCTGTTTTATCGGCGTAAGTGTACTTTATATTCATTATTGTGAATAAACCATCATCAACCCTGTAACTAGATTACATTTGTTTCCAAACGAGTGTAGGGAAGTCACTCATATTTTATTTTTTGTGCCGAAACTGTAACAGATATCAAAAACTATAAAGATACAAAAAACTTAATAATAAATGTCTGCGTCCAATTTGATTTTTTTTAAGTTATTTGCTTTGTCATTAAAAAATATGAATATATTAATGTTAGGCCACCCTTATTTTGTACACAACCGGTTTGCTGATAATAACAATATTATGTCAAAATATGAGTTATACCCGTATAGAGTGCCATACCAAACAACATCCAAATCAATGTAAACGTTCTCTTGTTATAAGCAATTTTTTTTAATTAACTTTAAAGCTGAATACGGCTGAAACAAACGCATTTGTATATGTATAGATAAGTTTTGTTAAATCGTCTTTTTTTATCCCAGTAATTCAGTAATCTGCGGTTAAGCCATGTCCACGTAATTTAGATATAAGATAATTATTACTTAGTAAATAAGCATAGAGCGGCGAATGTTTTGAGAAAGTTTTCTGAAATATATTAAAGAATAATTTATTTTTGTCAGTACTTTATCAGAGAATAGCTACAGACAAACAAACAAAGCAGAAGGAGTAGAGAAGAAATGGCAGAAGTTGAAGAAAATCATAAGCGACGCAGCCAAAGAAAGCAGCGGAACAAGCACAATTTCAAATAAACAGACGAAGAAAAATAAATAGTGGTGGGAAGAGATAAAACAAACAGTAAAGGCAAAAAAAGATAAATGGAAAACCTACATAAGAACAGGAAAAGAGGAAGATTATGGGAGATATAAAACAGCAAGCAAAGAAACGAAACGCAAAATCAAGATAGCAAAGCAACAAACATGGGAAGAGTTCGGAAAGAAAATGAAGGAAACGTTCACAGAAAACCAGAAGATGGTCTACCGCACAATAAAACAAATAAGGAACAAAAAAAACCGAAACAAATTAAAATAAAAGATAAAAATGGAATTACAATAACAGAACAAAAGAAGATTATGGAAAGGTGGAAAGAATACTTTAGTGAAATGACAGGAACAAAGCACAAAGGGAAAGAAGAAAAAACAGACAACAGAACCAATGGGGAAATCAGAAAGATATCAATGGAGTAAATGGAGATAGCAATCAAAAAATCAAAACTAGGAAAGGCTCCAGGCACAGACGATATCACAGCGGAAATGATGAAATACATGGGAGCTAAAGAGGAATTCCTGGATATTCTTAATGAAATAATAAAGGAAAAAATAATACCGGATGAATGGAACAAGGGAATCATTCTACCCATCAACAAAAAAGGAGAAACTAAAATATGCGATAACTACAGAGGAATTACACTCACAAGCATACCAGGAAAAATATAAAATAGTTGCGCGAGTATGTTTCACGTAGTGTGAACCCACCATAAGACCAAGTCACTATAAATAATTTATTTTTAATTACAGGAGAACTACATGAACGACTATTTCAACTCGAATCTTCTAGTGACGATGAGCTAGAATATGAAGAAATAGAGAAAACAAACGTCGAAATAGAAAATGTAGTTGAGTTACCCTTAAATGAACCTGGACTTAGCACACACATTACACCAAGAAAGAAGGCTAGAAAAGAGGTCGTCACCATAAAACTTTTAGCTACTTTCGACAAGTGCAATGTGAGTGACCGCGATGCAGTTAGAATTATAACAGCAACTGCAGAAGCTCTTCAGCACGATCTTGACAGTTTAATTATTAATAAAACCTCTATTCGATGGTGCCGCAAACGAATGCGAAAAGAACATGTTGAAAAACTTCGTTCCGATTTTAATGTGTCTAGGCTATTACCATTCATTGGGATGGAAAAATGTTGCCCGCTTTAACAGGAAAATAGATAGTAGACAGGTTGCCGGTAATTGCAACATTTAAAGGGAAAGAGCAACTACTTGGGATTCCCGCAATTTCCTCCAGCACTGGGAAAAACCAAGCTTCTGATGTTTACCAATTATTGGAGGAGTGGGAGCTAACCGATAAAGTGCAAGCCCTGTGCTGTGACACCATCCAATATGGGTCGTCTACAAGGTGCCTCTGTTATTTTAGAACAAAAACTTGGAAGGGACATTCTTTACTTACCCTGCAGACATCATATTTATGAACTTTTTTTGCGAGGAGTATTTGAAGAAAACATTTCCAAATCTTCGGGTCAGGATATTCCAACTTTCAAAAAATTTCAGCATGTTTGGGTTAAGATAAACAAGTCAGATTTCAAACCTGGAATTGGAGATCCTTTTGTCAAGCAAGCAGTAAATGATACAAAATCAACACGCTTCAATTTGCACTACAGAAATTGCAGGAAGATCAATAGCCCAGGGAAGATTACAGAGAACTGCTTGAACCACTAGTTTGCTTTCTCGATAGGATCCCCTCTAGAAGAATGCTAGTCAGACTTCCAAGTGCTTTCCATCATGATAGGTGGATGGCTAAAGCAATTTATTTTTGCTATCTAATTTTTTTTTGATTCGTGAGTTCAGTTTGGAAGATGAAGCAACTGGAATCAGAGAGATTTGCATTTTTATATCCCATTTATACGTTCAAGCCTGGACGTTAGCCCCTAATGCTATAAAAGCACCATCCCAAGATTTGCAATTTATGCAAAATATTCAGGCGTACGCCGAAGTTGACGAAATTATAAGTCGAACGGCGTAAAAAATTTTTGTAACCATCTGTGGTACTTAGTACCAGAAACGTGACAACTGCGATGTCAGTTTTTAACGGTCAAATATCTGTAGGCACAAGAAGAATGGTGCATGGTCTTAAATACAATGAAATTTTCGTAGAATTTTACCCTTGTAACAGATTATGGGGTAACAGGGAGTGGTTTGGCTGTACTAGCAACCAACTATTTAGATATGCTGTTTCAAAAATAAAAATCGCCTTAATGATTGCCAACCTTCAGAGCGGAGAAGAAGAACATATTATAATATTTTTTGTCTTAGTGTTAAGAACTGCTGCATTTTTAAATGTGCATACTTGTCTTGTGTAAACCATTAATACTACTTAACACCAATAAATACAACTACTACTACTAATACGCCCTAGGATGCAAGTAAAGTCTGCAAAATATTAAAATCCTAACTTAATTAGTAACAGAGCTGTAGAAGACGGGAGGTGAAATGCTGGACCCTGTGTAGTTAAAATAATACAATGTATAATACTATACAATGGCAAAGAAATTTCAAGGAATGTAAAATTTAATGTAAAATGGAATCTATTGTCGGATATAATATTTAAAATAAATTTGTTGTTGAAAATATAAATGATTTCGGACCGTCTTGCAATTTTATAACGCATAATTTATACTGTCTAATAGCAGCGAACAATAACGTAAGTATGCACACAATGTTAATTATAATTTTATAATGCCATGTCTGTTATGTTAATTTACCATCCTAATTAAAAATAAACTTCAGTAGCTAAATTAAAAGCCGTTGCAATCTGATAGATCAGTGAAATACTGTAACGAGACCCATAAATCTTTAGCACATCTTAACAATATTGTTTAACCTCTTCCTGTGCTGTACTTTCGAGCAGCGCGCATCCCACTAGTTGGCTGTCGCGTTTTTCTGCAAGACGCGCATTTTTGCGGCTAGCGGCCGAGGGAGGAAAAATCCGCCGGCTGGAAGTGTTAATTGCATCTCATTTAGATGGTACACGAGAGATAAAGCAGCGCGCGCGGGCGCCGGTCTCGCATTCCTCTGAATAAATCGCCGTCGTATTACTTATGTACATTGTACACACATCCTCCGCATCCGCGCTTTATCTAATATCGGGACACGGGGGCTGCATACGTTTCTAACTAACTTGTAAATCGATAACACAGAAGACAGGCCGGAGAGAAGACCGAGGACCACTGCGAAGAAGGAAAGAGCTTATTAATTACGACACGCTGTGACCCGCGCTGGGACCGAATTGCGGTACCAGCTCCTCAGGAGACATCTCTTTTCCAGACCCCGCGAAGAGGAGTTGTGGAGTTCAAGAGGTCCTCGAGGTTTGCGCAACTTGTCCATTGAGTAATCCAAGCATGTTCTTTTTTTATTGCTCTTCGGTTTCGGGCGGTTGGCGATTTATCACTAGACCGTGGCGATTTATCGTCGCCGGTGTGCGGCATTGCAATTAGCAACACCTCGAATTGTCATCTCGAGTCCTACGATTGTGGTCCGTGTAGCGGTAGCCTAAGCTTTAATGCGCTTCTCATGTTTGGAATTCGAAGCTTGCCATCATATACTTGAAATCTAATTTCGTATGGGATACATATGTTGTAGGCCGTTTTGACTCCTTGTGTTTAAAAATCATCAACGTCATTGATACAACCTATCATTCTGCCCATTTTTATTGATTCGAATGATTGTGTCTAATCGTTACGTTACATGATATTCGTACGGTGGCACTCCAGTGAACGATCAATTATCCGAAAAAGTGCACAATGCACTGTACATACAATAAATATTTCATATTCAATATACAAAAAGTTTTGAATCACCAAACAAAATCATTACAAAGAAGAAAAAAGCTAGCCTTTCTGCAAAAATGCACTGTTGTAATACAAATAGTTATACACCAGAAATATAGGATATTATTACAAAACGTATTGTGATTCATTCAAATATTCTATACAGGGTGTCCAAGATAGGAAGTCCAAGATAAAGATCAACAGCATGGGGATCTCGGAAACGGTAAAAGTTACAAAGGCGGTTAAATTACAAAAAAGTTGCGCTATTTATTTTGTGGTCAGTAATATTCTGTTGAGAAAACGAGACATTTCCGCTTACTGCCGAATATATTCGACAAAACCCGACATCTTTCGATATAGTTTTAATTTTTTTCAGAAGTTATTTGAGAAGGTGTAAGAAAACCAAAGGCACTTTCTCATTGCCACTTTTTTTTAGCTCTATAAGACAGCGTTTACAAATTTTCAGTACGTTTCGTTTCGAAGACAACATCAACAACTTATTTTTTCCCGTAAAAAATGTACGCCATGTATTAGGTAGCATTTCCTATTGCGAATTCAACTACTTATATCACAATGTGGTTTTTCTCATGTTTTTATTCAGATACAAATTTTCTGAATAAAAACATGAGAAAACCCACAGTTTGTAAATACGTTTTAAAAATTTTCTTGTAGTAGGCGTTGAAGTGATGACGACGAAGAAAAAAAAATCTAATTTTAACCCAGAATAGGTACCAAAATAGTAAGTGAAAATAATTTACCAAGAATAGTTGGTAAACATTGAAACATTATAGCTATTTATAACCACACTTAATATTTTTTTACTGTGATATGAGAATTATTCTATTTATTTATTGGCGATAAAGAAGAATATTATTACATAAGTTTAACCCAGAACATGTACCAAAATAGTAAAAAAATAGGTATTTAAGCATTAAGGGAGGTAAGGATTGATTACCAACTCGAGTTTGCGCCCGTGCGATAGCGAGGGCCAGCAATAAAGTCCGAGACTGGTCAAAACTTACCTCTCGAATTGCTTATAACTGCTTTTCCACTCCTGAAGTTGGTTTAATTGTTTGTGTTGGATTAATTTATTTTCGCAACTTGAACAAAATATCCGTGCGGCTGTGGTTGCTAAGACTAATTTCAAACAAAGTGTGAGTGTCAGAAATTGCATTCGTTCAGTTGTAAATGAATTACAATGAAAATAAACAAGAAATGGCAATTGAAGAGGCTGCAGATGCCGCCTGTTTCTTCCAACTGCCGGAGAAGTCGAAGGGGCGTTATCAAAATGCGTATAAGTGTGGTATGCGAATTGTTCTGTTCATTTAATGACGACGAAGACAATAATTATTACCTAATTTTAACCCAAAATAGATACCAATATAGTAACTAAAAACAATTTAGCAAGAATAGTTGTTAAACATTGAAACATTAGAGTTATTTAGAACTACACTTTTTTTTTCTGTAGTATTATGACAATTGTTCCGTTCATTTAATTTATCTTAAAATCATAAAATTTGGTGACCAATTTTGTCTTCGTCGCTAATTTCAACGCCTACTACACCAACATGTTGTATTCTTTACAATGCTCAATATTTTCCATTGCTAACAAAACACAAAACTCGTGTTCTTTCAACAGCTTAAGAGGCCTCTTTACCCAAACGCGGTATAGGGAATTGCATGTAAATCACCGCCAAGATAATTCATGAACGGGTCAACATAATTACAATCGGAGACCTGATTTAGAAAGCTTAGACAATTGTCTACATTTGTGCTGTTTAGTTTTTAAGAAATAATAAAATGATGATTTATTATGTCGAATAAAAGAATGGCATGTTTAGCCGATTTGTGATATTTTCTTCGGTATTTATTTAATTAAGACAGGGTACATGTAATGGAAATTCCCACAAGGTATTTGTAGCTAATGATGTTTTGAACCACCTTATTTTTTTTTGTTCCAATATCATGAATTATAATGGAGTAATCTTGTCTGCACATAAAGTCGATTAGGTGATTAGAAATAAGTCACCTTTGATTTATTTCTTAAAACTACTTTGTCTAATTGTAGATAAATGTCTAAACTTTCTATATCAGTTCTCCGATTGTAATTATGTTAACTCGTTCATGAATTATTTGGCTATCGCTTATTTATAATGCCGTATACTAGCTTGGGTAAAGAGGCCTCTTAAAATTGGAATTAAAGTGCTTCGCAAAATTTTTAACTCTTGTGAACAGCAGCGGGTCGACATTTTTTAATTCCCGGTAACGCTTGCATTTATTGCGGTAAGACATCTAAATTACCTTAATAATTAAACTATTAATCTCCCCTTAAGAGGCCTCTTTACCCAAACGCGGTATAGAGAATTGCATGTAAACAACCGCCAAGATAATTCATGAACGGGTCAACATAATTACAATCGGAGACCTGATTTAGAAAGTATAGACATTTATCTACATTTGTGCTGTTTAGTTTTTAAGAAATAATAAAATGGTGATTTATTATGTCGATTAAAAGAATGGCATGTTTAGCCGATTTGTGATATTTTCTTCGGTATTTATTTAATTCAGACAGGGTACATGTAATGGAAATTCCCACAGGGTATTTGTAGCTAATATTGGTGTGAACCACCTTATTTGTTTTTGTTCCAATATCATGAATTATAATAGAGTATTCTTTTCTGCACATAAATTCGATTAGGTGATAAGAAATAAGTCACCTTTGATTTATTTCTTAAAACTACTTTGTCTAATTGTGGATAAATGTCTAAACATTCTATATCAGTTCTCCGATTGTAATTATGTTAACCCGTTCATGAATTATTTGGCTATCGCTTATTTATAACGCCGTATACTAGCTTGGGTAAAGAGTCCTCTTAATAATGCTATAATTAATTTTACATCTAATATAATGAACTGAACTAGCCTCCTCAAATGATTTGTATACCTCGCGATTTGTCGAAAATTGGACCATTTTAACTCTTTTTGTTTACAAACAATGTGTCAGAGTACCACCAAATACACATTTTTCTGAATTAAATGTTTTTTCTTTTTTTTCTACGACTACCTACGTTTTGATTGTATGATCCGCCATTTCCTGTTTCAGAAATACCCACCCTGTAGATATACAAGGTATCGCAGTTAACGAAAATCAGAGTTTGGCTGCCACTGATGAAAAACAAAAAAATACATTTTAAATTTTACGCTTTGCGCGTTTAATTGAATTTTGATATTATAATGATACTTTTTTTCGTAGAATTACGTAGATTCAAATATGTTATTAGAAATGACATATCATTCTTGGATAAAATGATATTTACAGAAACTTTCATAATTTAAAAGCAACATATTTTTGAGTACTTTATTTGGAGTTGGGCGAATGTATATGAAGCTGTCTGAATATTTGCATGTGTAGGATGTTTTCGGTTTTCTTATTGATGATGATTATTATTATTATTATGTATTGTATTTTTATATTGTAATACCGAAGTTCTGTTAAATTCCGTGGGCGGCCTATTTTTGGTAGGTTTGCACATGGAATTCCCTCTTCACATTCCCGAATTATCCGATATAAAGTGTTTTTCACATTATCTTATCTTATCCAACGGTCCTTAGCGAGAAATTAATATATATATATATATATATATATATATATATATCTGACTTAACTCTCTCCGACATACCAGTTTTCGTGATGTACAATAAAAAAAATGGCTGTAGTAATGAAAATGGGTCATAATGTAAGAAATTAGCGATGTGCCGAGCCGAATAATCCTATGACTCGAGAAAGTACGACTCGTAAATATTCCAACTCGAATGATTATTCGAGTTGGCCCACCCGAGTCAGCACCTGTGTTTGTTTTCTTGATTTCCAAGTCGCGTGCCGCAGCAGGCCGCAGCTATTCATTCGTTCAGGGGATTTGTGCCGTTGCAGTCGTGTGCTCCTGACGTGCCGACGTGTCTGGGCCAACCATTGTTACTGACAATGGCGACAATATTAAAAATGCAGTAGCTGAATATTTACGCTAACAAAATCACTATTGCGTAGCGCATACTTTGGATTTTTGCAGTCCAATACTGCATTAAAAGTAACTAAGAATTTTCTGAACTCTTAAAAAATGCAGACGTATAGTTATGTATTTTAAAATGAATAACGTAGCCAGTTATAAATTAAATGAAATGCAACAACAAATGGGTCTTCCATAGTTAAAATTGAAGCAAGATGTTCCAACAAGATGGAACTCTGCATTAATCATGATTCAAAGATTAATGGATACTCGATCACCATTATCGGCAGCATTGGGTTTATTAGAATCGCCACCACAAAACTTATGATTGGACAATTATAACAGATTGCATCAGCTTTTAAAACCTTTGGAAAAAATGACGAACGAACTCTCAGGAGAAATGTATACTACGTTGTCCCGTGTCATTCTATTAGTTAGAGGTTTAAAAAGTGCAATACGAAATTAAATATTAGTAACACAAACAGGCAATAGTCTACAATCACAATTGTTAGATGTACTTCAGAGGCGGTTAGGATATATGGAAACGAATAGTATTGTAGCAAAATCTTGTGTCCTTGATCCGCGATTCAAAAAAATGGAATTTAGCATTGAAGGTAACGCAGAAAGTGCTGTGCAGTCGATTATAGATGAGTTAATTCAAAGGAGTGAAACTGAACCAATTTGTGAGATCAAAAATCTGGCTTCTTCTCCATCGAATTCTGAAAATGTTGAATCCGATGATGAATTACGGGAAAACTTCAATATAGCAATGGGTGAGAATGTTTCTTCAACTGCTCCAGTTTAGGAGTCTGTGGTAGCCGTGAAACAACACTTAGACCTTCCGCTACTGGACAGAAAACACAATCCGTTAGATTTTCGGAAACTAGATCAAAATTTCTTTCTAGATTTATATAAAATGGCCATCAAATACTTATCTGTACTTATTAGCTTTCCTGCTAATTCAGTTCCGTCTGAGAGAGTTTTCTCAAAAGCTGGACAATTAACAAATCAAGACCGAAAAAGACTTCACCCGAAGAAACTTGACCAAATAATGTTCCTTAATAGTCGCTTGCGTGATTCCAATTCAGTTATTTCCTAAATAGTAGTAGAGAAAAGTAAGAATTATTATTTATTGTTATATTTATTTTGAATTGTTTTTATTAACTTTTAACTATTATTTTTATGTTATAAGAAATTGTATTTAGGTTACCTTATATAGATATGTTTGGAAAGCCGACCGCTCGCGATTAAACACGAGCCAATTCGAGTTGCCGCCATTAATATCTCGAAGTTATTACATGTACATGTACATGTACAGTACATGTATAACTCGAGATGAGCGAATATATTTATTCGAGTCGGCGCAACGCTAAGAAATGTAATAGAAATGTATATAGCCCGGCGCCTCCACCATAGACCTTCTAGATTTCAATAATTTATAATTCATATAAATTTAAAAATTCTCAAAATTTCAGCAATTCCTGAGGAGAATCATTCTAGTTACATATTTGTCATATTTGTGCCAAATCGCATAATTATTTAATAAACCAGACTTATTAACTTCCCGAAAAACTTATATCGAGTATATTCTGATTTTTGCAATTTGCATTAAAAAAGTACAAACTGCAACTGCTGTAATGTGTCTACTGTAATTTGTCTTCGTAATGTTTTTTTTTGAATCTGGATACAATGAATGATATTATTATTATTATTTATTGCGCCCATGATTTAGTGGAAATGTTCCAGAAACCTATAGATATAGTATATTTTTATTTCATATACTGAGAACAGAATTAGACTTAGTATATCCAAATCTCAAGAATTGTTGAGATATTTGTAGAAATCTCGAAAATTATTTAAAAAAATTAGAAATCTTAATAGTTATTGAAAAATCTATAGAAATCTTAATATTTATTAAAAAAAAAAACTAATCAGAAAATTTGGAAATTATTGGAAAATGTCTAAAATTTTAGGAATTATTGAGAAATTTGAAGAAATTTCCCGATATGAGTACAGGGATTTTGTCAATGCAGATATTGACTATTCACAGAACGGTCTTATAATCTTCCTTGCTTGTTACCATGACATATTAACAATATGTATTCTAATAACTTTCTATTACTTCCTGCCTAAATTAATTATTCTGCCAAATTCCACTATGATATATTTTTTTTAAATTATATTCGGTTAATATTCCATTAATACTTCCTAATATCATCACAATATAATAGTTTCCAGGAATATACAAAAATGTATCCATAATTTCCAAAAATTAACAATAATTTACAAGTATTAAATCTTAAAATCGAAATCTTATTGCATACCAAGACAGGATTACCGAGAATTTGGAACTATATTTTGGTTTCTTGCAACTATAAGAAATTTATTTCGAACTAAAACTGAGCAATATTTATATTGTCCTTAGCGAGATATGAGAATTGATTGAAGCCTTAACTCACCCCAATATATCAATTTTCGTGATGTACAACACAAAATATGGTTGCAGTATTGAAAATGGGTAATAAAAATGGGTTTAAAAAAATATAGCCCGGCGCCTCCGCCATCTTAATGTAGATTGGAATAATTTATAATAATTCATAAGAAATTTCAAAACCTCAAAATTCACGCAAATCCTGAGAAGAATCCTGAGAAGAGTTATAGTTACATATTTGCTATGTTTGTGCCAAATCTTATAATTAAATATTTTACTAAACTTACCAAATTCGGGTAAAAACTTGATTTTTGAAATTTCTAATTCTTGTGTTCTAATAACCATGTGGATTTTTAGGTGCATATTAAAAGTATATTAAAAAAATTCAAATTACATTTGACATATATTTCTTTGTTTTAGAATGTGTATTTTAATGCGTATTATTATACAGGGTGTTAATGAACTGAAGGGGAAACATCTAGAGCTTGAAAAACAGAACAGAGCAAACAAGTTTTTGACAGTGTTATATTTGTTTTGTAGAATGTGTATTTTGATGTATATTTTTTTTAAATTGTTTTGGCAGTGCATTATTTTTGTGCACTATGCTCTTTAGGGTGGTCCTTAATACAGACTTTTTGAAGTTGACGCCTCGTTAACTAGTTCCAATTCATACAAAAAAAAATCCATTTTTTTTTTCAAATATTTATTTTGAACCTTTTCTAATCCTACTGTAATATGAATTTTTTACTCAATATTAGTTCTATTTTTATCTTGACAGCTATTGAAAAATGTTTTCCCTTTCAGTCCCAGCGGTTTCACCATGAAACAACCTTTTCATATTATTTTTCTGAGTATACAAGTGGGTTTATGTTGAAACTACATGTGTAATGTGTTGCCTATAACTGTGTTACATCCTAAAAAATATAGCCGGGCATAATGCAGCGCCTCGTCAAACTAATTATATGGTATGTGTGCACCGCGGCTCCGCGCATATACCTACGAATTGACAGTTGGAGGTTATATCTGTAGAAAAACACTTTGAGTAAAATATATTAGAAAACAATGGCAGGTAAGTTAAAAATATTAAATATAGTATTTTATGTGTTAGATGTAAACAGAATGTATGCTTTGTCGCAAATGTATTGATTTGGAGCATATAATTAGGTGGTTTCATAACGTAACCACCGGATCATCTGAATAATTATTTTCAGATAAAAAATTTAGGTTTCAAGACTGTGAGAACATGTCTTCTTCTCAATTCCAAGACTATTAAGGCAGTATTCCTTCGGACACGGAATCAATTTTGTCGGGCGATGAAAAGGGCGATAGTTCTGATGAGGAAACAATTAAAAATATTTCACCTATTGAAAACCAATTAGTTGAGCAATTAGATCATATGGAAGAAGACCCTGCAAAATTCAATAGTGTTGACGAATTGCCATTATCTAGAATTCTAGCTTGCAGGGGTTCTTGGGAAAAAAGTTTTCGAAATGAACCAATAAAATAATTCACAAATTCTACTGGTACACAAAATATTTCAGAAAACGTATCTACGACTTTTGAAGTATTTCTTTGTCTCTTTCCTGAGGATTTATTGGAAACAATTACTTATCAAACAAATTTATACGCAACACAAAAAGGCCGCGGAATAACAAAGGAAGAACTAAAAATATTTATAGGAATAAATATATTGATGGGCATCAAAACACTGCCTTCTTTGAAACACTATTGGTCAAGCAATGACAAGGTGCGAGATACGTATATTTCAGGGAAAATGTCTAGAAATCGATTCATGATGATATTGGGACGATTACACGTGAATGACAATACTGTTCAACCCAAAAAGGGAGAAGCTAAATATGACAAATTATTTAAAACTGTACCACTTTTGAATGGACTACAAGAAATGTTTTCTCACTATTATAAAACCGACGAATATCTATCCATAGACGAATCTATGATTAAATTTAAAGGTACATCGTCCATTCGACAATATTCGCCACAAAGACGAATCAAACGAACGGCTAACGGCAAACGAATCAGGATATATTTCCGAATTCGAATATATACAGGTAAATTAGGCAATGTCACGAAAAATGTCTGGGAAAACGCGTTGTTACACATCTCTGGAACGTGCTAAGTGGCAGTTATTCAAAAATATATTTCGACAATAACTTTACCTCCCTTCCTCTTATGTATAAGCTAAAAAATAGAGATAGAGAAAGATAGAGAATAGGAGGACCAAAATAATGAAGGGCGGCCATCTTGACTTTGATATCTCGCCTCCTATTAGACAAATTATTTTTATTTTCAATAGCTGTCAAGGAACAAATAAATAGAACAAAAATTGAGTAAAAAATCCTTTTTTAAAAAATAGGTGTATAATATTATCATTATTATTTATTGGACCCACTTTTCTGCATGATTTTAGACATACGATTTCAAAGGTAGAGGTAAATAGATAAATATATAGTAAGAAGTAGGGAAGGGAGGGGGGAGGGTAATCTCCCATGACCCCTTCCTGGCTATGCCACTGTATTTGTGTTTTGTTGTTAAAGTGTTTTGTTTTAAATGGAAGAATTTATTATTGTGCAATATTCAACTTTTGAGTGATTGGTTGGAAGAGAATAAAAATCTCTAAAATAAAATTCGATTATTCATATTCATTTTATGCATAATAATGAAAAACTATAGTATCTATCGAATAAAATTATCGACTGTTCTATGTGATTAATAACCGTCTTTATTAGTAGTTTAAAACAGTAGTTTAATCACTTGGAACCATCATCTTCTTCATACGAATGATAGAAAAAATAATTCTACAAAATATAGGAGTATATTATCTTAATCCTGTATACCATATGTATACAGGATCTAATCATCAAAGCGTGGATTTATAAGCATAAAAAATTACAAAATAAGCGCTTAAAAATGCATAAAAATCTTAGAAAATAAGCATATAAAATAGCATAAATATTAGAATAAGCACAAAAACGCAGAAAAAGCACGAAAACGCATATTTTATTTTTTATGAACATACAGAAAAACAAAACAAAACATAATTTTATTAACAAGAACGCACTATAGGTAGATAAAAGGAAATATTTTAATAACATAGGTTTTGGTGATTAATATTAATAACTATAATAATTAATAACAAATAATGATTACAGCTCATTTGAAAATGCACTAATAATTAAATGTTTTTCTAAATTTTCAACGGATAATCATATTCTCCTATTACTGAGCACATTTTTTAAGTGTGAAAAGCTTCTCTCCACATCCACACTTGTAATCGGTGCATATTTAAATTTGGGAATGATTGTAATATTTATCAGCGAATCTTCCACGAAATCTCCTTTTAAAACTGTTGATATTTTTTCTAACTCGCCAAACACTTTAATTTTTGACAAAACTGCACCACATTTTTTTTTTAATAGTCTCTCCTGTAGATCCCCGTACATTTGAGACGTCGTTCCTAAAATCTTGAACTATTTGAACCGCATCTACCAAAGTTGTGTCATATGCTTGGAGTTTATCAATCGATTTGCTTACGAAACTGTAGTTGGTTTTTAGGAATGCTAAATTTTGTACAACCCTCCTATCTTTAAGAACTTTGTGGCATTCTTTAATTGCCTCTGACACATTTTCGGGAAACTCTAACACAAACTCCTTAAATGAATCGAAATGGTCGGCATAAATCAGGCAGCATCTAGCCACGTACCATATCTAGTTATAACCGGTGCCGGAGAAAGAGGTACATTTGGCATTCTTTCTCTTAACATTTAACCTTCAGTGGAGCTTTTAGGAAAATTTTCTTCCCGGTTTTTATCAAGTCATTGACCAGGGGAAATTGCAGTCTAATCGTTTCAGCAACTCGATTAAAACCATGTGCCAAATAGGTGCAATGCATTAATTGCTTATAAAATACTTTTAAATTAGAATATGCCTTCAACATATATGCAGCGACATCAGAAAGCATTAATAATAATTTATCATTTGGTATGGGGTTTGGCAAAAAAAAGTGTTAATCCATCGTGAACGAATTTGGCAACGGTATTGCCATTTGTTTCTTCTAACTGCTTGGAACTAATTAAAAATGCATTTATGGAGTCTTCGTTTAATATTGCAATCATTAAATGGGCGATGTACCGACCACGTGATTCAGTAGTTTCATCTACACAGAACCATATGCAGTTGTTGCCAATTATCTTTTTTATTTCCTCAATAGTGTGTTTATATACGAGGGCTGTTTGACGGAAGAGTGACTTTTCAAAGGTTGGTAATACTTTCCCTATAATGATTATGTTGCTAGCTCCTGAGGTCTTTCGGAGGTCTAGTGTCAAAATTTGGCACCAATCTGACAGATAGATTATGTTTTATACTTATTTAAAGAAAACTGTTTTCATTGTTGTGTCAATATGGAGAAAGAATAATTTCGAGTGTTGATTAAACTTTATTTTCTACGTGAAAAAACAATTAAAGAAACCGAGGAATACTTACGTAAATATTATCCAGAATCTGCTCCGTCCGATGGAATGATTTGTAAGTGGTTTCTGCTTTTAAAAGTGGCCATATGAGCACGGTTGATGCAGATCGTCCGAAACCATCATTTACTGTAACTACTCCAGAAATGGTTAATAAACTCTATGGCCTTGTAATTGGCAATCGTCGAATAAAAGTTCGTGAGATAGCTAATGAAGTAAACAACTCAACCGAACGGGTATACAATATTTTGCTTGAACATTTCAATAAGAAAAAGCTATCCGCGAGATGGTTGCCGCGTTTGCTTAATGGTGATCAAATGCGCGCTCGCATTAAGAATTCAGAAGAATGTTTGGCCGTCTTCAACGTAATTCAAAGGATTTTTTTCGTCGATATGTCACAGTAGATGAAACTTGGATACATCATTGTACTCCAGAAACAAGAATACAGTCTAAATAATGGATTTCTCCATGCGAACTTGCTCATAAAAAGGCAAAAACACTTTTTTCGACCAATAAGGTCATGGCCACAGTTTTTTGGGATTCTAAAGGTGTAATCTTTATTAATTGTTTACAAAAAATGAAAAACGATAACTGGCCAGTATTATGCTGATTAGTTGACACGTTTTGATGCCTAACTTGAAAAACAACGACCGCATTTGATGAAGAAAAAAGTGTTGTTCCATCACGATAATGCGCCCTCACATTCGTCTGCAATTGCTACAACTAAATTGGCTGAATTGCATTACGAATTACTGCTTTATCCACCATACTCGCCAAATCTGGCTTCCAGTGATGTCTTCTTATTTTGAAATTTAAAAAAATGGCTGGCTGGAAAAATATGTTAGGCAAATGAAGAGGTGATAACCGAGACAAATGCATATTTTGAGGACTTTCCGAAAGATTACTTTTAGGAAGGTTTAAAAAAACTGTAAACTCGCTGGGCTAAGTGTGTGCAGTTAAAAGGGTGTTATGTTGAAAAATAAAATATATTTTTAACAGAAAAATCACGTTTTCATTAAAAAGTCACTCTTCCGTCAAACAGCCCTCGTACTTGCTCGACATAGTTTTTGCGAATGGTTGATAATTCGGCAGGAATATGTCAAGCGGTGTATTTTTGTTAAAAAAGATTCAAACATACTATTATCTAGTTTTTTTAACGGAATGTTAGAAGATACCAGGTATTGCATAAATCAAAGTAAAATTCCTTTTCATTCTGTGTAGAAGAACTCGCAAAAGACTCGGAAATAGTTTGCTGGGTACTCAGGGTACTGCTTGCAGATTGGTGTTTTTTTTTAATTTTCCAGGTGAACTGTTGTTTTGATATATTGTGTTATGTTAATTTTTTTCTCGCAGTTAATCTACAACATAATACATGCTTGTACCTAGGCCAATAGCAACACAAACGTACAACTTACCGGTTTGATACAAGCCCTGCAAATTAACTTGCCGTTCTCATATTTCCAAAACGGAAGGTTTTACCTTCGGCATTTTATACAAGAAACTTATAAACACGTAATACACACAAGGCAGAAGCACAACGCACTGACGATTGAGATAAATTAGACTGAATTGATAGCACACTTGCCCCAGATGCGTTCTGTGCACGTAAAAATAGGGTAATCCCCGAAATAATCAAGCGTTGTTTACCGAATATCACGTACGCACGCTCGCTTTGTTGATGACTTTGTGATAACCAAGCACTCTAGACGTAACGGAGTGATATTAATACTGAATTCTCATTACAATAATGAGCAACAAAATATATTCCTAGCTAATATAAATAATATGCTATAAAATTGAGAAATATGCACAAAAATAAGGAAACTTGCACAAAAATGCATTAAAGCAATTATAAGCTTAAAAACTGAAAATATGCATAAAAGCACCAAAAAAATTGTCACGTTACTTCATTTGCTGAAATTAGTATAGATACGAGGTCATTTTGGTATGCTATTAAAACTGATGTATAGCATAATACCTAGAAATCCGCGCCTTGCTAGTAATAATATGTTGACAAATTTTCATTTACTAATCGTAACATATTTTATAAAATATTAGATTAAGTTTTACTAAGGATTGGCATGATTATATCTATTATTTTATTCGAGTCTTATACGTGGTTGTATTAGTATGATATTGAGTGTATTTATCTGTGTGACAGTTTTCTAAAATGTTACACCAAGAAATAAAATATGTTCCAAATAATTAATCTATATTTTGGTTGGACTTAACCGGAAAGCTCACATAAGGTCTGCATTATGTAACCATGAATTCACCTATGTCAGCAGTATTTTCAATCGTGGCGACCAGGTGCGATCAGCCGATAGCATCGATCGTACTAAAATGTATCGGATGAATGTTTATACATCGAGGTTAAACATTCCTGGAATGCAGTTTCGCGACTATCCGCCATCACAATGAGAGACCGGCATGTTTTTTTTCGCCGTTTCGCAACTCGAGAGCGTATAGAGCAGAAGCGCATTCGCGGACATCCGAATCTCCAGGGGATCTTCTTCGACGAAACAGATTCTTGCATTTAGATTTCGAGGATTCGGGTCGAAGTTAATTTTATATCATCGATCATAACGAAATAAGTATTCTGGACACATATTCCACAGCCAGATATACATACAGCAAGCGCATTAATTTCAATGTCATTAATTTTTGTTGGTGTTCTAGAATTGATCAAATTATGGAAATAAACTAAAAACTGAATCCGAAAAATTGTGGAAACGTCATGGTGTTTAATTTCTATTCATAAATGAGCACCTCTTAAAACTAAAATTTGAATTAATACCTACCATGAGTGGTCGCCATTTGGGGAGGCTCCGGAGGGTGTTGCATATTTTCGTGGGTTGTTAAATATTCGTGACTCCAAATGACATTTTCTAACATATTCTTCTACAGGAATTAATATTTCACTTTGTCAAAAAGGCTAAAATGTTGTTTCTTGTTTAATTACTATTATGTTATACGCGATGGTTTCTGTAGTGTCCACCGTGTGAACTTGACGACTCTTATGTACGCATGCTGCTGTTTCAGGGCAAAGGTCCTGGTTGGCTTCCTGCACCGGTGCTCGGCAATTAAGGCGATTTGGAAGAGATGGCGGAGAGATGCGTTTCCGTAGGCGGACGATAAGCCGAAAACGGAGTTCTGATGATGGACGGCCGTAACGAGGGACGCATCCCTATATGGCAATACGGACGTGCCTGGCCCGCGGAAAATAAGGTAACAAGCAACAAAGGGACGACGGTGATATGCATGATGCGCGGACGAGCTCTTGATGGGATCTTTGTAATTATGTAATGACCTGCATCGGAAATCGTGTTGTGCTTCACTGTGTGTCAGTGAAGCGTCGATAGGTGTATAATACGTGATGTCGGTCAAGGATGTGGGTATATTGTATTAATTGCTTATAATTTGGGCACTAATCATATCTATGAACTCTCGTGGCTGGAATATAAACTTGTTTTATATGAAGTAATACCATACGTATCACATTATCATAATCAAGAAGCAAGAGCTTGTCTGGATGTTGAGATTATTTTCGGTTGGGAAATCAGAGATCGTAAGAACCCAAGATTCAATTCTAAGCCGCTTTTCAACATAGATTAAAAAATAACAACAGAACTTATATATTACATTTTATAGAACTATATCACCATACATTCTACACCCATGATACAACTTGTGATACTTGTGAGAAGCTAATGATTGTAATAATGAACGATATTTGAATCATACATAAAACTAAATGCTTATCCAACTGTTTTACTCACTTAAAGGATCCAATCAAGAGTGCATGTCTAGATATCGTCGTTATTCTGTCAAAAGTCACCAAGTCCAAAAAGGTCACTTTTAGTAGACATATTTTAAAAGTTAAACAGGTACGAAAAGTCGCTTTTTTAAGATTAAGGGAGCGTTCTATACACCATTCTGAGTTTGCGATATTAGTTTCATGTTCTAGTTAACAATTTAAATTACTGAAGTGCCATTAAGTGGACTTAGTAATTTTTGGTTGCATAAAAAAGACTCAATAATGGGTACATAACATAAAAACTAAAAGTGATTAGGAAAAAGATTGCTAAGATTAGGTAAATTTTTCTTTTAAAGTTCATGTTAAGTTGTATATTACATGGTCGTCATGGCATTGCTGTTATTGTTAATAGTTTTATATTCGCTTTCATGTTTGTACTTATATTGGATCAAACCAGGCTTACATTTTTCAAATTTCAAAGCTTTTATTTTTAACTAGTTCACATTATGACAAGAAAATCGTCGTAATGCAAATATCTAATTTTATAACGATCATGTTTCTATTTTACTCGTTTTGATCTTGCCATTGTGAAAATGTTGATCCAATTATGCATCGTATAAACAGGGTTTCGTTTTTGGCATTCAATTGCACTGTGCATGCTGTCATATTCCATCATACTGTATCCGGATTCCAAAAATGTTTGATCTATTACATAAATATGTGTTGATCGAAATATGCACATCAGAATAACCGCCACATTTTTGTTTTGGTTTTGCCCGCTGCATGTATCTGAAAATAACGTATTCAGGTAATTCAGTCAGATACATGTAGAGACAACTGCCAATTTCTACACTTCCTCGTTTCCCATTAACTTCAGTTCATCCAAAGCAAAAAGCGCCGTGTGGTGGTTCTCCTTCGTAAAAAGTTAGATTGTAACAGCATAACTTTCTGCTATAATACATCGGAGAAACGTCGCTCGAAGGTATTTGTATTAACCCTGAAGATCAAATGTGACTCTAACATAATTCTGCTGGGATATCGCCCTTTGCTTATCTAAAGCTTTAACATTATGTTCTTTGTAATTCTCTTCTAACTCTTCTTTTGCTTCTCCGTTTGCACCATTATAATTAATACAGGTTAAACACTCATCCTTTCTTGGCCTAAAGAACGAATAATTGTAGTTTTTGCAAAAATATCTTCTGACGTCAATTGTCTGCAAGGTCTTACTTGTTTTCCACACACACTTCTTTGTAGAGCTCATACATTTTTAAGATGGACAATTTGCTGTCAAGATACTTTTTGCTACTGGACTTCCGGATGTAATGATATTCCGTAAAAGGGGAAACTCTCGATGTGTTTTTAATAATTTGTACATCATGGTCTGAATTTTATTATACAGAGAGCGCATAAAGTTTTAAGACCTGGCTTTATTTTTTCCCCTGTATAAATTTTTGAAAAATACTCAACAGGTCAAAATGATTTTTTTTAAACAAATATTTTGAGACCATTTTCTTTTTCCATCTCTCTCCGTTTTGAAGTTATGACGTCAGAGCCATTTTTTTTTAAATGACAACCTATATTTTTTATTATTGATTTTTATAGTTCTTTTTATTACGTTTTCATCAACATGACATTTCAATATTACATCAATATGTAACATTTGAAAAAAATTGAGAAAAAGTGCGTTAAAGTAAAACTGTTAAATTATTATTTCAATGTGCAGAATGCATCTAGTTACCATTCAAAACAACGCCAGTTAAAACAAAATTTAAAAAACAGGCTTGGATTTCAAATATTGGAAAAAACAAAATTGATTAACCTGAAAAACAGTCTAGTACAATTATGTGAAACAAATTATTACCTACTCATAGTCAGATTGACGTTTCGTTCGATTCATCGTGTCACAAGTTAATGTCAAAATTGTTCGACGTTTTTCGGAGGCACAAAGAATTGAAACTCTTATTATTAGAGGTTGTGGTGATAGAATACGTACCTATGAATAAGTGTGCATTTATTTTAATAATAAATATCCGCTTCAAGAAACTCTTCTTAAGACTTCTGTTGATGCAATCATAAGAAAGTATGGGCAGTTGGGGCATATTAGAAATCGCCCGAAAGTGGACGACCTTCAGTTCCGGAAGATGTTAAGCTAAACGTGCTGTTAGAGTTGTAAGAAAACCCTCATATTCCCTCCAGAGTTATTGCGGCAAATATTGAGCTTTCACAAACATCTGTTATAAAGTTTTTGAAACGGCAGGAATGGCATCCTTACAAAGTAAATTTAGTCCTCGAATTGAACGAAGATGATATTGATCGTAGGATTCAGTTTTGCGAACAAATGATGAATCTCTGTAACATCGCTAAAGGGTTTGCTACTAGAATTTTATTTAATGATGAAGCAACTTTTTATTTGAATAGAACGGTGAATAAACAAAATTGTCGCTATTGGTCCCTGCGCATCCCTCGGTGGATGATGGAAGCCCATACCCAATTTCCTGAAAAATTAAACGTTTAGGCAGGAACAGTAGGTGATATTTTTATTGGGCCCTTATTCTTTGATGGCTCGTTGACAGGCCAAACATATTTGGAGCTATTGAGAGATTACCTCGTTCCAGGTTTAGTGGTTTTATTCTCAAATCAACACGATCCTGACATTCCAAATGAAGACTTATGGTTCCAACAAAATGGGGCTACCCCTCATTATAGCCAAATGGTACGCGACTATCTCAACGAAGTCTTCCAAGGCAGGTGGATTGGCAGAAAGGGTTTTGTTGAATGGCCAGCGCGTTCCCCTGACCTAACTCCTTTAGATTTTTTCTTATGGGGTTACATCAAAAGTAAAGTATACTTTAATCGGCCAACCACAATTGAACAATTGAAAGAACGGATCCAAGTCTAAATGAGGCAAATACAGCCAGAAGTTCTCCTCAAACAAAATGGTCATCAATTTGAACATCTATTTTGATTTTTTTCCCTAACCAATATTTTTTCGTTATTTCAATTATTTTTGTGACTTCATGTTATTTTAAAACTTATCTTAAAACAAGTCATTACTATTTTTTTCTCGATAAAAATTTCTTTCGGTTTTTCTGTTCTTATTTTTGTAATTGATGATATTGTAATAAGAATGTTTTTCAGGTTGATCAATTTTGTTTTATTCAAATATTTAAAATACAAGCCTGTTTTCATAATTTTGTTTTAACTGACGTTGTTTTGAATGGCAACGAGACGCATTCTGCACATTGAAATAATAATTTAATAGTTTTACTTTAACGCACTTTTTCTCAAGTTTTTTAAAGGTTACATATTGAAAATGTCATGTTGTTGAAAACATAATAAAAAGTACTATCAAAATCAATAATAAAAAAAAGGTTGTCATTTAAAAAAAAATGGCTCTGACGTCATAAATTGGAGAAAGATGAAAGAGAAATTGAGAGAGATGGAAAATTGAAAATGGTCTTAAAATAGTTCTTTGAAAAAAAAAATTTGACCTATTGAAGCGTTTTTCGAAAATGTATACAGGGAAAAAATAAAGCGAGGTCTTAATACTTTATGCGCTATCTGTATACAAAGTCCTGCAACAGTGCGTCGGGCTTTCCTAGCGCCCTTCCCGTGAGAGATAGGAAACAATGTTTCATACATAAAGTTAAAACAAATCTTTATGCTGTAAAATTATTTTGAAACATACAGGGTGTCCCAATTTTGCGGAATAACAAAAACAAACATTTTTTTAAATAGAACACCCTGTATTTGTTCAGGTTTTTTGATGACAATTTTCAACCTCTACAATGTTGTCTATTTAGTTTTAGATTATGTTGCAGTGCTACCAATTTACAATTTTTTTTTTCAAAATATCATGCATAAGAAAGCTAAACCATAAAAAGTCGTAACAACCTCATTTTTTGAAGGTAAGACTAAGTTTTAGCAATAATCTTAGTGTGGTTAATAAGCAACCTTTTTCTAATGAGAAATTTGAATTTAGTAATACAGGGTGTCCAGAAAAAAATGGCCAACTATGCAAATTTCAAAGCGGTATAACCCAATTTTTTTAAATGAAATGCCCCTCATTTTATGTCATTATTCGATAGGTCTTTTTCTTCTCTTCATTTTGATGGTGCATATCTTATGTCTGAACCCCATACTTGTGGAGATATTCAATATTTTTCACAAAAGTAACCCTTTAATTACTTTTCTATGCGCCGAAGTAGGCCATGCTGAGACAAAACAACTCTCAAAACGTAAGTAAGAATCAATGTGAGATGAACAAATACATTTTGAACATTACTGTGGTATCGTTTCTCTTTTGAATGAATAATTTTGTTATCTCTCATGGCTTATGAATAAAATAATTAATCGTATTACAGAAGTACTATCTACTATTTTACTATTTTCATTCATCTCACATTGATTCTTACTTACATTTTGACAGTAGTTTTGTCTCAGCATGACTAATTTAAGTGCATAGAAATGTAATTAAATTGTTACTTTTGTAAAAAATAATGAATATCTCAACAACTATGGGGTTCAGACATAAGATATGCACCATCAAATTGAAGAGAAGAAAAAACCTACCGAATAATGACATAAAATGGGGTGCATTTCATTTAAAAAAATGAAAAGTTTGGCATTTTTTTCTGAACACCCTGTATTACTAAATTCAAATTGCTCATTACCAACATGTTGCTTATAAACCACACTGAGAATATTGCTAAAACTTATTCTTACTTTCAAAGAACGAGGTCGCTACGATTTTTTAAAGTTGAGTTTGCTTATGCATGATATATGGAGAAAAAAATTGTAAATTGGCAACACCTTAAAATAATCCAAAACTAAATAGACAGCAATATAGAGGTTGAAAAATGTCATCAGAAACCTTGAATAAATACAGGGTGTTCCATTTAAGAAAAAGTTTGTTTTTGTTGTTCTGCAAAATTGGGACACCCTATATAATTGAAAATAATTTTACGGCATAAAGATTTTTCAACCAATAACTTTTTGTACTAAACATTTTTTTCTATCTCTTACAGGAAACGCGCTAGGAATGCCCGACGCACTGTTGCAGGACCCTGTATAAGTATTATTAGGAGGGTGTTTGCCACGTTTGTCACCACCATCAAAAATCAATAGTGCCACTAATTTTTATACTTTAAGGCGGTGTTGAGTGGCCCATTGCTAACAAACAATGTTAAAAAAATCGCGACAAACCCTAATGTCATTGTCATTATTCACAAAAAAGAACTTACGCGAGTGTTGTCTATCTTTACCATTTCCTCTTCTACGTCTTTTACTTCCTGATCTTAATCGGTTTCACTAGTATTAAAATAAAATCTTTTTTCTATTATAGTCTTCAATTTCCAATAATTTGCTCAAACTTGTAATCTATCAGCTTCACTAATTTTAGATTTGCATTTAAATGGACACTTACAATGAACTTGTTTTGCTATTTTTGCCTCATATTGTCGCCCTTTTGATGTATAATATGCCTTTCCGGAGTTGCGACTTTTCTTTAATTCATTTCGCTTCCATTTAGAAGAATCTAGCGTCATCCATCGTTTTTTTTTGTAGAAGAATTTCTTTCTATGTTATCTTCATCCTCGTTTGAATCAGATATTCTGTGACAACCACCATCAAAAGTAAGTGATTGGTTATAGTTCTCTATAACGTTCTCTGTCATTGCAGCTACTAACATCCCTCCTGATCTGCTATTCAAATCCATATCGAACAAAGTTAGCTTTACCACAAACACTATTATTATAAATAACACACGTACTACAACTACTGTTAACAAAAATAACAGTAAGCATTAAGATGTTGAGATTGGAATCCAACAACCAAAACGTAAAAAGTAATTCGATCGAGTGGCAGGCGCTAACTAGATCCACTTGTGAGGTAAATGACGTCAGGAAAAATTCACTAAGTGGACTTGGTGAGTTTTGGTTGTACACAATAATGGTATACAGGACTTGGTGTAATGTAGGTACAGGAATTTTATAAACCAGGAAATACATTTGACTTCGTGGGTTTTGGCAGTCGCTAGATCATACGATTTTATATTCAATGATGCACGAAACAAAAAAAGTCAAATTTTACTTTTGTCAGAACCACGACGATACGTTATATGTCGGAGTTTCTAAATATTGTTCAAGTTATTAGATTTTCATTGAAGAAGGCGAGCCACATGGAACATCTTGCAAATTACACTTGTAAACTGCGTATATACACCGATATATGCAAAATAGAAAACATACGAATCATTTGAATAAAGCAGGCTATTTCCTTAATAACGGTCACTTAATCATGCATAGTTGTACACGCTGATGATCAGTTATACATTTTGCTCATCTCTTGGGATGTTATTCGAAAGTATCTTACACAACAGCTGCGATAATTCGCTGCTTCCATTCATTCAGTTCACAGTTGGCTGTTTTGGTCAACAGAGCGCTAAACCCAGTCAGTCACACTCACGTTCACGTTCAATGGGACAATCCTGTAAATGGTGTGCGATGTTATCTTTTGTCAGCCTCTTCGGAACATGTGTCGTTTTCTTGAATAAAACGGAAATCGTGATGCATTTGAGTGTGCCTCAAATCAATTCCACTCGGGAATAGTTTTCCTGCATTTTTGTTGCATTCGTCTCGCCTCGTCTGTGAACAGTTGAGAATCTAATGGAAATATTACGTCCGCCGTCCTCCTCGTCGTTTTCCATTTCTGCATAAACGAGCGTGTCCGTTCCTATTCAGCATTTCTGGATTTTTTCCGCGGTCGTCATTTACTTCTGACGTACGGCGTTAAACAATATCCAGGCCCGTCGGACGGCTCACGAGGAGGAAAACGTCCGTTACGGAATGCAAACTTGAACTCTAAATGGGATTTAATCGAGGCAACCCGAAGGGAAAGTGTGAAATCGAGTCGACACATAAATAGATCCCTAGCCGTCGGTCGTGATGGATGATGGTGAGGCGATCGCACTTACATCACCTCGCTCTTGAGATCCAAGCTATTAGTTGATTCCAATTCAGGCTTATTTTGTTGCCTGGGCTAGGGCAACAAAACAAGCCTGAATTGGAATCCTCATCCAAATCATCATAAAAGCAGATATGTATTACGAAAACTATGTGGAAGGTTCATTTCAGGCACCAGTTTCTGTAATTTCTTGTCAAATTGGTCTTCAAATATAAAAATTGTAACAAAAATTGCTGTTATTATGGTTTATTCACTAAAATATTGATAAAAATATTGATAAGTTAATTATTAAAGCGTCGAGCTTTTGCTTACATTTCCTGATCATTGCCTAAGTTACAAGTATATGTTATGCAAGATAAAATTTGAAGTCCTAATGACGGTTCTGGGAAGTCTGCGAACTTAATTTCGGGCCCATTAATATGCGTGAGGAGAAACTCAGGGTCATCAGCTGCCTCAAGGACGAGGCTGCTGCGCACTCTTCGCAATGCGGAGATTGTATGATGCACTTCTTCGAGTTCTGGTGGGAGGAAGTCGGAGGGCAGGAAAAATAGCGCCGATCGGATCTATGTTTATGACCAATTACTCCTTAATTGAACGGCCATATCTTATTGAAAACACAGGTTTCATTTGATAGTTTCCATACTATTATATAAAGCATGATTATACGTGGTCGGGATGAAATAAAAATATGCAATTGGCGAAATTGATGGGTATATGCAGAGGGATTGTCACAAAGTTATAAGCGATTAACAACGTTAATAACCAGCTCTTGTGGAATTTATTTTCAAATTACACGAACACATTATTCTCCACGCATCCAATTCAACACCATTTAAGTATTATTAGCGCGACAAGTGCCTTAACAAATATCTATTAGAAAAGTAAATTGATTGAAATAATATTATGATAAAATATTTGAAGACGTAAGAGATTTTGTAATTAAGAAGTACATGTAAAATGAGCAAGTGGTGGAACAAAATTCCATTTTCATTCCCATTTTCCATTTCCATTCAATCAAGGGTGTAAAAAAGAGACATATAATGTTATATGGATATATACAAGGGTGTACAAGAAGACTTTCTCATTTTACTCTAATAGAGTACCGAAGTTGATTGAAACGAAATGCATTCTAAATAAAAATAAAAAAAAAATAGTATAATTAATGTACGGTTAATTATTCTAAGAGATTCCAAATTTGATCAGATTTACAAAATATACAATTTTGGTTCAATAATAAAGCTATTATGCATCTATAAGACCTCTTGCACACACAGCCATCGGTGATGCTTTTCGTATACAATTTCTATATCATACTGACTCAAAAATATGTTCAAAATCTGGGGGTTTACTTATACAGGTCAGAAACTTTTAAATTAGATTCACTTTAAATAATTCAAAGGTTTAGTTGAAATAGTGGACACTATTCAAATTAAAAGTAAAATAATTAACGGACAGAAATTACTGGGCATTATCACACTTTTAAATAATTTATTTTGACGATGACAATAATTCAATAATTGTGAAGTAAATATAATAAAACTCTGAAGTACCGACTATGATTCGATAACATGATAACGAAGAATATACAGGGTGGTCCACCTATCCTCGCACAGACCATAGCTGCTAGACTAATAAAATTGAAGAAACAATTTTTATTGGAAGTTATTGGACCCCTGATGTGCTACTTTTTGAAATTATTTTCGAGTGTACAGAGTGTACCATAAATCCAGGACACAATAACTAGTGTCATTTTTAAATCGAACACCCTATATATTATTTCATTTTTGGAATCTGCTTCATGTAGGCTTCACAAATCATTTATATTTTTAGAGATCAGATGCAACGTTGCCTAGTTATTCACATTTAAATCAAATTTAACGAAAAATCATGGACATGGAAAAAAATTCAACAAAACCTTATTATAAGAGATCGATGAAAGAATCTGGGTATTCAACTAAACAAGCAATGTGCCAAAAGATACACAATATTTGGAGTCACGTTGAATACACAGGGTGTTCTGAAACAACGATCCAAACGTACGTTATGATACTATATACAGGGTGTTCCATTATAAAAAGTTTTAGAGTTTTAGCCATTTGAAAATAGCAAAATTATATCGTTGTTTCAGAACACCCTGTGTATTCTACGTGATTCTAGATATTGTGCATGTTTTGGAACATTGCTTGGGTACTTGCATACGCAGATTCTTTAATTGATCCCTTATAATAAGGTTTTGTTGAATGTTTTTCCATTTCCATGATTTTTCGTTAAATTTGATTAAAATATGAATAACTTGGCGACGTTGCATCTGATATCAAAAACTAAAAGTAATTTGTGATTCCCACATAAAGCACATTCGAAAAATTATAGAATATACAGGGTTCCATTTCAAAAAGAGACCAAATTTTGTGTACGAGATTGATCGTACACTCTGTATACTCGAAACCAATTTTACAAAGTAGCACATCAAGTGTCCAACAACTTCCAATCAGATGTTTTCTTCAATTCCATTAGTCTAGCAGCAATGGTCCGAGCGAGGATAAGTGGGCCACCCTGTGTAAGAACTTACAAAGTACAAAAAATAGTGTTTCCATTTTTTTGTCTGCAAGTGTAAGTTAGTTGCCATAAATCGGCAAATTAAAAATAAAATCCGGGAGAATATATATTTTTTTAATTATTTGTCGATTGAAATGCCATTAGAGGCAAACTCTATTTTCTAGAGCAGAGGTTCTTAAACTATAGGTCGCGACAAATCAGTGAATCATTTCCGGGGGTCGTGAACATTATTGAGAATCTTTAGAGATATTCCGGGGGTCCAAAATAAGGATCAACAGGATGGGGATCTCGGAAATCGTAAAAGTTGCAAATGTTAAATTACAAAAAAGTTGCGCAATTTAGTGGTCAGTAATATTCTGTTGAGAAAACCAGAAAAATCCGCTCACTTCCGGAGATATTCGCCAAAATCAGAAATCTTGCGATTTCGTTTTTATATTTTGCGAAAGTTATTTGGAAAGGTATAAGAACATCAAAGGCACTTTCTCATTGCCATATTTTTAGCTCTATAAGACAGCGTTTACAAATTTTCAGTACAACGTTTCGTTTCGAAGAAACCATCACCAACTTAGTTTTTTTATATGGCCCGTAAAATATGTTCACCCTGTATTAGATACCATTTCCTATTACGACTTTAACTATTTATATCACAGTATGGTTTCTCATTATTTTATTCAGGAAAAGACTTGTTAATACATGTCGGACATTTTCTTGTAGGAGGCGTTGAAATGATGACGACGAAGAAACAAAATATTATTAACCCAGAAAAGATGCCAAAATAGTAACCAAAAATAATTTAGCAAGAATAGTTGTTAAACATTGAAACATTATAGCTACTTAGAACCACATTTATATATTTTTTACTGTAATATGATACATAATTGCTCTGTCGATTTAATGGCGACGAAGACAACAATTATTACATCGTTTTAACCCAGAATATGTACCAAAATAGTAACAAAAAGAATTTAGCAAGAATAGTTGTTAAACATTGAAACATTATAGTTATTGAGAACCACACTTATTATTTTTTTTGCTGTGGTATTATGAGAAATGTTCTGTTCATTTAATTATATTCAAATCTTAAAATTAGGGCATAAATTTTGTCTTCGTCGCTCATTTCAACGCCTACTACACCAAAATGTTTGAATGTATTAACAACCCTTTTTTTCTGAATAAAACCATGAGAAACCATACTGTGACATAAATCGTTGAATTTGTATTAGGAAATGCTATTTAATACAGGGTGTACTTTATTTACGGGCCATATAAAAATATAAAGTTGATGATGGTTTCTTAGAAACGAAACGTTGTACTGAAAATTTATAAGAGCTGTCTTGTAGCGCTCAAAAAGTGGCAATAAGAAAGTGCGTTTTGTTTTTTTATACCATTTCAAATAACGTTAGAAAAACATAAAAACAATATCGCAAAATTTCGGATTTTGTCGGATAGCTCCGGAAGTGAGCGGATATTTTTGATTTTCTCAACAGAATAATACTGACCACTAAATTGCGCAACTTTTGTGTAATTTAACCGCCTTTGTAACTTTTACGGTTTTGAAGATCCTGATGCTGTTGATCCTTATCTTGGACACAATGTATATAATTTGGAGATTTTTACTTTCCACCAAAAATCATAGCCCTCACTGCCCGTGAGGTCGCTAATAATTTCGATTCATCAAAAAGTGGTCGCGTTTAGAAAAAGTTTCAGAATCTCTGTTCTAGACCAAAAAGAAGATAAAGACCCAAGATGAAATGGTAGATTCTTGTGTGTCCTTGAGGGCTGTCCTTTATAAAGTTAATGATAGACATTTTGATAAAGTATATCGATAATGAGCTTAGAAACTACGTGCTCGAACCTACTGATCTACCAATTTACTCATGGGTATTTTGAAGTGTCAGATGGTCATCTGACAGTTTAAAACACCGTATTCGTAACTTTATCAGTGGATGGATAGACTGTCCCTCAGAGATGTTAGCTATCCCCTGACGTGCCATCTCATATTTATGAATATGCGAATGGCGGTGTACGAGTTTTGAGAAAAATAATGAAATAATGTAATCAAACTACTGCCTACTAACTGGATCTTAACAATTTCTGAACGAAATCATAAAATCTCCAGATATACGAATCTTCGATTGTTGATTGTCTAATTGTTGACCCTAACATGAGAGTCAACGAACAAGATTGCTCATAATATACCAAGAAGAAGAAGAAGTCTTCTTGTGTTACTATTCTTCGATGACCACCTTGTTTGACATGTTTCTCAAGTAATTATTAAACCTCGTAGTAACGTATCCCATATAGACATAGAGTTCAATTCGGCTAAAGGATTATTGAGGTTTATTCTCGAATTCCATGATTCGTGTCCAGTTCGTCGGTTGATACGGGCATTACAACTGTACGATGAACAAGGCGCGCGGATTTCTAGGTATTATGCTATATATCAGTTTTACTAGCAGACCAAAATGACGTATACTAATTTCAGCAAATGTAACGTGATATTTTTTTTGTGCTTTTATGCATATATTCAGGTTTTAAGCTTATAATTGCTTTAATGCATTTTTTGTGCATATTTCTTAATTTTTTGTGCTTATTTGCTTCTTTCTCAATTTTATAGCATATTATTTACATTAGCTATAAATATATTTCATCATCAACAAAGCGAGCGTGCGTACGTGATATTTGGTAAACAAAGCTTGATTATTTCGGGGATTACCCTATTTTTACGTGCACAGAACGCATCTGGGGCAAGTGTCCTATCAATTCAGTCCAATTTATCTCAATCTTCAGTGCGTTGTGCTTGTGCCTTGTGTGTATTACGTGTTTATAGGTCTTCTTGTATAAAATGGCGAAAGTAAAACCTTCCGTCGATGGGGGTTTTAGAAAACAAAACCAAACATAATTTTATTAACAAGAACGCACTATAGCTAGATAACAGTAATATTTTAATAACATAGGTTTTGGTGATTAATATTAATAACAATAATAATTAATAACAAATAATGATTACTGATAATTTTTAAATGAACTAATAATTAAATGTTTTTCTAAATTTTCAACGGAAAATCCCATTCTCCTACACATTTTGTGTGAAAAAGTGTGAAAAGCTTCTCTCCACATCCACACTTGTAATCGGTGCATATTTAAATTTGGGAACAATTGTAATATTTATTTTTATGCTTTTTCTGCGTTTTTGTGCTTATTCTAATCTTTATGCTATTTCATATGCTTATTTTCTAAGATTTGTATGCATTTTTAAGCGCTTATTTTGTAATGTTTTATGCTTATAAATCCGCGCTTTGACGATGAATACTGCAATGGATACGATGGATAGACAACTTGGTATTTTCAAGAGAAAATTCATACCTTCTCTCATTCGAAAATAGTTTTCAGGAAAAAAATGCTTGAGACACATATGTAAACACTTTAATGAATACGACTGTACATGCTTTTTCATGCCCATTCTTAATTTGAGCTTCCATCTCTTTGTATATCCATCAGCTTTGGGTTTGCCAGCTTCGTTACATATTTCACGTTCATTTTGCCTGCAGCCGGGAATCGATGCGAACTGACGTCAAGATTTTTGTTGCTGTCAGCGTTGGAGGAATACGGTACAAACCCTTTTATATTTTGTCATTGCTGATATTAACCCATAACCACAAGATTGATAACTGTACGATAAACGGCAGAAGTCGACGTATTTGATATGAATCGCTCACATTAGCATAACAAACACATAGGAACACATTTGACTGGCAGCGTCAACGCTATGGCTAGTATGTGAATGCGCCACCGTGGCGCTGCCGTCCTAATGTAAATCGCCTATAGTAAAAGGGTTCTACCAATATAATATTACGCAGCACGGGCAACGACATTAGTACATCAAAAGTGGCTGCAAATATATGCCAAGCATTAAGTAAAAATAACATTCTGTAACTAAATAATGTTTCATATAAAAGCATACAGACACTGTTTAAATTTCGACACAACACGGCAGCTCATAAAGGCTTTGACTCAATTGTCTTCGATTTCGACTCAACATGGCGGCTTCGGTTCAATTCTCACCACTGTCTCTATTAAATCACTGCAATATTACCTCATGCAAAACGCCATCTGACAAGCCAACAAAGTTAGAACCGTTTTCTGGGGCGCTCCGTATGCCCAAAATTATATTTAATTTATTACTTACCAACCCAGTAAATGAAGATGTTGTCTAAGCACCAAATGAAACATAAACAAGTTACTATTTTAGAAAAAAAAATAGGTATGCAATTTCAATAATTAAATGCTGCATCTCATCTTAACAAAATTATCCATGTTAAGTACGCACATAAAACGAACTTCATAACATGGTTCACACGTCCACTTCCTCAGTGGTCTCTCAAAATAAGTTTAATATCCTCCAAGCGCCAGTTTTTGCGGATGAGGCCGAGCCCCAGAGCTGATTGAAAGTATAATAACGTTATTAGTCTTGTCGGGCTTGATAATCGTCGGACGTTCATCTTCCTCTCCATCGACTCATTAAATCTCGCCACAATTTCGATGCGAGCATTTGTCTTTGCCTCGTGTGCGCCCTTCTCGCCGACAGCGACGCTTCGGGCAACTTCCCACTCGAAGGACAATTACCGCTTGATTAATTAACGCCGGTAATTTAATATGATTGTTACGTGCCAATTAGATCCTCTTAAGATGTGGGCTGCTGGTTATTGATGTGCGCCCGTCGAAACCGGTGGGCATCCAACCCTCGCGCTCTAATCGCGGCCATTAATAAATGACCGCGATGCTATCTGGGTCCCTTGTTTATTAAATGAATCCATTACGGGGCATTAATAATAGTAAATACGTTGTAATTTTAATTTAGCTGGATAATTTATTCGGAGAGAACAATGCGAGCACCTGTAGGCAGAGCGGAATCCGTCTTCTCCCCGTTCCGTGCTGCAGATATTTGCATAGATACATTCGGACTGGAATAACTCCGTAATTGACAGGGATCGAGTGGTGCCATTACACGAGTTGATAAGTGGAGTGGACCTGATCCGTCTTCGGCGAGCCCCGGCGTTTGCGTAGACAATCCTGGCACACTGTGTTAATTGGCGAAAATGAGCCACACTCGCGAACCATACAAAGCAACCAAGAAACAGAATAGCTATTTATGTAATAAGTACATAATTTAGGACTTTATGGATGAGAGTTTAAAGTCCAAGCGAGCGAGCGAACGAGCAAGGACTGTAGATAAAGCGTATCAAAAAAGTCCAATTATGTACGCATTGCATACAAATCTTTATGTTCGAGCACTTTTAGTATTTTTGGAATAAATAAAGAAAATACATTGGTGTGTATTACGTGTTTATAAGTTTTCTTGTATAAAATGCCGAAAGTAAAACCTTCCGTCGATGAATAGATATGTGGACATTCAATTCTGAATTAAAATATGAGAACGGCAAATTAATTTGCAGGGCTTGTATCAAACCAGTAAGTTTAATTTTGTGTTGCAATTGGCCTAAGTACAAGCATGTGTTGTGTTGTAGATTAACTACGAGAAAAAAATTAACGTAACACAACATATTAAAACAACAGTTCGCCAGGAAAATTAAAAAAAAAAACAAATCTGCAAGCAGTACCCTGAGTACCCAGAAAACTATTTCCGAGTCTTTTGCGAGTTCTTCTACACAGAATGAAAAGGAATTTTACTTTGATTTATGCAATACTATGGCATCTTCTAACATTGCGTTAAAAAAACAGATTTTACTCTAACAGATTCTCTATATGTCTACACCGGTAGACATATTCCTGCCGAATCAACCATTCGCAAAAACTATGTCGAGCAAGTATATAAAAACATTTTTGAGGAAATAAAAAAGATAATTGGTAACAATTACATATGGTTCTGTGTAGATGAAACTACTGATTCATGTGGTCGGTATATCACCCATTTAATGATTGGAATATTAAACGAAGACCAATGCATTTTTAATTAGTTCTAAGCAGTTAGAAAAAACAAAAAGCAATACCGTTGCCAAATTCGTTCACGATGGATTAAAACATTTTTTTTGCCAAACTCCGTACCAAATGATAAATTATTATTGATGCTTTCTGATGCCGCTGCATATATGTTGAAGGCATATTCTAATTTAAAAGTATTTTATGAGCAATCAATGCATTGCACCTGTTTGGCACATGGTTTTAATCGAGTTGCTGAAACAATTAGACTGCAATTTCCCCTGGTAAATGATTTGATAAAAACCGGGAAGAAAATTTTCCTAAAAGCTCCACTGAGGGTTGAAATGTTTAGATAAAGAATGCCAAATGTACCTCTTCCTCCGGCACCGGTTATAACTAGATGGGGTACGTTGCTAGATGCTGCCTGCTATAATGCCGACCATTTCGATTCATTTAAGGAGCTTGTGTTAGAGTTTCCCGAAAATGTGTCACAGGCAATTAAAGAATGCCACAAAGTTCTTAAAGACAGGAGGGTTGTACAAAATTTAGCATTCCTAAAAACCAACTACAGTTTCGTAAGCAAAGCGATTGATAAACTCCAAGCAAATGTCACACCTTTGGTAGATGTGGTTCAAATAGTTGAAGATTTTAGGAACGAAGTCTCAAACGTACGGGGATCTATAGGAGAGGTTATTAAAAAAAAAATGTGATGCAGTTTTGTCAAAAAATGAAGGGTTTGGTGAGTTACAAAAAATATCAACAGTTTTTAAAGGCGATTTCGTGGAAGATTTGCTGATAAATATTACAATTGTTCCCAAATTTAAATATGCACAAATTACAAGTGTGGATGTGGAGAGAAGCTTTTCACACTTAAAAAATGTGCTCAGTGATAGGAAAATGGGATTTTCCGTTGAAAATTTAGGAAAACATTTAATTATTAGTTCATTTAAAAATGAGCAGTAATCATTATTTGTTATTAATTATTATTGTTATTAATATTAATCACCAAAACCTATGTTATTAAAATATTACTTTTATCTACCTATAGTACGTCCTTGTCAATAAAATTGTGTTTTGTTTTGTTTTTCTGTATTTTCTGTGTTTTGTGCTTATTCTAATCTTTATGCTATTTTGTATGCTTATTTTCTAAAATTTTTATGCATTTTAAGCGCTTATTTTGTATTTTTTGATGCTTATAAATCCGCGCTTTGTTTATGACAGTGGGCAATGTTGCCATCAAAATGATTGAATGATTTAATCAATAATGTAATTATTTTAATATATGAATTAGGCCACGTTGTTAGATTACATTTAATATTAATTTCACTGTCAGATATTTTTTGTTGGTGTTTAATGTGTAAAACTTTATAGAATAAAACAGTTTTCTTAGTGAAAATAAAAAAGGAACAGAGTACATGCCGTTAGAAAAGCCTCCCTGTATGTCTAATTGTCCAATTGAGTTCTGATAACATTTAAAATAGAAGATTTTCAAGAAATTCCATCAAACTCAATAGCTTTCGCTTTTGTTCTTTGCATTTCTTCGTGGCGCTCTGTTATTTGAGCTAGCAGACCCAATACAAGCTAAGTGTATTTTTTGGGATACAGTACTGAGTTGAAAAGTCTGTTCGTTTAACTTCAACACGTATAACTTGACAAGATAAACAGAGGGGGTAGACTGTGGTGGCATTGAACGGAAAATTAACATTTTACAACGTGGTAGGGTATCTCAAATAAATACACTACATTGCCATTCATTTTGCACTTTATATTTACAGAGAATCTTTGTGGAAAATATGCTTCTACATTGGCTTGGAGGCAATCGTCGACTCAACGGTGAACATTGCGACTGCTATTTATGCCATTACGGGTAAATGTGCTTGCTTCATCGGTAAACTTTGTCAGTGAAACTAATGGGCGATTATCATTTATTCATTCACAAAATTCAAATCATCTGGCACGATTTCTTGGTTCAAGGTGTTGCACTCGTTGGACATGAAATGGATATAATCTTTGTTCGAGCAATTTCGCCATACTTTTACACGAGGACTACATATACATGCAGAACATTTTCTTGTGCTTGTAGATGGACTGCATTCTATACTCTAATTTTTCTAAACTGGTGTTCACGTCATCAAACAGCTGTGTGATGAGGTTTTTTTGTGATAGTGATAGTTTTCGAGAAAATGCATAACAATAGTTTAAGAATCGAAATTAATTTGAGGATCATTTGTTACATAACACTGATCACCAGTGGTTATAAATAGGTAATCGGTGTATTAACCGCGGAGACAATTTTCGCCTGCCAATCATATAATAAATCATGTTATGTTGGCGGCCGTGATATATTTTCGGCGACGATGCCAAACTTTTTCAGTAACACGTGCTCATACATGTGTGTATAACCAAACTTCTTTGACGTTTAACTTGTTACATTTGATCGATTATTACAATGCATATTTTGCCACTGTAGATGTTAAACCATAACCACAAAATTGATATCTGTGATATCTGATAAATGGCAGAGAAGTCGACGATTTGATACGAACCGCGCACTGTCGCACAAGATTGCACGGGCGCAACAGCTGATTGCAGCCATTTTTAGATACCCAGGACAGCTGGCAACCTTGTAAAATGGTGTCATCATTATTATGATTATTATTTTGATGACGTGAACGCCAGTTTAGAAAAAATAGAATATATCAATTGAAGTATTATTACCGATTGATGATTAATTACATTTATTTAATTCAAAATGTATTGACAATTGTTTTATGGCAGCCTACTGGACAATTGCTCCACATTAAAACGGTGTATAGTTTTTTTTCCTGTTAGGTGAATTTACGGTGTATAGTGAATCTTAGTAATCATTGAGGTATACCATACTATAACATGTTACAAAAAGTACCATTACTTCTAAACCGCCATGTATAATACGAGGGCTGTTTGACGGAAGAGTGACTTTTCAAAGGTTGGTAACACTTTCGCTATAATGATTATGTTGCTAGCTCCTAAGGCCTTTCGGAGGTCTACTCTCAAAATTTGGCACCAATCTGACAGATAGATTATGTTTTATACTTATTTGAAGAAAACTGTTTTCGTTGTTGTGTAAATATGGAGAAAAAATAATTTCGAGTGTTGATTAAACATTATTTTGTACGTGAAAAAATAATTAAAGAAACCGAGGAAAAGTTACGTAAATATTATCCAGAATCTGCTCCGTCCCATGGAATGATTTGTAAGTGGTTCCTGCTTTTAAAAGTGGCCATATGAGCACGGTTGATGCAGATCGTCCAAAACCATCATTTACTGTAACTACTCCAGAAATGGTTAATAAACTCTATGGCCTTGTAATTGACAATCGTCGAATAAAAGTTCGTGAGATAGCTAATGAAGTAAACATCTCAACCAAACGGGTATACAATATTTTGCATGAACATTTCAATAAGAAAAAGCATTCCGCGAAATGGTTGCCGCGTTTTCTTAATGGTGAACAAATGCGCGCTCGCATTAAGAATTCAGAAGAATGTTTGGCCGTCTTCAACGTAATTCAAAGGATTTTTTTCGTCGATATGTCACAGTAGATGAAACTTGGATACACCATTATACTCCAGAAACATGCATACAGTCTAAATAATGGATTTCTCCATGCGAACATGCTCCCAAAAAGGCAAAAACATTTTTTTCGGCCAATAAGGTCATGGCCACAGTTTTTTTGGGATTCTAAAGGGGTAATCTTTATTAATTGTTTACAAAAAGGAAAAACGATAACTGGCCAGTATTATGCTGATTATGCAGACACGTTTTGATGCCGAACTTGAAAAACAACGACCGCATTTGATGAAGAAAAAAGTGTTGTTACATCACGATAATGCGCCCTCACATTCGTCTGCAATTGCTACAACTAAATTGGCTGAATTGCATTACGAATTACTGCTTTATCCGCCATATTTGCCAGATCTGGCTCACAGTGATTTCTTCTTATTCCCAAATTTTAAAAAATGGCTGGGTGGAAAAAGATTTTAGGCAACTGAAGAGGTGATAACCGAGTCAAATGCATATTTTCAAGACTTTCCGAAAGATTACTTTTTGGAAGGTTTAAAAAAACTGTAAACTCGCTGGGCTAAGTGTGTACAGTTAAAAGGGTGTTATGTTGAAAAATAAAATATTTTTTAAACAGAAAAATAACGTTTTCATAAAAAGTCACTCTTCCGTCAAACAGCCCTCGTATACTTATGATTCATAGGGTCAATTACTAAAGTAAGTACCATCACTCCATCTCGCACATCTCACGACAAAATACTCATCCTGGCAATGTTACTCCAAAACCAAAGCAATTAAGGAGCGGCGTAGATCTTGCCGATCGAATCCTTTTGTAGGATGCGTACCGCGCATTAGATCTGATCCACGTAAAAGCGTGTGTTGCGGCGCCTAGTTGTGATTTACGGCGCCTGACCCACGGTTCTGCTATTATGTCCATTTTAGGGACCTCTGGAGCAGATGTCCGGGTTCGATATTTCCTCTAGCTTTAGGCTCTTCCGTGTGAACTACATGCAGATGTGAGGTACAACGGTTTTCAATGTACCCAGGGCTCATAGGCAGATGACTTTTATAAAAGAATAAATAATAATAATAAAAATCTATTTGTGAAAAAATGTAGGAATATAGGTGATACAGCACCAACGTTTTTCAATTGCTCAAATAGGGGGCGAGGGGTGAAATATTTGATTTGTGATAAATTTTGAGGATACGATACGACAAAAAAAACTGCTTAAAATAATTAAATTTCATTTTTAAAGCAAAATCAACATTTGAAAATATTTTGAGAAAAAAAACTCTGAATAGGCAGGCACACACGTACGGGATTTTCAACAGATCTGGCCCGCCGCCGTCCGATTTTTGCATCTCTGTCATGCCGATCTGTCGCGAATTAGCGTGACAGAGATGACAAACGCGGACGGCGGGCCAGATCCGTTGAAAATCCCGTACGTGTGTGACTGCCTAATGTTTGCATTTATAAAATTTTCGTCTTTTATTAATAATTTCGAAGAACTATCGCAATGTTACATTACATTAATAAGTTTTCATTATGTGCATTGCATTACATAAACAGTTGCACAAATGATCCTTTTTCCTTATTCCACAATTACTCGTGCTCTTTTAAATGCCGCGCATTAATTCTTATAAAGCCAAATTACTACAGTATTTACTTTATGGCCAGAAAGATGGGCAAATGGCATCGCAAATTTGTTAAATGTATAATTTGTGGACGGTTGTCGTGGAGTTATCGCAATTTTAATGTGCGCGGCAACTTTAAAATACAAGCATATATCCGCCATATTTTCAGATAATAACTGACCGTTCGTTTAACGGCCCGATACTCTTAAAATGGCAATCGATGGTGAAACCATGATGGATAAAACGTTTAGTTTGCAAGTATCAAATAAAACAATCCCTTAGCGCAGGGGCCTGCAAACTTTTAAGCCCGAAGAGCCTTAATCGTCTTATAACGAATAAATAAAAAATCGAGAGCCATACATATATTTTGACAATTTAAAGTCATTTGGTACCAAATTATGATACAGAATGATACAGTATCAAATGATACCCTATATACATGTTAATAACTATAAAATTGCTGTGTTCCGAGGTACGAAAATATAAAATATGATCCCAATTTATATTCTGATTGGTAAGATTTCTATAAGGAAGGCTGCTGGTTTGGTGGATTCCATATCCTCCACTGGTACTCTTTACAAAGTGGCCTGCTAGCAGCACTTAAAATATCTCGGAGAGAGTGTCTGGTACCTTATCAGAAACACGCGCTCCGTGTAGATAAAGGTGCGCATTCCAATTAAAAAATAACGACAGCGGTTCTTGCGCAACGGTCTCTTATCAATAAGTCGTCCGTTCGAACACCCGTCGATTATGTAATTTCACAGTTACTCCGGAAACTCAGATGGGGCAGTGACTTGTTTATTTAAGAATATGTAAAATACGAGAGCAGATCATCTCCAATTATGAATCCGAAGAATGATTTTTAATTAATGAGAAATTATTCGTTATGTGGTTATTGATTGTTGATGAATCAGTCTAAATATTTACATATTTAAGTAATCAGAGGCTTTACGTATTTATAAAACTAGATATCTGGCTAAAATTCTCAATCATTGCCATCCTACTATCATCATAAAGACCGAATAAAAAGCACAAAAAAAAAACATAAAAAAGCACTTAAAAAGGCACATATTCTGAAAAAAAGCACAAACATACGCAAAAAATGATATTTACATAAAAAAGCACAAAAAATTTGCAAAAACCCAAACAAAATTTTAAAATATGTTTATTTTTAAAATTAATTAAATTAATTAATTATTTAAGTAACTACAGAATAGTACGGTAAACGTACCTAGATTATGGATGTCCCTTTTATTATTTTGTCCAAAACACAGGACACTTGAAGAAAGCATTGACCGAAAGAGCGTAGAGTTATAGATAAAACAATGAATTCAATTTTAAGCATTTATTTTTTATAAAAGTACATTTAATTTTAAATTTAAAAATATATGTTTATGGAAAAAATATCCTAAATATAGGTAGGTACATATTAATTTACAAAATCACATTCTAAAATAATAGTTTCTTTGAAAACAATTTACAATTAAATATTGCTCCAAATTTTCCATGATTAAATTGTGTCTTCTATCGCTCCAAATATATTTATAGACAGAGACACTTATTTCAACATCCACACCCACATTTTCACCAGTTAATTTTTTTTTCAAAATTATTTAACGTTTGGAAACCTTCATTAAAAAAAAAACTTCCTTTAATTTTACTATTATCTTCTCTCCAATTTTTCCCGGAACACCACAAATAGCTTCTTTAAACTTGTTAATAATCGCAATTGCATCCGTTAAAGGTACTCCTTGCTTCTCCAATGGGGTAACTGAATAACTCACAATACTATAGTATGGCTTGATAAACTCATAATTATTTTTTAATTCTTTTTCGTTTAAATTATTTGGCAATCTTGTATTGCTCTGCTAGTTGTTGGTTCAAACTCAAAAATAACTTTTTTTAAATGTTCAACATTATTTGCGTAATATATTGCAGCATAGCCACGTCCCCCATCGTGTCAGGACTGGTTATGGAAGTAGTGGTGTATTGGGCATTCGATCTTTAAATAGTTAATAGTTGCAATAGAGCCTTAATAAATATATATTTTCGATTTTTTATTAATTCGTTAATTAATGGAAAGTTGATTCTGATAGTTTCAGGAATGCGAGTACGCACTAACTCGCATTCCTGAAACTATCAGAATCAACTTTCCATTAATTAATGAATTAATAAAAAATCGAAAATATATATTTATTAAGGCTCTATTGCAACTATTAACTATTTATGCAGGTCTATGCAGGTACGATGTATTAAATTTTTATAGAACATTTTCAAGTTAGATGCAGCTTTGATCATGTATGCTGCTGCACCTATGAGCATTAGTAACATTTTCTGCCTCGAAACTGTTTCCGGAAAATAAAAGTTGGTTAGTGATTCGTTAAAAAAATTTGAAATTGTATTACTATTGATTTTGTTTAATTCTTTAGAACAGATTAAATAACCTTTTGTTTTACATTTGTCGCTAAGGACTCCTACAATAAAATTGGCCACATATCGCCCATAAGAGTCAGTAGGTTGTTTCATCCACACTGAACAAAATGCAATTTTTGCCAATTATATTTTTAATTTCTGGCATAGCTTGTTTATAAACCGATGCAACATCATTTTTGCACAGAGTACTTTCATCTGGTATGAGTAACTGTTGACGGCTCTACTTTGTGATACATTGTTAAATAGGTAAAATTAAACGCAGATTACTTTGTTTATATCACTTGAGTTTATTAAATCGTGACTATAGTTTCGACACTTAGCGTGTCATTTTCGAACGTACAATTGTACGTTCGAAAATAAGTGTCGAAACTATAGTTGTTACGGCAACCAATGCCTGTCGACCACCACTGGCCTGCATCCCCTCTTAAGCGCCCCGACGGAGAGTTGATGCGGGGTGGCTCTTCACGAAGAACATTGTTATGAGTCTTGTTTTTGTACCAGTCGGTCGAGTACCATTTTGAGTTGGCTGGACAAACTCTTAATAAATGCTGTTTGCTTAAGCAATAAAGTTTAATTTCCCACGTCTAACAATTTGGTCCAAACGAACCGGATAAATCAGTGCAACGTTGGAAATACATTTCCTGGTCCTTCGAAGAAACAACGACGTTGGTGAAGATTCTGAATTGTTTTCGCCGTCCGGTCCTAGTCAAGAGCAGGATCGCAGACTATCGGAGCATCAAGCCTGTCCACCGCAGAAGCCAGATCCCGATCAGCATCATTCAGTGCAACCGCACATTGGAAAAGGTCAGACTCCCTTTTTTTCCATATCCCACATTTAATTCCTAGTAAATTGAGTACTACTTTGTTTTGTGTTTTACGTATTTTTGTAATCAAGATGGCGCAACTAAATTTATTGAAAAGTCAACGCAAGAACTTACGAGCTTCGTTGACAAGGTTCGCCACATTTGTAAACTCTATCGACGAAACTAATGTCGATGTTGCTAGTTTTGAATTAAGTGCCCAAAACGTGTCACTTGACAAATTTTTTGATGTCCAATGCCAAATAGAGGCATTGGAACCGTCAGACGCTGATGAGATAGAGGAGTACGAAAATGGCTACTTTGCTATAATGGATAAAGTAAATTCATTAAAAAAGGCGGCCATGCAGGCGTCTCAGTCTGCACCTACAAATTCTCGCGGTCAGTTAGAGGGCAAGTTACCCAACATTCAATTACCTATATTTAGAGGAGAATATGATAAATGCACCATTAAACCAGCAAATTGGAGTGAAAAAACTCGTAACAATAATCATGTAGTCACCGAGTCATCGTGTAGTCTCTGCAAGGGACCGCATTTTATTGCCAAATGTAGAGAGTTTAAAATGTTATCGGTGGAGGAACGGTATAAACGCGTTAAAGCGTCGGGCATCTGCATTAACTGCTTTAAGAAGGCGAATCATCCTCTCGCGAATTGTTTTCATTCGCCCTGTGATGTGTGCAATAAACGGCATCACACCCTGTTACATCGCGCACATGTGGCCGAGCAAAGGGCGGAACCGAGCACGTCGGTCGCGCTAAATCGACCGCATCAAACTCAGGCATTATTATGCACAGCGGTTATAAATATACAGGTTAACCCTAAAAAATTGGTGAAATGTAGAGCTCTGCTTGACTGTGGTGCGCATTCAAATTTCATCACCGAACAATTTGTCTCAAAAATTGGGTCCCCTTTAACAATGGATTCCATTGTTTTAGATGGCATTAATAACGCTCAATCACATGCGAACGCCAGAACAACTGTTACAATTAAGTCGCGTATAAACTCATTTACAGCTACGTTAGATTGCTATGTTATTCCTCAAATAACTAGTTGTATGCCACAAGTATCATTTGTAAAGAATTTGTTTAAATTTCCAAAAAATATTCAATTAGCGGACCCGGAATATAACAATTCCCGTCCAATCGAAATGTTACTCGGGGCTGAACCTTTTTGGAATCTATTATGTATGAGTCGCATACGAGCGAATTCAAAGGTACCTTGGTTGCAAAAAACGCATCTAGGTTGGATTATAGGCGGTGGATGCTTGAAAGATAAACCGGCAATAAAGCGTAATTTAAATTTTAGTGTCACCATTACGGATAATCTAAGTTTTAATCTGGAGAATTTTTGGAGATTAGAGGAAATACCATTTCGGCCCGATAATAATCCCCAAAGTACCGCCTGCGAAACACATTTTGTAGATACCCATAATCGCACAGCGGAGGGTAGGTTTATTGTTCGTCTTCCGCGCAAGGGAGCGATGACCACATTAGGGAAAAGCCACCACTTCGCCGCTAAACGGTTTTATGGGTTAGAAAGAAGGCTTTCTAAGAATAGTCAATTACGAGCGCAATACTTGTCGTTTATGCACGAATTCATTAGCTTGGGCCATATGAAAATTCTAAACAAACCGTTTAATTGCATCCCGCATTATTACCTGCCGCACCATGCGGTCCTAAAAGATGATAGCGTATCAACGAAGTGTCGAGTTGTGCTCGACGCTTCTTTGAAAACGGACAATAGTGTATCACTTAATGATATTGTAATGAAAGGGCCCGTGGTACAGCAAGACCTATTTTCTAAAATTTTCATTACTAATCGTATTACTAAAATACGAGAATTATCATCACTAGGGCTTGCAACCCCGGGGATCCCCGTCCCCGGGGCTCCGGGGATTCGATTATTTTAGACGGGGATTTATCCCCGGGGTTTGTCAACCGTCCCCGGGGTTGAAAAAAACATATAAAAGTTTTTTACCCACGGTTAACGATGAAGAGGCTTCATCTTCATGTCAATCAGAGATTGAAAAGCAAGCGGCAGAAAATCTCCCTTCTGTGGATGAAGTCATTCATTCAGGTCCAGGTGACAATCACGACTCATCTTCTGAAGATGACGAGGAATCACAAGATGATCAACTTGTGATTGAAAAAATGGCACACAAGAAGGCAGAAATTTCATTTGAAGAATATTGTACCGTCATTACTAAGGTTCGGAAAATCGTTAAATCCTTCCGCATATCTCCAACAAAGAATGACGCTGTCCTTCAAAAACATGTGAAAAATAACATTGAAGGACGTGAGTGTCCACTCATCGTGGATGCTAAGACTAGATGGAGTAGTCTCGTTCTAATGCTAGAGCGCTCCCAGAAATTGAAAGATTCTATAAAGAAGGCTCTGATCGACATCGAGTATGAGGATTCCTTCAGTAACGAAGAATTTGCAAAAATTCCTGAGGTCGTCGACTGCCTAACACCCATTCGAGCAACAGTTGTTGTGTCAACGAGATTGTACCCTGATTGACGCTGAAACCGCACTGTCCATGATGTTTTCAACCTTGGAAGGTTTTACGTCTAATCTTGCCAAGACACTGGTCAATGCCCTTTCAGTGCGAATGCAGGAAAGAAGAAGATATTTATCCGCATTATACGTTTACTTGGAGAAGACACGCGAAGAGAGGACCCTACGAGTGAGATACTAAGCAAAATCTTTTATACACTTTCAAAGCCGAAACTCCGCTCTTTAATTGTCAGAATGATAACGCGTATTTGCCCGCCCCAAATGACGGAGGTGTCAGTGGTAGCAGAACTTCAAACAGCTTCTACCAACGTAGAGGACGAACAGGATCCACCCATAAAAAATCCCAAGACCCACCCGTCCGAAGCAGAAAGAAACTATCATTTCAAATTAAAAGGCCATTAAAATATTCCGGAAATATGCCCAGACTACAACACCAGCATCTACTCCAGAAATCCAATCATTTGAGCCTATTATCAAACAAGAGATGACTTTGTTTGAGAAGGGTGGAAACAAAGGTATCTGATGCTGATTTGACAAGCGTTGAATCGGAAAGTGCATTTTCAGCTGCTGGGTATGTGTCTGAAAATAAGGTCAAGCATGAATGATGAAACCCTGGATGCCCTTTGTCACCTTCGGGGTCACTTTCAGTTCCAATTTACTCCAACTTCAGCATCGAACTCTACACGTAATTGAATGAGGACGTACTGAATTAAATGTTGTGAATATAATGTTCCTTACTTGAATTGGTACTAATTCAATAAATATTTATTTATGCACAGATGTTAAATAAAACTATTTCCCTTTAGATTAATAATGAACTTATCTATTATTTTATATATCTCATTGCAACATGTAAATAAACACGTAGCCAGCTAGAATTATGTATAAATAATTAAAAGTTATATAATTACAAGTTTCCCCGGGGGACCCCGGGGACAGATAAAATCCGGGGACGATTCCCTGGGGACGAAAAGTGTCCGGGGTTGCAAGCCCTAATCATCACCCGCTGATTGGCAACATGTAAACACAGCCGAGAACCCTGCATATATTATTTCGCGCGGTATGCCACCCGATCAGTTGGTAAACTCTAACCTCTGGTGGCACGGGCCTGTTTGGCTTCAATCAGGTGTTATCTTTCAGCATAATGAAGTACCTACTATATCTATAGAGGAATTACCTGAGGGGAAAGTCAGCGCTGTAGGCTGTGTGCTAGCGAGGTTTGATTGGGATATATTTTCAAAGTATTCGTCACTCAATAAACTAATTCGCGTTGTGGCATACTCATCCCGATTTATATTTAATTGTAAAAATAAAAATGCCCGTTTAACAGGTGCGTTTACAGCTGAAGAATTAAATAATTCTAATTTATTGCTAATAAAGGTAGTTCAGAATTCGGAGTTTGGTTTTGAGCATTCTAATTAGAAATCAGGTAAAAATCTTCACCATAAAGGCAAATTATTAACTTTGGATCCATTTATTGACGATAAGGGTCTTCTACGAGAGGGAGGCCGATTGAAGAATGCGCATATTTATTTAGAGCAAAAATATTCGATATTGTTACCTGCTAAACATGATTACACCTTTTTATTATATCAACAAATGCATTTAAACAATTGTCATGCCGGATTGAAAACCACTCTTGCAGCAATAAGGCAGTCGTATTGGCCGTTGTCTGCAAAGGTAAATTTGAGGAGAGTTATTAAGAGTTATGCACGTTAATGACACAAATAGTAGTACTCACTTCCCGCCCTTTAACCCCCATATCCGCCGATCCAAATGATTTTTCATGTTTAACCCCTGGCCACTTCTTGATCGGAGACGCCATGACATCACTACCAGCGGAAGGCTTGACCTCCGTGAAAATCAACAGGCTATCCCGATGGCAGCACCTCCAATTTATGCAACAACATTTTTGGAAACGTTGGTCTGACGAGTATCTAGCCCAACTCCAGGGACGGAATAAGTGGAAAAACACAAGAAAGAACCTCGATGTCGGACAATTAGTTCTTCTTCGGGACGAGAACCTTCCGCCGTGCAGATGGAGGACTGGCAGAGTCGAGATGCTGCATCCTGGAGCTGACGACATCGTCCGCGCCATCACCATCCGCACCAGCAGCGGGCCCACAAGACGAACTGTGGCTCGTGTATGTGCCTTCCCCATAGACGCCTAGTGCGATTACCCAGTAGTGTGTTAAGTGATCCGTGCGCCTTGCTCAGTAAGATAACTTACGTATTTGAGAATTGAACTCATATCTCGGTCTATTGTATATATTTTCATTTTAGTCTATATTCCCTTTTTATTTCTTATGTACCATTTTTTCACCTTTTACAGTTATGTTCATTTGTGTTTTAGTTTATAATTTGTACATTGTTTTTTCTAATGCTTTTCGTAATTTTCTTAGGTTTAGTTGAATATTGTTAGTTTGTCAGTTTTTTAGTGATTTAGTTTTTTTGTGTTTTGAAAGACATGGAGTTTTCAAGGGTGGCAGCTTGTTACGGCAACCAATGCCTGTCGACCACCACTGGCCTGCATCCCCTCTTAAGCGCCCCGACGGGGAGTTGATGCGGGGTGGCTCTTCACGAAGAACATTGTTATGAGTCTTGTTTTTGTACCAGTCGGTCGAGTACCATTTTGAGTTGGCTGGACAAACTCTTAATAAATGCTGTTTGCTTAAGCAATAAAGTTTAATTTCCCACGTCTAACAATAGTCGAAACTAAGTGTCGAAACTATAGTCGAAACTAAGTGTCGAAACTATAGTCACGATTTAATAAACTCAAGTGATATAAACAAAGTAATCTGCGTTTAATTTTACCTATTCATCTGGTATATTTCTATTACAATATTTTTCCAGAAATTTCCTAAATAGACAAGTAGTAAATTATTTTGTAATTTGTTGAAGGGAATGTTTGATTCAAGCATTGTTTTACACAAATCAAAATTAAATTTTTGAGATCAAGTTTTGTCGAGTGTTGCCGGAAGTTGATGCTATCCTATTCTATTGTACTATAGATTGTTGTGTTGTCGGTTGATTTTTAAATTTTTTAAGCGTTGCTTGTGTAGTATTGTTTTCACATATTGAATAATATCATATTTTTTATTGCATTGAAACTGCCAATTGAGGTAGTGAATTAATTATTATTACTATATAATTTAAGCGAACTAACTTGCCGACTTTATACAAACTCTACAAAATATTTTGTTATTTTCAAATTTCAATTCTTTGTATCTCTTAATCCACTCGTCTACAGTAGTTTTTGTTTAGGCATTGTGCAAGAAATAATGTAACCGTACTAACGAGACGTTGTTGGAGTAACGAATGGGGCCAAACTAATTCCACAATGTTCAGAATTACGAATGCTTTTTCATTGGGAAGATTTTGTATATAATTTAAATTAATCACTCAATCCAAATGCCCAGAACTGTAGTATAAAAATAATAAACTTCTCCGACATGAATGAGATTAATGTATGTACTAGTATTTTAAATTTTTTGATAAACAATAAACATAGTAAAAACTTACCGTGCACTGGGTTTGGAAAATTGTTTATTTTTATTAGTAATGCTTCGCACCTCGCACTGAATATAAAACACTGCAGTATGCGTAAGTGTTGAATACATTTACGAAGTATAATCACCACGATAATTAAATTTCGTTTCAATCCAGAATCAGATGATAAAAGCTCCAAATAAGTGCAAAATAGTAAAATATGCACAACATTGCGCAAAAAGTAAAAAAGCACAAACAAAATTATTGTTAAATGATCCGTTAATTTAAAAATCGCTGTAAATTTAATTGATTTGTTAATGCTTTAGATATTTACAAAAAGCATAAAGATTAGAATCCGCTCTCTAGGGTCCGGATAAATAAGCACTAAAAAAGCAGCCAAATTTAGAAAAATAACAAAATATTGGAAAGCAAAAAAACATTAATTTTTAAATAATAAAAATAAATATAGTGATATAAACAAATATACAAAATATGTATGTTAGTGTAAAAAAAATACTCAATAATTTTTATGAAAACAATTAATTACAATGTGTTTTTTTAAGTTTTTATAAGTTCTCCTTGAAGGAATATTTTAAAATCATGGACAATCCTCACAGATCCCACTAAGAACAATTCTTGATTTTCCTGTTTTTGTTTTTTAATGAATCACTAGCAAAAGCATAGTTAGGTTTTAGAAAAGCTAAATGTTGTTCAATCTCGCGATTTTTTTGAATATTTTTTGAAATTTGCACCTATGTGGTTTCAGCAGACGATGCACACAATTCCAAACCTGCATTGCCCCATAAATCCAAATCCCACATGTATAGTTATGATTGGTTTCGGAGATATAGATATATGGGATATATGATAAGCCATGTAGAGTAAATTAAAATTGTTGTTAATATTTTTTTAAATTTTTACCGGCTTTTAAATAATGTTTTTTGGCAACATTTTGTTCCACAATATAAAACAATATTTGTATGATTGTTTTTCATGTGGAACTAAATTTTACAAAAAGAAAATGTTTCTAGTCAAGGGTAAAATTCGATAAATAAGCAAAAAAGAACAGATTTTCCAAAATAATATGAAAAAGAGATAAAAGGGCGAAAATAAGCGAAAAAACAAAACAATATAGAGGTCAAAAACAGTTTTTTTTGTGTGATCCATCCACATTTAAAACATAGGTTTAATCCACATTTTAGTCCACATTTAAAACATAGTTTTAAATGTGGAAGGGTCTATTCGGTGTGCTATTAATATACGCTAAAAGCAAATTTGCTAGAAATCCGTATATTAGGTATATTACCCATATTATTCAATATCGTGGTGCTAGAAAATAAGGAAAACAAAGCGCAACCATACATAAAAAACTACCAGTTGGTTATGCGAACGATTAGAATTTAAGGTTATTAAAAATATTTTTGTTATATATTTTTTTTCCTGACAGCTATTTTTTTTTCAGCTTTTGACAGCTATTGAAAAATGTTTCAAACACAAGTAGTTGTGAATATTTTTACCTACAAATAAAAAACATTAAAAAAATGGACCTATAGGAGGCGAGATATCCACGGGAAGGGTTATTTCAAGATGGCCGCCGTTCCATAAAAAAAATCGTAGAATTAATATAAATTTGGATAGCTTCTATGACTTTCTAATCAACCCCAGAACAATTGGCCGGCCCTTCCGTTTTGCCATTTTCATGTATAATGTTACTGTACTAAAATGGTCGTAATTGAAAGTCGTGTTGTAAACTTGTGACACCTCAATTTTTGACACTTCATTTGCTTGTATGGTAAATTCAAGTTATGAATCCTGTGACCTTCCTATGTCAATCATAGTTTAATTTATTTGTTGAATTAAGTATATTTATATTTTAAGGGTAATTGTTATTCTTATCACTTCTCACAACTTTTGGGCATTCTATATTATACGTAAGTAGTAGCCACTAGACAATACTGATGATAGCATATCATTACCCATCGGGATGAATTTTTTCTCAACATCAATACCGTTTTCAGGAACGCCAATTAAATTCATTGGATGCTTGCGGGTCATTGATTTTTTTCTCTGGTCGTGATTTCTCCGGAGATCCATGGAAGCATCTCTCGTTGCCCCTGCCGTTGCTCGTCTCTCGAGCGGCCAATAACGAGGATCGCGACTCACACGCGTCGGCGATCCTATCGCAGGCCCAGAACGGTACTCGCGAATTACGTGATTGATCGTCATTGTTCATCGGGCTTTGTTTCAATTAGAATAATTAGATTTATCACTTCCCGGTCGGCTCGGGTTGCGCTCCGAGCGGGTCGGGTCATTGACAATCGAGCTCCTCGGGGGTTTTCCAGAAATGAACCGAGCTGTGGAATTTTAAGTGCATCTTAAAATTCTCCTCCACGGATAGTAATTAATGATTTTTAGACGAGTTCGTGGAAATTGTATACTTTTACTTGTGGCGGTGATGAATACTTTATAAAATACTGGAAATGGATAGAAGAGGCTTTTATCGAAGATGTAGAAATGAATTGCGCAATATAAAATATGTACACAATAGAGGACAAGGAATATGCTGTAGTAATAAGACCGGGGTCCAATGATTTTGTTAAAAATGTATAAGTTTTTAGATACATTTGAGGGCTGCTAGCTGGTAGAGAATTAGATAACAAACAGACACGTAAGCCAATGGGTTTAACGCCAAGAGACCTTCTGCCGGGCAAATTGCACCGCCTGAAAATCTAGAATCAACTATAACATTTATTGGATCAATGGATTATTTATTGCATGTTTGAACACAAATTTTATTAGGCTTGTACTAGAATTGAATGGGAGGGTTCAGTGTGTTCAAAGTAATTCATTTGGAGAAAAGTAGAAGGCATAACATACATGAATTGGTGCTCACATTCTATGTATGAACCAGGGTAGTTATAAGACGAAAAATTCGTATAAAAGGGAGAGAAGGACGAGGCTCGGGACAGTTGATTCCAGAAAAAGGCTGTATCGTGACGTTGCTAGTGAGTTCCAGAGTCGAGACACCATCATTGTATCCTGTTGTATGTGTGTGAGTTAAATAAAATAAGAAGTAAGTGATGCAATTTCAAAATACAAAATGTTTAACAAAATACAACATTTTATATCAAATGAAATAAAATAATAAGTTAATATAAACCACAAGTCACAAGTCAGTGAAAAATTTAAAATTTTCCACTAAATCAATAAATATATTAATATATATTTAAAAATAAATAAAACAAAAGAAACAGGGGGTAAAAATTATTCAATTCAATTCAATTCAATTTATTCATGTTAATGGGTCTGCAGCCTTACAATTGTCATTACATAATAAAAAAATACATATTAAAAAAAGAACCGTTCACATAACGGCAAATTAACAAAACATATAAAATTAGATCTAAATATTAAAAAAAACGTATGTAGGTCTATCCGCGACTAAATCCAAGGAGAATCATTGTAATATTCATCGGTACTGTAATATGCTTTACCGGTTAAAATTCTTTTCACGAATGTTTTAAATTTACAAGTTTCCAGTGTTCTAAGCTTATTGAACATTCGGAGACCACGATAAAAAGAGCTGGTTTTACATCTGCTTAGCCTTACTTGAGGCGTCCACAGGTTATATCCGTATCTCGTGTTGTAATTATGACAGTCAGCGAAAGTTAGATGTATCCCGCCTGAGCATTTTATATGCAGAAGGCATTTAAAGATATAAAGCGACGGTACTGTCAATATTCTGTGCTGGAAAAAGCTAGCACGGCAGTCTTCCCTGTATCCAAGACCAGATATGGTTCTAATTGCTTTCCTTTGGGCTTTGAATATTAGGTCTGTGGAGCTAGCATGACCACATACTAGGATACCATAACTTATGTGACTGTGGCACATGGCAAAATATGCATATTTTAGAACCAGAGTCGATCCACCTCAGGGCCAATATACTGCCAGATACTTTTTTTGCCAGTTGTTGACAGTGAACTTTCCATACCAGATTGCAATCAATTGTGATCCCAAGGTATTTAATGGTATTAGCATAATCGATACAAATAGTATCGGTCTTTTTAAGTGTTACTAGCATATTTTGTGCTTTTGCATTGTTCAATTTCAATTTATTGCAACGAAACCACTCGGTCTGCTTCAAAGGTGCTAGTTGCCACTCTATCCATTAAATCGTTAATATCATTTGTTCTCATAGATATTGTGGTATCGTCGGCATATAAATAAGTTTTACCCCTATTGATATGCGGGGATAGGTCATTAATGTAAATTAGAAAAAGCAACGGGCCCAAGACTGGTCCTTGAGGCACACCCCTGTTAATAGTAATGGAACCAGAGAGACATTCAGCGTGTAAAACAAGTTAAGTCCTGTCTTTTAAATAGGACATTAACATTCTGCAGCTATTATGATGCATCCCATAGCAATAAAGTTTTTGAAGCAGAATCGAGTGGTCAATGCAGTCAAAAGCCTTCCTCACGTCCAGAAAAGCTAGAAAACTATATTTCCCTCTATCAAGACACTCTACCGCATCATTCACAACAGACATGAGGGCGTCAGTTGTAGATTTATTAGCTTGAAACTGAATTTCATAAAATAGATATTTTTTTATCAAAATATGCTTGTATCTGTGAAAGAAATACTTTCTCAAGGACCTTTGATACTATTGGAAGTAGTGATATTGGGCGGAAATTGTTAGAATCTTTCACGGATCCGCTTTTGTGAATAGGGATGACCACCGCAGTCTTAAGTACATCTGGGCATATACTTTCCCTTATGCATAAGTTAACTAAATGTGAGAGCGGGGATAGAATGGAGTCTATGACTGACTTGAGCAGCTCCGTAGTAATTTCGTAGATACCACGTGCTTTAGTGTCGCTTAGTGATTTAATTACAGTACGAACAAAAGCAGTGGACACCTCAGAAAACTCAAAATAACTGGTAGGATGGTTGTTTAGGTTAGTATTCATCAATATAATTGGTCTACAGTGCTGGCCGGTATGGTTTTTAATCAATCAAAAGGTATTTGAGAAAAGTACTGATTAAAAAGATTTGCATTGATAGATGATTTAGATAGTTTTGAGTTGTTGATACGGGCAGCTCTGTTACCGTCGATAACTTCCCATATAGCTCTCGATCTATTATTAGCATTGTTTATAAAGTTATTATTAGAATTAATTTTAGCATCTACAAGAATTTTCCTGTAATTTGTTCTATATTTATTTTTTAATTGTATCAGTTCATGCCAGGAATATTGACGACACATTTCAACCAATAGATTTAATGTATCACGCATATTTTTCAGCTCTTTTGTGTACCAGCAATTCATCTTCGAGTTTTTATTTTGGCGCAAAGTTCTCTCCGGAAAAGATTCTTTGATACAGGTGGATATTAACCGTACAAACATATCAAATTTACAGTTCGTTGGCAGTGTTTGATCATTTGTGATAGCTGACCAATTGACATCATTTAATTTATTAAATAATACAAGTTTGCCGGACAATGTTACAGGGCGAATTACTTTGACAGCTCTGGCTTTTGCCTTAGTGCATGGAAATGATAATTTCATAACTATTCCTTGGTGGTCTGATAAAAATGTTTCAATAGGTGAGACCTCTTTAATAAATTCAGTGTCAAAATTAACAAACACGTTATCAATGGTATTACTAAGTCGAGTATTGAAATTAACAAAATACTCCAAATTGAACTCAATCATTGTTACTATTACTAGGTTCGTTTGGGTCCCAGAGACATCCTTAAAACTGACGTTGAAGTCACCACCTACATTAGCCGTTTTTTTTGCCAGTTTAGGCTAATTAACATCTCTCATATTTTAAAACAAATTTGAATGGAACCTTCTGGTTGTGACTTCCGGCTGAACTGGGGAAGATACCTTATTGTTATTAAAAATATATGAAAAGATATGAAGTTGAAATTAAATTGAGAGAACTATTATTAAAGTTTGAAACAAATTTGAGTGGAACTTTCTGGTCGTGATTTCCGGCTGAACTGGGAAAATTCATATTTGAATAATGGTATTGGAACCTTCTGGTCGTGACTTCCGGCTGAAGTGGGGAAGATACCATTTTGTTATTAAAAACATATGAAAAGATATGAAATTGAAATTAAATTGAGAGAACTATTATTAGAGTTTAAAACAAATTTGAATGGAACCTTCTGGTCGTGACATCCGGCTGAACTGGGAAAATTCATATTTAACCCTTCAGTACTCGCGCGGGATACACGTGTATCCCAAGCTAGTTCAAACTGCGATTGCGTACTGATTAATGTGGGGGGTACGGCATAGACTACACGTATTCCTAGCAACAGTGTACTGGTGGCTGTGGCAGGGTGCAGATGCTTATTTTACGATTAAGTTAACTCATTTATATCAGTTATTTATTGTGGGATACAAGTGTATCCCGTGCGACCGCTAAATACTAATTCTAGCAATACATTTTTCGGTAAGAATTTTGTTTTTTATTGATAATTTACGCACTATTTCGTCCATTTTCACATTCAGAAACTTCAATATGGCGAGCAGAGATCCAGATCAATGGCTGCAATGGTTGAACGAGATAGAAGAAGAGGAAATTATAGGTGAAATTGATCCCAATGAAGAAGACGGAGATTTCTGTCAAACAAGTGATCACGATTCAGAATCTGAGCAAGATGAGGAAATCGACGATGGGGAAGAAGCCTCTGATGACGAAAGTTTGGAAAATGTTTCGTATTATTTTGGAAAAGACGGGATAACTAAATGGACGAAGGAATGTCCACCCAAGACAAGGACTAGAGTACACAACATTTTCACGAAGAAACCAGGGCCTATAAAAGAAGCAGCTGGCGCTGGTAGTTTTCTAGAATGTTTTAAAATTTTCATGAGCGATAATATCTTAGAGATCATAACCAATTCAACGAATATATACATTGAAGGAATAAAAAAAACATTATCAACGTGACAGAGATGCAAAACAGACGGATACTACTGAAGTGAGTGCTTTACTTGGAATGCTGTATCTCCTTGGATTATGCAAATCAGGACGACAAAATCTGAAAGACATATGGAAAACAGATGGTACAGGAATTGACGCCGTATATTGCACAATGTCTTACAATCGATTTCGATTTCTGTTGCGTTGCTTACGATTTGATGATATAAATACTCGTGAAGAACGAAGAAGAGTGGACAAATTGGCAGCAATAAGAGGATTTTCGAAATTTTTGTAGAAAATTTCCAGAAATCAGTTATACCAGGACCGAATATTACGATTGATGAACAACTTGTTGCATTTAGAGGTCGATGTCCTTTCCGCCAATATATTCCATCAAAACCAGCCAAATATGGCATAAAAATATTTGCTCAGGTCGATCCTAAAAACATGTTCACTGTGAATCTCGAGATATATGCAGGAACACAACCAGAAGGTCCCTTTCAAATATCCAACTCTCCTTCGGAAGTCGTCAAACGTCTTGTAAAGGTAGTTAGGGGAACATATCAGAATATAACTATGGATAATTGGTTCTCTAGTTTTCCACTGGCACTAGAACTCAAAACAGACTTCAGACTAACTATGTTAGGAACCTTGAAAAAATAAATAAAAGAGAAATTCCTCCCGAATTTATAAATATTACTGATAGGCCTGAAAAAAGTAGTCAATTTGCCTTTCACGTTGACTGTACACTCGTTTCTTACGTTCCTAAGAAGAAGAAAAACGTACTTCTTATATCTACGGCACATGCAGATAACAACATAGATAACGCTACAGGTAAACCAATGATGGTTATAGATTATAACAATTCTAAATATGGGGTAGATATAGTGGATCAAATGTGTGCTAGTTATAATGTTGCCAGAAACAGTAGAAGATGGCCGCCCACTATCTTCTTTGATTTAATGAATATATCAGGAATAAATGCACTAGTATTATATCAACTAAATCATACCGAGGAAAAGATAATTAGGCGGGATTTCTTAAGTTCACTTGCCTTAGATATTATGAGACCGGCAATGGAGAGAAGACTTCAAATTGAATCGATTCCGAAACAACTTAGAACAAAATGCAGCTTTATTCTACGCATCGAAGAATCTACTAATGATAACGGTTCAGAACCCAAAATACGCAAGACTGGAAATGGTAGGTGTCATATTTGTCCTAGGACAGAAGACAGAAAAACAAGAAACTCTTGTACATCCTGTAATAAATGGGTCTGCAAAGATCATCAAGAGCAAATTTTGATTACATGTGTCAGATGTGTAGAGAATAGAAACTCTTGATTATATTAAATTTCTTAATTTTTTAAATTTTTATAAATGTTCATTAAAAAATAATAAAGACATTACTAAACTTTCTGCATCTCCTTACTTAAAATTGTACAGTAGAATCGAGTCACTAATGCTGGGATACAAATGTATCCCTCGCGATCTCCCACGTAACAAATATGACCGCGAGTACTGAAGGGTTAAAAACTGGTTTTGGAACCTTCTGGTCGTGACTTCCGGCTGAACTGGGGAAGATACCATATTGTTTTTAAAAATATATGACAATATATAATATTGAAATTAAATTCAGAGAACTATTATTAAAGTTTAAAACAAATTTGAATGAAACCCTCTGGTCGGAACTTCCGACTGAACTGGGAAAATTCATATTTGAAACATGGTATTGGAACCTTCTAGTCGTGATTTCCGGCTGAACTGGGCTTATACATATAATTTTTAAAAGATGTATCATTAAAAACCATTATTTTAATTTAAAAAAATGAGAATAAGGATAAAAGAATGAAAACCTAATTAAATAGGTTTCCTTCTGTCGAGATTATCGGTAGAATTGGTTTCCTTATTTTAAATTACTTGTAAAATAAATCATAAAAGATACACATATTTTCAACTATACTTTAGTGTCCAAAATTATCATGCATTATTGAAAATTCATTAATATTGAATTATATCGTTGTTTGTTCTGTGTTGATTGGTATTAAAATTTTAACATGTTATATAGATTTATTTGCATTTCTTTTGATGAATAAAAATAAAATCTCTCTTTTACTCTAAATACATGTTTTATTTACCTACTATCTCTCGTTTTGAGGAACAAATGTATTCACCAGGCCTGGGTTACACAACAGTGAAGTAAACATATAAAATTCAGTTTCTGCTGAACAACTAATTTAGAGCTGTGGGTTCCAGATACTACAATATTCTAAAGCAGACCAGAGCTCATCCAGTTTCATTAAAATCAAATAAAAGAATGATTTTATATAATACGAATTTATTTCTAATATTCTATCAATTTATAGTATAGAGTAGTGCAGAGCAAAGGGAGCGAATCACAAAATCAAGAATATGGGATGGAGTACAGAAGACAATGGTCTTAGAATGTAGATATAGATGTAGGATATATATAAAAAAATCATTATTATTATTGTACAATTTTTATTATGACAGAAATTGAAAATTCTTTAAATATTAATCATTAAGATTGTTTCTATCTTAACTATGTGGTAGCTGTGATATATACAGGGTGTTTTTTTTTTCATTTTAAGCATTCTCGAAAACCATAAAATATTGGGAGATTGAGATCATTGAGATTGTGTAAAATGAGGAAAGAGTTGTCATTTTAAGACCTTATGCAAGATATGCAAACAAATAGTTTTTGAGTTGTAATACAAACTTTTTTTTTAAATGGCATAGTTGGCTTTCACATTATTAAAAAGGACAATTTTGATATTTATAACGATACAAGGTTTGCTATACCAACCTACTTTCATAAATAAATGAGATGCAGGAATTGTCGTTGTATAATTTGAATAGAATTTGGTATAATTAGAAAAGAAAAAATAGTAAAATGTTTTTGCTACTCTCAATAATAATACAAATAGTCCTGTATCGTGTTTATTGGTCAAAGCTAGTAATAATTTTCATAAAGTTAATTTTCGAAGATAGCCTTTACTTATCAAAGTAAATATAGCAAACCTTGTATGGCTCTACAGAGATTGTGCCATTAAAAAAAAATAAAGTTTGTATTATAACTGAAAAAGTGTGGTAATTTTTCAAAAAACAAAAGCATATCTTGCAAAAGCTCTTAAAACGACTACTCTTTTCTCATTTAACCTAATCTCTATGACTTATGGTTTCCGAGATCCCAATGCTTGAAATGAAAAAAAAAACTCACCCTGTATACAGGGTGTCTCAAAATTGACGCCCTTGTTTTTGGGATTTCATTGATTTCATTCTAAAACAAATTAAAAATTAAGAGTGGAAAATTTTCCGTTTGTCCCTCGTTATAGTTATTGATAAATTAACATTTCAACTTTTTAATAACTAATAATATTAAAAAACAAAATATTGTCCACATCTGTCCAATTAACTGTCAAATTTGACAGTTATGTCTCTTGATTTGACAAAATGAATAAAACAAAATAGTGTTTTGAATAGTGGTCGAAAAAGTTAATGTTTACATTTTTATTAATAACTCCATAACGAGGGACAAACTGAAATTTATCCAGTTCAGACCAAATAACGTTATTTTGTTCATTGAGTAGATCAAATTTTGGATCAATTTTGTGCCTAAATATTTCTGCCGCTTCCAATAAATCGAGCTTCTTTCCCTTTGTGCAGCTATGCAAAATTTCTAACTTTAAAATTTTAGGAAATAAAAGTTTAGATTCTAATATATGATTTACAAAAGTAATATTATTTTGATTTAATCTAAAAGTGCGGAAGTGCTCTCCATATCTCTTCTCGAAACTTCTGCCTGTTTGTCCTACATACAGGGTGTCCAAGATAAAGATCAATAGCCTGGGGATTTCGGAAACCGTAAAAGTTACAAAGTCGGTTAAATTACAAAAAAAAGTTGCGCAATTTAGTGGTCAGTAATATCCTGGTGAGAACACGAGAAATTTCCGCGTACTTACTTCCGGAGATATACGACAAAATCCGAAATCTGGCGATTACGTTTTCATTTTATTCTGAAGTTACTTGAAAAGGTAACAGAAAACAAAAAGCATTTTCTCATTGCCACAATTTTAGCTCTAAAAGACAGTGTTTACAAATTTTCAGTACAACGTATCGTTTCGAAGAAACCATCATCAACTTTATTTCTTTATATAGCCCATAAAAAAAGTACACCCTGTTCGTCACAGTATGTTTTTATTCAGAAAAAAGGTTTGTTAATACATTTAGAACATTTTCTTGTAGTAGGCGTTGAAATGAGGACGAAGAAAAAAAATTATCTAATTTTAACCGAGAATAGGTACCAAAATAGTAACTAAAAATAGTTTAGCAAGAATAGTTGTTAAACATTGAAACATTACAGTTATTTAGAACCACACACACAAAAACGAGATGGAGGACAGTTAAGTGCTACGTCTTCTCGGTTCTACTGTATGGAGTCGAAGAGTGGACATTGACATCCTCCATGATATAACTCGAAGCCGAGTTGTGGATATATCGAAAGATACTGAAAATCCCAAAGACAGATACAGTAACAAACATCGAGGTACTTCAATGCATGGGCAAGGACACAGAGCTGCTCACGATCTTCCGGAATGACGAATATCAATTCCTGCAACTAATCATGGAAGGGAGAACGGAAGGAAAATGGGGAATTGGAAGGAAAGAGTTCTCCTGGCTTAAAAATCTTAAGACGATGATTCAGAGTCAGGAATGCTCCTACACTAATGAGACTCGCACATGATCGGAACGAGTTCATGGTAGCCAACCTCCTGTGAGGAGAAGGCCCTGGAAGAAGAAGAACCACACTTATTATTTTTTTACTGTGATATGAGAATTGTTCTGCTCATTTTATGGCGACGAAGACAAAAAAGAATATTTAGAATAGTTACCTAAATGATACAAAAAATAATTTACCCCCCCCCCCTTTTACGTAGATTTTATACTGACGACCACTGTAATATTTTACAGTTAAATAAATAAATTCATATTTGAGTTAAATAAATATTGTTATTTTTATTATTATTAGATAAGATGCAAAAACACATCTTCCATTATCTATTCACAAATTGAAAATCATAGAAAATACATATCTTACATAACAACTTATGAGTTGCAAAATGCACGCTCCACGTATAGTTGGCAGCACGAGATAATCTAAATTGTCTCGCACACATAATTCCTTGTCGAGATATAACTTAACCGTGAGCACACAACAAAAATACCAACTGAAATAACTTACTTTTTATTCGATTCCTTTTTGTAACAAGTCAAATTTTGTACACCTTTTCGGAAATGGATGATTGCAAACTAATTTTTCTAATTTAATCTTCTAATTTCTACAGAAACTATTTAAAATGTGCTGCAATATTTCGTATGACAACTGTAAAAAATCATCATTAAAATTGTGAAGAGAAAGATTAAAATATACACAAATGCTACTCTTAATTGGATAATATAATTTCAGTCATGCTGCGAAATTTTTTGATCAAAGCAAATATTTGGGAAATACAATGCAATGGGAATGGGTTTGGATGATTTATTGCCAACTGGAACCACTGTATTTACAGATTTAAATGCACGTTTACTTATATATGTATATATATATATATATATATAAACAATCTCTACAACAAGTCTTTGTTGGATGGATATGATTTTGGTGATCTTGTATAAATGTATGTTTGATATGTTATATATATGTTACCGGCAATCTGTATAATTCAGGCAATCTATACAATACCTAGGCAATGTATAGAATACCTGGGGCGTCCAGGCAATGTATGAAATATTATGAATATTATTGTCCATTACATACTTTACCTAGGTAATGTATACAATTCTTAGGGATTGTATAGAGTACCTGCTGGTCCACCGGCAATGTGTAAAATAAATAGATTTTGGTCTATATTTATCAAGTTAACCGGCCTACCTATAAAATGACGGGCAAATAAAACATGTTCTACTACTTAAAATCAACTTTATTAAAATGAACAATTGGGGTGCTCCTAAGTAACATAATGTAATTTGCTTACAAGTACTCAGGTAGGTAATAAGTATAAAAAACTTAAGAAACAATACAATTCTGTAAAAATAATAAGTAGGTCTACTGCCTAATCAAAATAAAGTACCTAAGTAAAAAAACATTATTTATTCTTACATAAGGAACTATTATGACATTTTGAAGTGCATAAAATGTTACTTTTAAGACAAGGACACTTTTTAGTATCGCAGTAATTTTTGCAACTACATTTGACAAATCCCTGACCTGTACCCGTAGATTGCAGAGTCGCAACTATACGGAGTGTCGTTTCTAGATTAGGGACGTCTTCATTTTTAAGCAATTCTTGATGACAAACTGTAACCTGCTGTCTTGAATACAATGTCTTAACAACGCTTTGCTTTGTGCCTAGTTGATAAAGTTCGTCATCTGTTTTTTGTAAGATTACAGCTAGAACATTGCGAGCATCACCGCGACCTCTGTCGACTTCCGGAACAGGGATTCTTACAGTAGTACCCAACGCCACGGGGGGAATTTTTTTCCAGAAGTTTTAAGAATTTTCTGAGCTTGTTCTGTCAAATTATCTTTAGAACTGATGCGGTTTTCTATAGTTAAGGCGTTTTTTGCACATAAAGTGCAAATAACTTTAGAACCAAAGCCTTCTGCCATATTTCTTTCCGGAGCAGCACAAATAGCATGAATAGGTCTATTGCACGTTCTACACAAATGAACACCTGTTGTCTCCTCGGAACAAACACAGCACACGAGTGGAGAACTTAATGATTGCTCACATTCTGATACGAAACTCTGTTTATCTAACGGCTTATCAAAAATCTCGGAACTTGGGATAGTCATGTGTTCTTCATGCGCACTTTGAACATTTGAAGCTTCATTACAGATCTCAGAACTTTCGATGGCTGGGCTTTGTTGATGTTGAGCCTCTAGAGGTTGATTTTGTGTCCCAGCTGGATCTACTATTACAGATTCTGAAGCAATGGGTATACTTGGTGATGACTTAATCACATTTTCTAGATCCTCTTCAGTTTCCAGATTGTGACTATCATCGAGAGGCAAAGATATACCAACTTTTATTTTAGATCCAAAAAGTGCTTCATATGGTGTTCTTTTGATTCCTGAATGAAACGCTCTATTCTTCATGAGTTGAACAACTCGCAGACCATCACTCCAACGTTTGCTATCATTATCTTGCATCCAAGTTGTTAACATGTTTTCGATGTCCTGGTTTGCTCGTTCGACACTCCCCTGACTTTGGGAATGTCTAGGCTTGCCATGCACAATTTTTAAAGTCGGCCAGTATATTTTAAGACTGTTTACAACTTGGTTTGAAAATTCTCTACCGTTATCTGATTGTAGGATTGCTGGTGCACCAATCAGTGTAAAAATATCCAGTAAATTGTACGCTAAAATAAATAAAATCATAATGCATCAATAACCAGTAATCTCGGGGTGACTTCTTTTCGGCTGTTTTTGCATTTTTTATTTCCTCCAACAATTGTCCATACCGTTGGTCGTCAATAAACGTGCGATTTTTAGTATTCGCTGCGTCTCTTTTAATTCGCAATTGTGAACAAAATCTTTCTTTCATCTCAGATATTCGTTGATCGGCCGCCATTTTTAATGAAATAAATTAACAAAACTAAACAAAAGTGTGCGTCTTCCCACCCGCGTCGGTCGCACGCAGCGGACTGAATGCAAGCAAGTAAACAAGTCGCCACATATTTATTGTCTGCATGCCCGCACGTCACCTCCTTCCCTGCTCTCGTCTTTTACACACATTGCCGGCTGCGCATTCGGTATTGTATAGAATACCTAGGCAAAGTATGAAATAAATTTTATTTCATACATTACCTACACGTTTTAGGTATTCTATACATTGCCTAGGTACTGTATAGAATACCGGATTATACAGATTGCCGGTAACATATATACGTTATATATACGTTTACTTAATATTCTTATTCTCATTTCTTACATTTTGTTTATGCAGTTCATATCATCATCATATTTATATAGAAAGCGCATAAAGTATTAAGACCTGGCTTTATTTTTTCCCCCGTATAAATTTTTGAAATATGCTTCAACAGGTCTAAATGTTTTCTTTTCAAACAAATAGTTTGAGATCATTTTCATTTTTCCATCTCTCTCCGTTTTAAAGTTATGACGTCAGAGCCATTTTTTTTAATGACTACCTATATTTTTTATTATTGATTTTGATAGTACTTTTTATTATGTTTTCAACAACATGATATTTTCAATATGTAACATTTGAAAAAAATTGACAAAAAGTGCGTTAAAGTAAAACTATTAAATTATTATTTCAATGTGCAGAATGCATTCAAAATAACGTTAGTTAAAACAAAATTAGGAAAACACGCTTGGATTTTTATTATTGGAATAAAACAAAATTGATTAACATGAAAAACAATCTAGTACAATTATGTGAAACAAATTATTACCTTCTCACAGTCAGATTGACGTTTCGTTCGATTCATCGTGTCACAAGTTAATGGTTCGACGTTTTTGGGAACCACAAAGAATTTAAATTCTTATGATTAGAGGTTGTGGTGATATTGTGTAGGTTGTGGTATGTACCTGTGAAGAAGTGTGCACTTATTTTAATAATAAATATCCGCTTCAAGAACCTCTTCTTAAGACGTCTGTTAGTGCAATCATAAGAAAATATGAGCAGTTGGGGCATATTAGAGATCGCCCAAAAAGTGGACGACCGTCAGTTCCGGAAGATATTAAGCTAAACGTGCTATTAGAGTTGCAAGAAAACCCTCATATTCCCTCCAGAGCAGTTGCGGCCAATAGTGACCGTTCACAAACATCTGTTATGAAATTTTTGAAACGGCAGAAATGGCATCCTTAAAAAGTAAATTTAGTCCATGAACTGAACGAAGATGATTTTGATCGTAGGGTTCAGTTTTGCGAACAAATTATGAATCTCTGTGACGTCGATAAAGGGTTTGCTACCAGAATTTTATTTAGTGACGAAGCAACTTTTTATTTGAATGGAACGGTGAATAAACAAAATTATCGCTATTGGTCCGAGCGCAACCCTCAGTTGATGATGGAAGGCCATACCTAATTTCCGGAAAAATTAAACGTTTGGGTAGAAATAGTAGGTGATATTATTATTGGGCCCTTCTTCATTGATGGCTCGTTGACAGGCCAAACATATTTGGAGCTATTGAGAGATTACCTCATTCCAGCTTTGACAGTTCTATTCCCAAATCAACACGATCCCGACATTCCAAATGAAGACCTATGGTTCCAACAAGATGGGGCTCTGTACCTCATTATAGCCGAATGGTACGCGACTATCTCAACGAAGTCTTTCAAGGCAGCTGTATTGGCAGAAGGGGTTTTGTTGAGTGGCCAGCGTGTTCCCCTGACCTGACCCCTTCAGATTTTTTTTTATGGGGTTGCATCAAAAGTAAAGTATACTTTAATCGGCCAACCACAATTGAACAATTGAAAGAACGGATCCAAGTCGAAATGAGACAAATACAGTCAGAAGTTCTCCTCAATGTCTGTGCGGCCTTTCGACATTGATTGGCACACTGTCAAGAACAAAATGGTCAACAATTTGAACATCTAATTTGATTTTTTTCCCTAACCAATATGTTTTCGTTATTATTTTAAAACTTATCTTAAAACAAGTCATTAGTATTTTATTCTCGATAAAAATTTCTTTTGGTTTTTCTGTTCTTATTTTTGTAATGGTTCAATGAATGATATTTCAGTTTGATGATATTGTAATAAGAATGTTCTTTATGTTGATCAATTTTGTATTATTCCAATATTTAAAATCCAAGCCAAATAAATAAGCTATACACAATTAAATAATGTATGTAATCAACAGCCTTATAACTGTGATACCATAATGCTAAGCTGGATGGTATACCAGAGGCATCGCAAAAGGAAATACAGAAATACATTTTATCCCAGCTACTGGAATACAATGTTGCTCCCTCAATATATCACATTCCAATTTGCTTTTTCCAACCAGGTCGTGAAGACTGCTATAAAAACTGGACCCCATCGAAAGTAAAACCAATGACCAAAATATTCGTACGGTGCATTTACGCGCGTTCCAGATCCAAGAGAGCAGAGGTCTTTTCGAACCTGGTTTTGGAGTCGAGTCATGTGCGACCTTTGCAAGGTCCTTCGATTGTTTTGATTCGGGATCCGTTTCGACTTGGACACAAACCGCGGGCGATGAATATGGATCGACCGTTGAAAAGGAGAGAGGCAAAAAGGATGGCGAGGTGGGCAGTAAATTGCGGCCATTAGGCTCCGGTCGAGTTACGGACGGCAGTAGAACGCGAACCATTCGCACAGTTCGAGACGATTTTTTGTTTTGTTGGTTAGAAGTTGTTTAGAAGCGCGGCATGCAGTTGTTGTCTGGAGCCTGGAACCCCGAGCGCGAGGCGACGCTGCGGCGCCGACAGGTGTCTCTCCATGAACTCGGGGAGTCAGACTTGGAAAAAATATACCGTGTGTTTCTCAAGTATGCACAGTGAATGAAGAATTACTACAAAAATTAAGTAACCAAACTTTATTCGGCAATTTCAGAAGTAGGTACAGAATATTTGAACTATACCGGATCCGAATAACCAAATATTCGATATATTCGACCGGATCCGGTAGCGTATATTCTATTTTGAAACTATTAATCTGAATAAGAAAGTTTTTATTGAATCCGGATTCAATTGGTATGTTCAATTATTCTATAGAATATTACAATTTCACACTTTTTCTATGGAACTGACGGATTTTAAATGTATCGAACACCTCGGTTCTGAATTATCCATCCGATACATTGGAGGTAGTCTGGTGCCTGAGGCTTGGTGGCTATTATGAAAAGCGCGAGCAAAACGAGTGAAAAGCCGTCAGTAGCGAAAAATGTATGGTTCGGATGCATGTGGGCAAATTTCTGCCGTTTCCTAGGAAAGGGCGATCGTCGCTCCCGTTATATCCGCTTTGTAAACATCCGAAGATTCGTGTATCTGCAGATTTTATGATTTGGTTCTAAAATTGTTAAGATCCAGTTAGTAGTTAGTAGGCAGTAGTTGATAACATTATTTCGTTATTTTTCTTGAAACTCGTACACCGGCATACGCCCCTATATTCATAAATATGAATTGGCACGTCAACGTCAGGGGATAACATATCTAAGGAATAGTCTTTAAGTCCACTGATAAAGTTACGAATAGTTATCTGACAGTTCAAAATACCCATGAGTAGGTAAGGACTGAGAAAATAGTTTCTGAACTCATTGTCAAAATGTCTGTCGTTAACTTAACTTAATAAAGGCTGGCCCTAAAGGACACACGAGACTATATCATTTCATCCAGAGTCATTCATTTTATGCTCTAACTTGTTATCCCCACGAACCCTCTTTCGTGAATCGAAATTATTAGCGACCTTCAGGCAGTAAATTCTATCATTTACCTTCCAAGGGACGCGGGATCGCGTCCACCCCCTCCCCCGACCCTCACCAGGAACGAGTTTGCCCCATGGCATTTCATTCCCCAAATAATTAAAAAAAACCTACAGTTGCAGATAAAAAAATGGAAACATTACATCTTTGAAAGTTTCGTAAAAATATGGAAGATCTAAGAAGAAATTGTTTGCTGAAGACCTCCAGGAATAATTCATTGCCGGCCTAGGCGGGGAATGTAACATTCGAGTACTGTTATTTGTCCGTTATATAACAACTAAAGTAATCATCCATTTTCTGGCGTGCGTGTAGGCTAGCAACGACTGATTGAGGAACGATGGGAGAAATTGATATTTGTATAACAAGTGGATCATTTCCTCCCGCGGATATTTCAAAATCCAAGGGACGAAATGGCACCTTGCTCCAGAGTAATACATATGATATTTTTCTACGACCACAGTGTTTTGCATAAATATTATATTTTCTTGTGCATGACAATTTAAAACGAAATGTTAAAATATAATTTTCAGAATAAGTAATTATTGTGGGGATAGTAGGGAAAGTGCTGAGGGGCGTTAGGAACCTAGCCAAGGAAATAATAATAACTAATTGAGTTACTTACTTAACTAGTTTTGAACTAATCAAAAAACAAGTTTTTCTTTTTTTTCTTTTTGAAATGTCAAAAATATAAATATATGAATGATAAATATACTCGTAGAACTATTTCGCGTGATAGAGGTACAACCGCGGCCATCTAAAAGTGAACGTTTTTTTTGTGCATATTTTAATTTTAATTTTTTACCTTCGCTGGTCGCATGACTCCAGGTGCTGACGGTCACAGGGAAAGCAGGGATGGTCAGGAATTAAGCAGCGGCGTGAACTAATGTTGTCAGATACCTTTTGTGCGATCTCTCGCATAACAGCACATTTGTTGTTCAGCCCTCATTTTCACTATATTCGTTGAAAACGTGAATGTCAAATTTAGATAGATGTCATAACAGATGTTCGTTGTATTTTAATATTTCATTTTCCACCACGGTTGTGAGTACTATTATAGCCTCGGGTCATGCAACCCTCGCTATTAATGGTAGAAAACCATATACTTTTATCATGAAGTATCATAGCTATTAAATGTTTCTATTTTAAGTATTATTCTAGGGAGGCAAAGTTGTTGTCTCCCATGGGTGGAAAAGTAGTACTTCCCCCCTCATATGAGTGAGGCAAAGTTTTTTGTACACAGGGTGTCTACGCTAAACCGTTCGTTAAAAGATTACGGGGTTGCCATTGTACTAAAAATTTCAAAAAAATCCTCGTCACACGGTTGAATTAGTTTATCCTCATGTGAAATATTTTTAAGTTTCTATCACTTCCGGTTCCACCCGAAGTAGCACCAATTTTCTTATTTTAAATGGAACACCCCTTATATTATTATATTTTTGAATTCCTCGCTTAAATTCTCTTAAATGGGTCATTCTATTTAAAAAAATCGAATTACAGGATATTTAAGAGGCCACTTAGATATTGACATTTTATGAACACTTATTATCAAAATTGACAGTTTCAAATTATTTTACTCATAGAGGCATCCTCTATGTATAATTAGAAATTTGACTCAAAATTTTATCTTATTCCTAAGAGAAGTTATAGACAGATTTCAGGCTACCTTTTAGAGGTCAAAATTTTAGAAAAACATTTTTTTCTTCAAAAATAGAAGAGATAAGTGTACATATGATCTTACAAAATATGTTCCAATTTAAGCGTGGAATTCAAAAATATAATAATATATGGGGTGTTCCATTTAAAATAAGAAAGTTGGTGCTACTTCCGGTAGAACCGGAAGAGATAGAAACTTGAAAATATTTCACATGAGGATAACTGATTCAACCGTGTGAAGAAGATTTTTTTTGAAATTTTTAGGGTAACGGCAACCCCGTAAACTTTTAACGAACGGTTTAGCGTAGACACCCTGTATATGTATATGTATATACCGGGCCTTTTTTTCTTTACTACACATATCATTGACAATGTATAACTGGTTGCCTGCATCTACCCCCAAGGAATTTCCTATATGTCATTTTAAAAAACAAAATCATCTCATTAGTGGCGTCGGCAAGGCAAGCTACACTGTCAATTTTGGCATATGTTATACAGAGAGGTTATGTATTTATCAATAAATAAATCACAAAAAATCAGTTATAAATGAAGATATTAACAATTCTAACGGTAAACAAAACACATAACAAGTAAAGTGTGGGTGAAGTCTAATGCCCCAGCAAGTTTTCAAAATGACCTCCCTGTCGTTCAAGGCAATACGCAAGGCGGTTTTTGAAGCTACGCAGAGTATTGAGAATGTATTGTGGGTTTATGCCATTACATTCAGTACGTATACGACCATTCAATTCATCTACGTATGTATTTGCGTACGTATTTACGTACGTTATGTATTTGCACTTTATTACAAATTTTACTTTTCAGGTAACCCCAAAGAAAATAATCATTTGGTGACAAATCAACTGATCTTGGGGGCCATAGTATAGGGCCAAACCTGCCAATCCAGCGTTTTCCAAATGTATTTGCCCCATCAATTTGAAACCAAGGTTCATCAACGTTTAGCGTATCAATTGATGGAATTATGTGGTCTCGCAACAAGTCTAGACATGTTGCTGCACTGAGATATCCATAAAAAAAAATGGGCCAATAAGTCTCGTATTAATTACTCCAACCCAGACATTTACTTTTTGAGGGTACTGTGTGCGGGTTAGGTTTTGGGAATGAGGATTTGTACGGGATCAATAACTAAAGGATCTACTAAATCTGAGGCAGTTTGGTTACATTTCGAAACCAAAGAGGGATAAAGGCATTATTAACGAGGATATCCAAATAAATGTATTATCCTACGTCCATCAGAATCCCTCTATTTCGACCCGACAAATTGCAGCTGAAGTTGGTGTGTTGCAAAGGACAGTCATGACAATTTTGAAGAAACATAAATTTCGCTCATATCACTCATCAGTAGAACAGACACTGCAGACATATGATTGAACGGAATCCACAGTTTCAAAATCAAATGTTATGGACTAATGAAACCAAATTTACCAATAATATGGCGGTATGTTCAATAGGCACAATGAACATTTGTGAATGCAGGAAAATTCTAGAAGACCTCGTAAAAGAAGGCTCCAAAGAAAATTTCGATTTTATGTTTGATGCGGAATTATTGGATCGCGAATTCTTGGGCCTTCCATTTATGACGAAAATTTGACAGGCAGACGTTATCTTCATTTTCTACAAAATGAATTCCATGATATGTTAGATATCTTAGATTTGGAAACACTACATAATTTACTCTGGTTTCAACACGACGGTGCTCCACCGCACATCCAACTGCAAGTAAGAAAGCTTCTAAATCAACTATTTCCAAATTCTTGGATCGGTAGGAACCGGCCGGTTCATTGGTCACCAAGATCGCCACATCTTTCAATTTAGGATTATTTTCTTTCCAGTGTTCTAAAATATTTCGTTTATCAGCGAACGTATGCGACATATCAATGACTACGTGATGCTGTACTAAATGCCTTTCGCAATGTAGATGGGAAGAAAATACGGAAAGTTGTAAATTCTATTGTGAAAAGATGCCGCTTGTGTGTAAATAATATCGGTGGACATTTTGAACAGTTGCCGAGATATATTATTTTATTTACGTGTAATTACTTCAAACTAGAAATTTAAATGTAATAATTTGTTGTTTCTTTGCGTTGTTGTTTTATTTGCCGCCCAAAAGTTTTTAATAAACTGAGAAATTTTCCTGTTTTTGCTACTCTCAATAATATAAATGGCGGGTATTATCGGCAAGTCACCATGCACTTAACATATTACTATTGATAAGTAAAGGTCATCTTCGAATTAACTTTATAAAAATTATTACTTACTTTGACAAATAGAGATGCATATTTGTCAAAGTAAGTAATAATTTTTATAAAGTTAATTCGAAGATGACCTTTACTTATCAATAGTAATATGTTAAGTGCATGGTGACTTGCCGATAATACCCACTGTAGTGGCACGAGAGTATGTTGCCATGAAAATGTGCACGAGTGCACATTTTCGCGGCAACAAGCTCGAATGCATCACTATATCGGGTATTATCGAAGGCAGGAACTATGCACGAGACCTATTTTGCATGACTATTGCACGTGTCGTATTGACATTGAGAATTAATTAATAAATATAAAAATGTATTCCAACCGGTTTGGCATCAAATCTCGTACAAATATAAAGCAAGAGATTGTTAGCTCCACTCCAGAGAATTCTAAAAAGTCACAAGAATATATTTGGAGACAATTTGAAAAAAATTGCGATGAAAAAAAGTATGTAACTATATGGAACTACGAGTATGCACCAAATTGTATTGATTTTAACCGATTGGGCATAAAATATGAGAAACCTCTTGAAACTTAACCTCCTCGAAAGCGATAAGTGTCCGACAGCAATTGTCACTATATGTGGATTCTAATTAGTCAACAATATAATTTTCGGTTATTTCATTGGTGTGTCAGTGTGAAGTTTCATATGTTAATGTGACAAGTGCAATAGTCAAAGTAAGTATAGCAAACTCTTTATTGTTATATAGAGAAAATTTGGTCCTTTTTAAAAATGTAAGAGCCAACTATGACTGCCATTAAAAAAAACTACAGTTTGTATTATAACTCAAAAACTGTGTTTTTATTTTTCAAAAAACAAAAGCACATCCTGCATACGATCTAAAAACGACAACTCTTTCCTCATTTAACCGAATCTCTATGTCTTATGGTTTCCACTACTAGATAATTACAATCATTTAAAATTAAATATTGAAATACAACAAACATCTTTCATCACATGAATCAAAAATTGATATTGACATTTTCTACGAATATAGTGAAAATGAATGCTGATACCAGAAATGAGCTGTACACCACATGAAATGCGAGGAATCGCACAACAAGTAACTGATAACCTGGACTTTCCTAGTCTGATCTGTATCCACCTGTATCCACCTGAGAAATACTCCCCGAAAGACGAGTACTTCACCAACTCCTCGCGCGACAACAAGGTGCTACGAACAATGCACCTGGTTTAATAAACGTATTAAATTAATTGCGTATATTATTCGCCCGGTCCATAACTGAAGCCGAATCCATTCAACGTGCGGCAAATACCTCCACAGAAATATAAGTGTACATATATTTAAATAGTTTAGTTCAGAATCGCGTCAACAGTCATTTTCATGGATTTTTTGTTTTTTTGCTGAATACGGTATATCGGTAATCAACATGCACATTGTTATGCATTATCCCATTAACTGACATACGGTTTTAAGGGATATTTAATTACAATATATGAAATATGAAAAGTTATACTGTTTTTCTTTGTTTCTCGAAAATTTGAAAATGTTGAAATTTCATAATTCTATCTTGCAACTCGAATACGATGCCGTCAACTAACGTACAGCACTGTTAATGTTTTTTGATATGCAATACACCTGGCTATCATATAACGAACACGTTTCCATTAGGGTTTTTTTGGTACCCAATAAACCTGACTATTTCCCTCCAAAAATTTCAACGAGATTGCAACCAATCATATTAAAGCGTATTCCAGAAATCACCTAGCAATGAACGAATACCACCGAGTTTTTGATGGTATTCCCAGGTAAAATACCCGGGTATTTTCATGGTGTATTCAGTGAATATTTTTCACATTTTAAAAACATTCGGGCTATTAATTATCAAAATACATTTATTGATTTAAATTACAATTCGTTTTTGAACAATAATAATTATAGTTATTATTGAAAGTGCAATTGCTATAAGTACTGGCTCCACTGAAACCAACGTTTGTTTTAACATCGTCATTTTTGGATTCTCCTCGCAGCTTTGCAATTAACTTCTCGTAATGACTTCCATCGTCTTTCAAATATGGGTTTATGGCAGACACATTAGAATGGCCTGTTATTTTAATAATTTCATGTTCTCCTACACCATTTTTCGCAAGATTAGTCACAGCTGTAGATCGATTAGAATGGTTTGTTAAATTACAAATAAAATTATTTCGTTTTACATTAATTTCAATATTTTCAGCTGCAGTTGTAGTCCACTTTGAAATCATATTTCTTCCAATAGGTGAATTCTTAAAAAACCAACCCTTTTGTTTTCACCCTGGATTTGGTGTCCAGAAAAAACGATTTGTAGTAATGTGTGGCTCTATTTTCGATAAGTTTATGGAACAATCTAACTGGACATCGATCCGGGTTCATTTTATTTTCAACCAACCATTTATTTCGTGTCATTGACTTCCCCCTTGACAGGTTTTACTAATTTTCGGGTTATAAACAATTCGTCCTGTATATGCGCCAAAACTATCTGTTTCTATTTCAAAAAAAGTTACTAGACAGTCTGCCGCCTCACCGTCCCGCCAAGCCAGATCCAATGCCACTAGCTGAAAAAACTTCCTATGCAACCCTTCGGGACTCTCTTCATCCCATAAATTTATGATTTTGTTCTGTTCGTCTTTGCTTAAAGTTGAAGCGCTAATATTTATTTTCTCACCAAATACTTGCAGTTGTCTTCGTTTTGCATCTCGTGCTCTTCTCGCGTCTATAAATACCACATCTTTAAATGGATCCAAAATTGTTCCAAATTCCTTATGAAATTTTTCCTGTAGAAGTTTCGCGATTCGGTTCCACTGAGTCTTTACCACATCTTCTTTATAGTCGGACCCGTTGTGATTTTTCATATTAAAAGCAAAATCTTTAAGAATTTCTACTAACTGAGGTATCTCCATTAAGTGAATAATCCCTTTCCATGCAGAATGCTTGAAACACAAACACGTATTGGCTTTGATTATATTTTTACAGGCGATAATATACCAATTTCTTCATCTATTTGACCAAAGCGAATGGAACACATTTTTAAATAATTGACATTAATATTCAACTTATTGACTTTTTGACGTTTGAGATGTCATAGTTACAGTACTTTTACATTATTGATTTTTTATCGTAATTAAGTAATATTTTTTGGTAATTCATTATTTATATCGTGAAATTTTTAATTCGCATGAAATTTTTGTCAAGAAATAGTCTCGATATATCCCTCTTGCATGCCATCCTTAATATTCGCGTATTTGGCATGCACTCGGGATACAACTACTGAATATTCCAACATCCGGACTGACATACATCTGAAGAAGGAGGCTAACATTAGACTAAAAACGAACAGCCTCATCGCTCTATCGCTGATTAATATAAATTATAACCAATTCTTCGTGACCTTCACGAGGGCAAAAGCATATGCAAATGCATTCACTATATGCCGATGGTAATCCATGATGTCAGAGCAAATAAGGGATTTATCCTAAAACCGTTCAGAGGTTCAATACTTCGGTTTCACAACTTCCACTGGATTGCACAACTGGCCACCGCGGGAGGCTGCCTGGGTTTTAATTTGAAACTCCGGATGATAGCGATCGTCGTCCGAATCCAGAAAGAAAAGAGCATTATGCATGCACCAGGTCTCCGCGACGACGGCGACGATGACAATTCAGAAAGCTCTAACTATATCCGGATTATGGGGATAAATATAAATACAATGGGACCACATATGCGACGTGTCGGCGCCTATCAAAGCTCCCTCGTGACGAACTTGGTACGTATCACATACACCATTATGCAACGCGAGAAAGTTTCATGGGGGCATATGTGGCGCCAATAATTATGAAGGCAAAAGGATGACCACGATTATCGGCTACAGGCAGCTGCAGAGCTGAAGACAGATAACAGAGTGGACAGGTCGATATGGCAAGCACCTCTGACCACGGCAATGAGCTCGCGTTTTAACACCCATCAATTTTGATGGGTTTCCGCTGTGCAACAGAACTCCTTTCACCAACTCGAAATATATAGAAATCGAAATTTTTAAGTAAACTGAGAGGATATGAGTGTAAGTATCTCAAACGTAATTATACTTTCGTCTTAAAAGGCAATCTTTATGAGGGATTAAATTTTTACTATGTATCTTTACTGGATAATCCTTGTTCGATAGAGGTCGGTTTACAACCTATGGCCTAAATTAGGCGTCACGTTCTAAAATAATAATTCTTGACTTACTTTTGTGGCGTAGTTAAGGCTATTCTACTAACTAACTATAATAAAATTATTGTTTATAATTGGCAAATAATATTTAGGTCAACATTAAAGTTGTTCAATGTCTCTCGAATATGACTTCCCTTATATTGCAGATTCTCAGAAATTATCAGTGAGAGTACTAAACTATTTCATACGCGAATAATTATAAATAATTAGAAGTTTTAGGGGCCTAATGTAAAACTTATTAAGCTTCATCCGCTTTAATACATTCTCTGATTATTCTAGAATGACATGGTATTCAAATGTAGTTCCGCTAATCCATGTAGCATCACTATTATTACAATCAATGTCCTTTCAATTTATTGGCTTCCAATACCACAAATTTTGCGGAATTTTGTTAAACAAGAAGAGGTACTCGGCAAAAATAATATTGCATAGACGAGAAACGGGCGATGCTTATCTTTTCGCTGCGAAAACTAAACGAATGTTGTTATTTTAAATTTCGTGCACAATGTTAGTACCGGAACCAATGCTCGACGACCCGATTGATGGAGCTTTCTGATGCCCGCCCTGATGTGATGATCGGTTCGTGCGTTCGACGCGGAGGAAAAAGTGGACTGGAACCGATAATTCGGGCGTACAACGATAAGATCTGATGAAAGTGCATCCGAGAGACGGATTATCATCGGCCGGCTAAGGGAACAATGATACGAGTCGGAATGCCCGCTGTAGAAAGTGTTCTGACCCCTTGCAGTTTTATGGTGATCTCTGACCCCCCAACTCGGCGCGCGTATGTATCTCGAATGATGATAAGTCATCTTGTTGTGAATGGAAAGTGTCACGGGTTGGTGACGAGAGCTGTGGTCCATTGTTGAAAACATCGTTATGTAACTTGTTAGTATTCTTTGCCAGCTAATTATCTAAGCACTACAAAACCAGTTTATTAATGTTTTGCATAGGAAGGAAATGCTCATCTTGTTACAAATATATTAATTCATATCTTGCAAATGTTATTTCCACACTTCCCGTGCAATATTTCCAATTCTGATGCCTGTTATACAGGGTATTTACTAAACATGGCGTAAAATTAAAAGGGGTATTTTTTGGCTTATTTTAACAATTTCCTGTAATTTGATGCTTTTCGGAATGTCGCTTTCTTTTGGATATAGAAGGCAATGGAAGTTTTTCGACAAACAAGGTCTTTTAGGCTCAGAATTTACCCATGAAATATATTAAATTTATTAGCGAACATCCTGTATATCACCTTGGCCCCTTTGAAATGATGTCCGAGCATGAACTCCGAGTATGACAGAGCGGGGAGATTAATCTTGCTCCACTGATAGAACTGATAGAACTGATTGGGATGAATGGTGGACAAAACTCAAACTACGTAGCAAATTTACCAGCGTAGTGAATAAACCAGAAGAAGGACAGTAAGTCCATAACACATACCTCAAAATAAAATATTTCATATGTATATTGTGATGTTTTAATAAAGATCCCCACATTCTCATCAGGATCAGGAATGTGTAGCACAAGGAAACAATAATAAGGATAATAAAGCATTAATTGATTTAATAAATAACACAGGCCAACCACCAAAAAACTTTTTGTGTGTGTTTACCTAATTATTGTCGTTTTAAGTGTGCTTATTCCAAAAATAACATTCAAAATGCCATATCACCCACCATTTGTTCTCATTTTGTATAGCTAGGTGATAGCGAGATGGTAGTTACAGCTAGGTGTATAGTTAGGTGCTAGCTGGGTACAGTGATGGAAAAAGATTATCAGGCACGCTGGAACACAAACATGATGGGAGATTACCGTTGGTCACTTCACCGAGAGAGTCAGCAATCGGCGTATAGAAGAAAAAGCATTATCAGCAGCTTTAAAGAAAAGAGACAAAGAAAATATACATCAATGGACATGTAAAGTCTTTGAAGAATGTAATGTTAAGAATATTAAGCCATCTTCTATGTTTAAATAAAGTTCGGTTGGTATTGTAAAAGTCGTTTACTTTTCATATTTATTGCAAATTTTACATATTTTCCCATATCTTACTAGGTTAAATTGTGGTGATGGAAACGATCAGAGTTCAGATACGGATGTAGCACAAAAAAAACTATAAAAATCAGCTATCAAGATTTAAAAAGTTGCATTGAATTATAATAACATTGACGAATTAATTCAATATGTGCGCTATTAAATTATTGTCCTGTAACTTGATAATAATTAAAGTCTCAATGGTGCAGAAGTAGCGATGTTGTTTTTGATTTAATATTGAAGAATCTACCTTTTTATAGTATATAACGGTATACTATGGATATGGATATGGATACTATGGATATGGATATAACAGACTGTTGATTATAAAATATCTTAACCTCGTCTATTATATAGCCCATATCGGCCTTATGTTGTTTTGTAGTTTTCGTGATACTAAAATAAAAAGGATTAAGTTTTGCGAAATTATTTTCATAAATCATATATTTCAAGTATGCTGTGATGGTTGTGTAGTAACACTTGTGAACACCAAAATAAATAAATGAACAAAATGTCAGGTAAAAGTGGTGAAAGGGTTTCTCCTGAATGTTATCAAGAAATTGAGGATGAAGCGGCGGGAGCGAGTAGAGAGTTACTGCCTGCGAAGAGCAAAAATAGATACGAAAAAATATATGAAGAATTTTCCGAAATGAGAAAAAGCAGGAAAGTTGAAGGTGCTAACGAAGACATTTTACTGTGCTATGTATCCTCACTATCAACAAATTTTGCCCCAAATAGTTTATGGTGTAAAATGTCAATGCTGAAAACCTCCTTGAAGTTGTATGAAAATGTTGATATTTCTAGGGAAAATTCACACTCAAAGTGTAATATTTATTATGAAAGTTAAAGATTTATAAATATGTAAAAGTATTCACTTGTTTAATACGAAAATCGAAGTCGTACAAACCCAAGATGGCAAACGTGTTAACAGATGAATAAATTACGACACTTTTTACGGAAGCAGTAGATGATTCTCTATTGGAGAAAATAATTTTATTATTTGGATTATATGACTCTTGTACGTGAAGAACTTGTCACATTGTCTGTTGATAATATTGAGCATAGTCGCAAATTCATAATAATCACCTTGCAAGACACGAAAAACAAATCTTTAACACCTTTCAAAGGCTCCGAGTTATACAGGAAATATGCAGCACATAGACCTTCCGATTTACAAGGTCGTCATTTTCTGTCGATTTCGGAAAAAGCAACTGTACTAGAAAATTCATAGGTGTGCACAAAATAGGAGGAGTTTCTAGGAAGATAGCGAAATTCTTAAAGTTGGAAATCCCAGAAAAAGGTCGAGTGCTACTATGTTGGCAAATAATGGTGGTGACCTCCTCCTATTAAATTATTTTGGGGGTTGGAAGTCCTCATCGGTAGCCGAACAATATGTGGAAGAATCGATTAGTAAGAAAACCAAAGTTTCTAAACAACTTTTTAATGCAGAACCACAAAATTTACAAATTACTTATTGTGCAAATAATGAAAAGCGAGAAAATCCCAGACAAAATTATGCTAGGAAAATTGTCATTTTAGGAAATACAAATTGTACTATAAATATTGTTTAATTTTCTTCAAATGTTATATTGCAATATGTTGTTAAAATAAATAAGGATTTATAAAAACACATTGTTGGGATAGTTTTGTTGTTAAAAAATATGTTCCGCGGCTGTTAAGTTTTAACGGCCGTGGCTGATATCAGTTAAATAGCAACCATGGAGACAGTACCGATGTAGTATACAGGGTGGTCACTTTTACGACGCCCTGTATAGCTAAACCTCCTACTGTGGTAGGTCTTGAAAGAAAATTTGCTTTGTAGTTAGGTATTAAGTGTAAATGTCCAATGGATTGTGTCAGCCTAGTTTCTCTCAAAGTTATTATCTGAGGGTAGTTTTGGTGTTATGGAATAAGTTGCACTTCATGCATTGTTTGTGTCTGTTTTTTGGCCGGACGATTAACTTAATTATTCCCCAGCTACATTTCTCTGATATACAACATTTACACTAATCACATAGTTTTGTTGAGTATAATTACACAAATTATTAATTATTATTCATTGTTACCTTAAACATTTCAAAGACATTTTGTTAGTTGAGAAGAGACCTTTTATTTCCTATTTTTTCTTCAAAATATTACAAAAGTTGATTAACAGTTAGTTATTATGTATGATAATTTTTTTTTTTTTTTTTTAGATCATATTAATTATCTGGTTAACTTTTACGCGTTTTATCTTTGTATAACTCAACTTAATCAGGTATTTTATTTATATTAATTAATTAATTGATAATACATATCTGTAAATTTGAGGTAAATCAATAATCTTTAATTGAAATTTATTATAAAATTTAAATATTGTTTCCATATTTATTCTCTGAAAATTTAAAATTAATGATGAATAATTATATATTTCAACTTGTATTTAATTTTAGACCACAATGAACAGGGACTAATATTTTAACATTTCTTACATGAGAGGAAATTAACTATCGAGCATAAATATAGCTATATATACCTGCCTTCGCTAACAGTGGTCGAGCACGGTCAGAAACGTTACCGATGCCACCTAGAGAACTGAGCATATCGGGAAAGAAGGATCCTTCTCGCGCGGGCACTGTCAAAACAAATTAGATTCACTGTATCTATTCTTAATATAATAGTTTCTAATTAATGCCCTCACTGAACTTTAAAAAAAAATCATTTATCACAATAAAACTAAATATTATGACACTTAATGCTAATGACTGATGTTAATGAGAAAATATCATTACAATACATACAGGGTGTCCCACACATGTCGATGGTTATAACTTATAATTATATATTTTCTTTTTACTAATACTTTACATTTACTTATATTTTCTTCGGTTGTCGACAAACATGTTTTTATAACATGAAAATAGTCTCTCCACATCACACGAAACAATAGGGACATATTTTAAGGAACAAACGTCGCTAATGCTAAAATTTGATTCTTCACTTAATTTTTGAGAATTATTTAATACGCCGTTTAATATTTTTAATTCATGGTATCCACTATTTTTTAAAAGCACTTTATTTATTTTGATGTAAAACTCTTTTTTTGTGAGTTTTTCCAAACTTACTTCAATACTCTCAATAATATTTACACTTTCAATTAATTCCATTCCTTTGTTTTCTAATTTGGTGATGGCTTGTGCAACATGTGAAAAGTTAGAGCAAATGTATATAAGGTCCTCACAAATGCTTTTCTCGGAGGAGAATAGTTGCTGCACGTCTCGAATACTTTGACTTTCTTCCGGATCTAAGTTTTCGACATTTTTTTTATTTTCTCAAAATTGTCAGCGTAATATATTGCAGCATTAATCCACGTGCCAAAACTTGTCACAATTGGTGCTGCAGGTAGTGTAACATCGGGAACTTTTTCTCGGAAACGTTGCACTCGATATTACCGAATTAACATTAGGGAATGTAGATCTTATATATTCTGAGACGATGTAGTCCATGTGCAATAGGGTGGGCCGAAAACATTTTTTTTGGAATTTTAATGGGGGCTAATTTGGAAAAGTTGTGACTTGTAATTGTTTAATCCCCCACTAATAGTGGGCAGTATTAAAAAATATTTAGCTGGGCCCCTGGGCGTCCAAAGTTTGAAAATTTAAAATTAAAAAATATTAATCGGGGCTTGTGCGCAAATATTAGGAAACTATCTAATTAGTACAAAAAACAAATATTGTTAAAATATCTTGACGTTTAGCTAGGCCCCTTGCGGAAATTGTTATTTTAAATTTCGTACCTAATCGGCAATAATTGTTTGTATAGTTTTGTTTTTACATATTACGTATATGCACTCATCCAATGAGCTCATCTTATTGAGTCAGTTGATTTCTATCAGCCGTACTGGTCGCTTATTTTTTATTGTGAAGAAAATTCTGCCAAAAAGCTTTTGCTGCCACAAACTGCAAAAGCACAGCGGATATGACAAGTGTTTCTAGTCGAAATGTAGCAAAAATTGCCAATGCGGTTTTAGAATACGCAAATAGCATTTCAAAAGGCAATGCTGCATTGGTCGTCGACAAAATAAAAATTCGGAAGGGGGTAGATAAAAATTGATGTAAACTGCAAAATGCAAATAAAGTTACGCTAAAAGTTCTCTATTTTGATGGAAGCAAGGACCATACTATGATTCAGGAGAACAATCGCCGAATTATAAAAACTCAAGTACATGTAGCTTTAGTCGAAGAACCGGGCAGTAATTTTTTTTTTTTGCATCTATCTCTTACGCGTTCACGAGCGACAGATATTGCTTGAGAAATTATAAGTTACATAGAATCGCATAGTGATGTGGACTTATCGCAACTAATGGTCATGCGGTGCTATGTAACAAATGCTAACAAACGTTGGAAAGGTGGGGTAATTCAATTGCTAGAAACTAGTTTCAATAAACCACTACATAGGAGCGTGTATTTGTTGCATGCTAACGAATTACTATTAAGGCATTTATTACAAAAACTAGATGGCCACACGAAAGGTCCTTATACTTATTCAGGACAAATTGGTTTTCTACTTCCTGATTGCGACAAAATGGAACCCGTTGAATATAAACCAATCAAAACCGATTTTCTCTAGGTAAATGAAAACGACCTGAGCACACATCAAAAATATTTGTTTGATATTTGTCAAGCAATCGGGGATGGAACGTAGTTTAGCGAGCAAGAGTCCAGGCAAAACGGCACACTCAAGGTGATTAACGACAGCAAACCTTATCCTAAGGTAATATGTAACAACGAAACATCCCTCCGAGAACTTGCAACTGCCGACTGAATTTATAATAATAGTTTATACCCGGATGTGGTTTGAGATTAAAACACAACCACAACTTGAAAGTGGTGCTAGATTGGTATGGAAAACAATTCAGGTTTCAAGAGATTTCCCAAGTCATGTGAAGATCATTATGGATAAGGTAATACAAGACAATAGCCATTTTGCACACCCCGAGAACCTCTTAATAGCGATGTTGATAGATGAACGACACCACATTAGAGAGCTAGCTGTAAACAGAATCCTGGAAGCCAGAAAAACTGATACAACAAAACGCATTTTTAAATTACCTAAAATAAATTTTAACCAACAGGACTATATTGATCCTATAGACTGGTTTAACTGCACGGTCACAGAACCTCCCCTCACAAAACATATGTCTAAAGAAGAGCTGTTAAATATAGTAAACAAATATGTGAAATTTGACAATTTTCCTTGTCACACCCAGTCAGTTGAAATGTGTGTGAAGCTATATTACGGCGTGCTAAGATTAATGCAAGAAAATAATTGCCAAAATTTGAGCACAAAAAGCAGTACTTCGCATCAAGAATGCAGTGAAATTAATTAGTATGTATTTCCAAGGCGTTTAACTACGTATTAATATAAGTAAAAATAAATTAAGAAAATTATTTTTTTGGAGCCCCAGGGGCCCGGGTATTTTTTTTAATCGGTCCCACTTTTGGTGTGCGAATCATTTTTTTCAGTATAGAACTTTTCCGCACTAGCCTTACCTCAATTTTAAAAATAATTTTTTCGGTTGATTTCGGCCCACCCTAATGTGCAACACATGTTAAATGAACCATTTTTAGGTACAATACTTTCAGCCCTCTCATTGCTTTGCACATATATTGGGCAGCATCTGTACAAGTTACGAGAACGTTTTCGTATATGATGCCATTAGGATACAATATATTCATTGAATCGTTAAAAAATCCTGCGATCGTACTGAGGTTTACCTTATCCAAAACTTGTAAATTAACCAAATATGATATAAAACTTTCGGCTTCATCTCCAAGAATTCCAAATACGAAATTGGCTACACACATTTGCTCTACATCAGTGGATTCATCAAGGGAAATCCTAATGTTCGTTCCTTTAGCCTTGTCTTGCAACGTTTTCAATGTCGATTGAAATAAATGGGGCACGTAGTTTTTTCTCAAAGTTGATTCATCAGCAATTTTCTGTGCTGTGTGCTTCTACAAAAATCATACTAGATGTTCATTTTTTAGTTTGCCCAATGGAATATCTGCCGAGACAAAAGCTATGCACAACTCATTGTTGGCATGTTGGGTCCAGATTGTTGTATTACTGCATTAATTAGAGCATTATGATGAGTTCCTTTCTTCATTATTTTGTTGTTCACATGTTTGGCGTTTTTTATATGTTGCACGACTTTAAACTTCTTGTCTAGCGATTCCGGACTTTCACACTATTTACATAGTAAAATGCTTCCATCGGTTTGAAAGTCTTCGAACTCCTTCACAAAATCACTTAATGTTATTCTTTTGGACCTTTTATCCTTTGGCATGTTCATATTTTCAATAAATTTACTTATGAAGTGTACAAAACCAAATTTAAGTAGCACTGAGTGAATAAATAACAACTTAAACCAAAATGCTCCTGAAAACCCCACGCCCCATTCATCAGTCCTCTTTCCTTGAATTCCTTAACACTTTCACTGCCATCCATAAAGCAGGTATAAAGTCCATTAGGCAAATCTAGATCGTAAAATTTAGGATCCATAATTGACTTCCAAGAAATGCAGATTTTCTTGTTTGTATCAGTAATACATTAGTTGACAATTATGTACGTAGGTAATTAAGGCTTCCGCCCTTCAAATAGTTCAGCTTCAGTTTTCAGGAGCTGCAAATGTGCAAATTTCTAAGAAAGTATTAAGGACCATACCTACCAAAATATGCATTTTGGACCAAAAATGTTGAAAATATGCATTTAAGCCAAAAATGTGCAAAATATGCATTTATCCTTAATATTGGCAAAAATATGCAATTGCATATGAACATATGCAAATGCATAACTATCCTAAGCTTAGTTATAAGTTTATGGCGTTCCAAAAATAAAATTTACATGTTTCTACCACTTCAGGTTCTACCGGAAGTGGCCTTTAATTTTGTTATTTTAAATGGAAACATCCTGTATATTTGTCCATATTCATATTGCTCGTTCAATTCTGAACGCATTTTATTAAGTCTAGTGAGCACTTATCTTTAGTAGCTTTTGAGGAAAGAAATAATTTCCGAATTTTTTTCTTCAAATACTTGTCCCACTCGAATGGTCCATTAAAAGGCTATGGGGTTCCTGATAAAAATTTTTTTTTTAAACATTCATCTAAACATGGTTGATTCCGTACTCTTCAGTGGAAATAGTGTCAAGCTTCTATCGCTTCCGGTTCTACCGGTACGTACTCCCTATATATTATTATGTTTTTGGCTTCCCCGTTTCATTTAAAACATATTTTTTCAAAGTAATTGACAGTGACTAGTCTGAAATCAATACCTGATATATTGATTTTTGTGCGTGCAGGTTTATAAATATAGATATAAAGTTTCGCATTGCCTGAAATTATAGGTGTTTAAATTTCATACACGTGTTAATAATAAAATTCTGTAATGCTGTTAGTTGCTTTTTTGCACAGGTTCAACGTTCGTAATCCCTCTTTTTATATTCTATAGCGCACACATAAAACACACTTATTCTGTCCGACGAGAATAAATTGTGATGAGCAATTGAATACGAAAATTACCGATTACTTATGGTCGAGTTATGGGATGTTTTGGTGTTAATACGTCGAGTTGAAAAACTGTCACAGCATCATGGCAAATATGAATGGAATTTGGAAGCAATCACGTCCAAAACCATAATATCGGCTTTTTGTCGTGTCCCTCTGATGGTCAACGTCGCCGTCGGTTGGTCGGTCGGTGAGTAAGGCTAGAGCCTGCGATTCCACTCATCGGCAACAAACAACGTCCGCGGGGACCTGGTGAAGTGAAGCAAGAAATTCCGCGGACGCGCCGTGTCCTTGTAGAAGGCAATGACTTCGGGTGGAGCTCTCTCCCGACGTCGTCCTCAGGGAGATGCGGGGCAAGATCCTCGCGTCCGTCGCGAATCGGAGCGCCCGGCGAAAAACGCTCTCGGTTTCCATAGTGGAGCTAATTTCTGAGAATTACGCACGCCATTAAAGGCCGTCCATCCTGAAGAGCGAAATGACGAGCGGCCCCCACGGCCGTCTCCTACGTGTTGACTCTTGGGGTCTCTTGAGTACATCGCCGACGTTTCTGGCCGCGCTGTGACCTTTGTTTTGGTCGCCGTGGTCGACGGCCGTGTGCGCCGCAAGAGGAATTAACCCAGATAATTAAATCATAAGATGCGAATGCCTCTGCAGCCAATTCAGTTACAGTTAGTGGCAATTACCGGCGTAAAAATGCAATCAACGGCGAACAATGATCAATCTAGTAGCGCATTTCAAAACCAATCGTCATTTCCTAATCGGAGCAAGTTAATTTCCTCTTTTATCGAACGCAGTTATATTAATATTACATTTCGTGCAATCTTACATCGTATAACAAAATCGTTTTGAAGACATAAACTAACAAATTGAAATATATTTCCAACATTGCATTGACAACTTTGCTCATGGATCAGATAACTACCAGATTGAGCAGGGAAAAATCAGTGCCGAATCATCTAACATGTTTAAATTAGAAATACAGAGAGCGCATAAAGTTTTAAGACATGGCTTTATTTTTTCCCCTGTATATTTTTTTGAAAAATGCTTCAACAGGTCAAAATGATTTTTTTTCAAACAAATATTTTGAGACCATTTTCATTTTTCCATCTCTCTCCGTTTTGAAGTTATTACGTCAGAGCTATTTTTTTTTAAATGACAACCTATATTTTTTATTATTGATTTTGATAGTAGTTGTTATTATGTTTTCAACAACATGCCATTTTCAATATGTAACATTTGAAAAAAAATGAGAAAAAGTGCGTTAAAGTAAAACTATTAAATTATTATTTCAATGTGCAGAATGCATCTAGTTACCATTCAAAACAACGTCAGTTAAAACAAAATTAGGAAAACAGGCTTGGATTTTAAACATTGGAATAAAAAAAAAATGATCAACCTGAAAAACATTCTTATTACAATATCATAAATTACAAACATAAGAACAGAAAAACCAAAAGAAATTTTTATCGAGAAAAAAATACTAATGACTTATTTTAAGATAAGTTTTAAAATAATATGAAGTCACAAAAATAATTATAATAACGAAAAAATATTGGTTAGGGAAAAAAACACATTAGATGTCCAAATTGTTGACCATTTTGTTCTTGACAGTGTGCCAATCAATGTCGAAAGGCCGCACAGACATTGAGGAGAACTTCTGGCTGTATTTGTCTCATTTCGACTTGGATCCGTTCTTTCAATTGTTCAATTGTGGTTGGCCGATTAAAGTATACTATACATTTGATGCAACCCCATAAAAACAAATCTGAAGGGTCAGGTCAGGGGAACGCGCTGGCCATTCTACAAAACCCCTTCTGCCAATCCACCTGCCTTGGAAGACTTTGTTGAGATAGTCGCGTACCATTCGGCTATAATGAGGTGGAGCCCCATCTTGTTGAAACCATAAGTCTTCATTTGGAATGTCGGTATCGTGTTGATTTGGGAACAGAACCGCCAAAGCTGGAACGAGGTAATCTCTCAATAGCTCCAAATATGTTTGGCCTGTCAACGAGCCATCAATGAAAAAGGGCCCAATAATAATATCACCTACTATTCCTGCCCAAACGCTTAATTTTTCCGGAAATTGGGCATGGGCTTCCATCATCCATTCAGGGTTGCGCTCGGACCAATAGAAACAATTTTCTTTATTCACAGTTCCATTCAAATAAAAAGTTGTTTCATCACTAAATAAAATTCTGGTAGCAAACCCTTCATCGGCGTTATAGAAATTCATCATTTGTTCGCCAAACTGAACCCTACGATCAAAATCATCTTCGTTTAGTTCGTGGACTAAATTTACTTTGTAAGGATGCCATTTCTGCCGTTTCAAAAATTTCAAAACAGATGTTTGTGAAAGCTCACCATTTGCCGCAACTGCTCTGGAGGGAATGTGAGGGTTTTATTGTAACTCTAACAGCACGTTTAGCTTAACATTTTCCGGAACTGATGGTCGTCCACTTTTGGGGCGATCTCTAATATGTCCCAACTGCTCATACTTTCTTATGATTGCACTAACAGACGTCTTAAGAGGCTCTTGAAGCGGATATTTATTATTAAAATAAATGCACACTTCTTCATAGGTACATATTCTCATCATCACCACAACCTCTAATCATAATAATTTCAATTTTTTGGGCCTCCGAAAAACGTAGAACCATTTTGAAATTAACTTGTGACACGGTGATTGGAACGAAATGTCAATCTAACTGTGAGTAGGTAATAATTTGTATCACATAATTGTACTAGATTGTTTTTCAGGTTAATCAATTTCTTTTTATTCCAATATTTAAAATCCAAGCCTGTTTTCCTAATTTTGTATAACTGACGTTGTTTTGAATGGTAACTAGATGAATTCTGCCCTTTGAAATAATAATTTAATAGTTTTACTTTAACGCACTTATCCTCATTTGTTTTCAAATGTTACGTATTGAAAATGTCATGTTGTTGAAAACATAATTAAAAGTACTATCAAAATCAGTAATAAAAAATATAGGTTTTCATTTAAAAAAAAAATGGCTCTGACGTCATAACTTCAAAACGGAGAGAGATGGAAAATTGAAAATGGTCTCAAAATATTTGTTTGAAAAAAAGTCATTTTGACCTGTTGAAGCGTTTTTCGCAAATTTATACAGGGGAAAAATAAAGCCAGGTCTTAATACTTTATGCGCTCTCTGTATAATGGATGATATGAATAAAAAGGAGCAAATGCACATTAGGAAAAAAGACAAACGCAAAACAACTGGCCTGAGTGAAAGACTTGAGCATAAGTATTTTCTTCGATTTATTGCTTTTATTATTATTAAAATCTTTCTTCTTTTATCCTTTCGGGTGCCAACGTGGTGTTATCGTGCTTGCTATTTCCTTCACTTGTGCATTGGTTATCCCCCTCTTATTTAATATGTTTGCAATGTTTTTGTCCCATTTCTTTTTTGGTTTTCCGACTCTTCTCTTTCCTGTTATCTTTGTTTCTAATATCTTCATTGTTTGGTTGTTGTCTTCTCTCCTGATTAGGTGTCCCAGCCATTGCAATTGTCTATCTTCTATCTGTTTATTGAGTTCTACTATTTCTAGTTCATTTCTGATGTCCACATTTCTCACTCTGTCTAGTTCTGTTATTCCGTATACTTTCCTCAGGTATTTCATTTCAAGGGCTTGGATTTTGCTTTTTTGTCTCTTGTCTCTTGTCTCTTGTCTCTTGATTTTATAAGTCTTGATCTTTGGGATATTTTTTTGTTGTTTAGTATAATTTTGTTAATCGTGTGAAATGTTCTTGCCGTTGCTTGTATTCTGTTGTTTTTTTCTGTTTCCATATTCCCTTTCCTTTCAATAATTTGTCCCAAGTATTTTATGTGTTCTACTTGTTCTACTTTCCCGTTATTGATTGCAACATTTATTGCTTCTTTAGTTTCTCCTATTTTCATTACCTTGATTTTGATATACAGAAACATATAAATAGACTTTCTATTCCTCTTTTCAACGATGTAAAACAACCTATGCCAAAATGAAAAATGTGGGGAATATTAAATATTCCAATTTTTATTTTTATTTTTTTAATTATTTTTAAAACCAAAGTAATTTTTTTAAAAAAAACGTAATACAACTAAGTAGTAAAATAACAATAAATTATTAAAAATGCTCAAAATTCTGACAATAACTGTCCAAAAACAATTGACAGCGTTAAATGTTCGCTAATCCGAAAAATCAATTCCGCAAATAGAAAATCAGGTTAACGTATCTAATCTAAAGCATCATATATTTTAAAAAAGCACATGTTTTACCCTTATAAATTGCAGATTTTTTACACGTTACATGCAAATGATATCATCCGTAGATTAACATTTTGCAGAAGGTTGATAAACAACGTTGACAACAAAATTACGGAAAATGGTGCTTTTATAAATACAATTTTATGGATGGAAGCATTCTACTTTTCTAATTGTGGATTATTTAATCATCATAACGAACACTATTGGGCTCAGGACAATCCACACATCATGATTCCACGGCGAAACCAAGTGCGGTTCGGCTTTAATGTATTTTGTGGCTATTGGGAAATGATTTACAGGGTGCTATAATATTTCTAACTGCATAACGTCATTTGGAAATTCTTCAAACAACCTTATAAGATTTATTGGATGATTTACTTTTGGCACAAAATATTCAAGTATAGTACCGGTAAGATGGCGCCCTCCACTCAATGCTAGAGATGTTATTACTTATTTAAATGACCGTTTTAATAACAAAGTAACAGCGACTAATACATTTGTTCAGTGGCCAGCCTGATCTGCATATTTGACGCCTCTTGACTTTTATTTGTAGGGCACTTTAAAAAACAAAATGTATGGAAGTAACTTCAATTATAATAATGTAGATGAACTTCGTGTAGCAATAACAGAGGCAATAAAAGGCGTTAATTGCAACACATTGCGATAAGTGGATAACTGGTAATATTCTAAAATGCTAGCAATTATGTTTAGCTTCTTCTTGGCCATTTAGCCAATAACAGTCAGCATTTTGAGCATTTTTTTAAATAAATTATTGTAAATTTACTACTTTGTTATATTACGTTTGTTTGTTATATATTTTTCTGCATTTGTTTTAAAAATAATTTAAAATATAAAAATAAAAATTGAAACAATTGATATATCCCATATTTTTTTAATTTTGACATGAGTTGTTATACATCGTTGAAAAAAGAAAAAGAAAGTCGATTTAGACGTGTAAAAATCAAATATGGCGGTTATTTAAAATACGAAAGTATATATTAATATCTCGGATACGCCATCTTGACTTTTGTTTTGACTTGATTCTCATGTTTGTGCGATCGAACCAAGTAACTATTATTTTAAACTTATTTCCGCATCTTTAATAATTTTGGAAATATCGCAGTTCTTAGAAAATCTCAATCTTTCGTTTTTTTAGAATTACTTTCAAACTGCTTGGACTTTTGAAAATTTTTCAACATAATCTGAACCAGCATACAAAACTGCATAACATTGCACATTTAACAAGATCTCTAGCTTTCAAAATAAGAAATATAACTATGCAATCCTACTCTACTTAGGACACCCTGTATTTATTTTGAATCCAGCTTTTTCCAGTTCAGTGTCCCATATGTTAATATTTGTTTGCAAGTCTCTCTTATTTTATGTGATGACTGCTACATCGGCTGCGAAAATACCTTCAGTTATTGTTGTGGGTTTTAATTTGTTGTTTCCTATCACTGTTTTCTTTGTCTTAATTTTAATCTTCTTCGTGATTTCATCCATTGCTATTATGAACAAAATGTGATTAGTCCCCCCTTCTTGTTTCAATCCATTTGTGGTTTTAAATTTCGTTGTGATTATGTCTCCGGTTCTGATACAATTTTCTGTATTGTTATATATGCTTTTGATTGCCCTCCTCAGTTTAGATCCAATGTATCTATCATTTAGTGTCTGCCACACAAATTCTTTTTCCATTTTATCGAACGCTTTTGCTAGGTCTACAAAGCAGATATACATGTCATTTTGGTGTTTTGTGGTCTCATTTATTAGGTTTCTTATAATAAATAGGTGGGCTATTGTACAATGTGCTTTCCTGAACCCGCTTTGTGATGGTCCCATTGCATTTTCAAGTTTTTCTCTAATTCTTCTTTCTAGTATGTTCTCATATACTTTTTCCTTGGCGCACAGTAGATTGCTGCTGCCCTATAGTTCCTTGTTGTCTCCTTTCTTGTGTATGGGCAGTATACACAGACCGCTGTCTGCCAGTCCCTAGGTATTTCTCCTGAATTCCATATTTTATTCAATATGCTTGTAAAAAGTTGTATACCTTCTTCTCCCATGTCTATTAACTGTTCATTTTTCATTTTGTCTATTCCAGGTGCTTTATCAAGTTTTATTTTCCCTATAACTGATCTAACTTCTTCTATACCTATTTCTTGTTCTTCCTCGTTATCTTGTTTGTCTCTCTTATTGTTATTGTTTTCCATTGTTCTTTCTCTATTCTGTTTATCTTTTGTTTTGTCATATTTTTCCAGTAAACCTTCAAATATTGTTTCCATCTTTCTCATATTTCTTCTTTGTTGGTATATTTCCCTTCTCATCCTTTATTTGGTGTAGTTTTATCGTTATGTCTTTCTTGTTTCTTCTGATATGTTGTAGAATAGTTTCTGGTTCTCATGTCTACTTTTTTCCATTTTTTCTCCGAATATTTCCCATGATGTTTCTTTTGATTGTTTTATTATCTTTTTAACTCTATTTCTTTGTTCTTTGTATCTGCCATAGTCTTGTGCTGTTCTGTTTTCTAGGTATTTTTTCCATAGTTGCTTCTTGGTTCTAACTTCTTGTTATATCTCTTCTGTCCACCAGCTTATCCGCCTCGAGTTTCTATTGGTTTTTGTTATTCCACAGGTTTCTATTGTTGCGTCTTCTATTACCTGTTTGAAAGCTTTCATGATATCTTCGGTTTCTTTTAATTGTGTTCTATTAAGTCTTTTAATTTTTTGCTCCGTACTTTTTTGATACTGTTGTTGCTTTACTGGGATTTTTAATTTATGTGTAATTATTTTTGTACTTGTTCTGCACTTTTCTTCTATATTTGTTTCCATGTCTTCTGTTTTATCTCTCTTTATTGCTGCTCCTACTATGTAGTGGTCGCTCACTATTTCACCACTTCGATATACTCGTACATCTTTAGTATCTTTTTTTTTTATTCGTCTCTTGTAATTATATGTTATGCCACCCAATTTATTAAAATGGCAAATCATAATATATTCATTCGGGCGTATAAGTACGGACCGATGTCGAGGTTCTGTTTATAAATTCAAGGCCAAGTTACCACTCGAAGACCCTTTCGAAGGGAACAGACGCGTTTGGAGCGCATTAAGTGAGTGTCACCAAACGAAGCCGGCCGTGACGAATTACTAGAATAGTTTCAAAAAGTTTTATTGTTTAGTGTCCGTATGGATAAATTAAGGGTGAGTCATTGTATGGTTGTGGAGAGTTGAGGTTGACCCATCGGTGTCCTATTGTCCCAGATGAAAACAATAGAACCAAGGATAATTGTTTCATCGTAGTTGACCAAAAACAATAGAACCAAGGATAATTGTTTCACCGTAATTAACCAAGGATGTTGGGTTGACCAATTATTACTCGGGTCAACAAAAATACAATTGTCTCACTGAGTTGTAAACTCACGATCATTTTCTAATTGTTACAGAAAGACGGTCGTTGGAAGGAGCAAAAGAAGAGAGCGATTGCCATATTTTATTATACGATTATATAACCTTTTATATTTTTGTATCATTAGTTTGTATTAAATAAATAAGTTTCATTAATGCAAATCCCATTGTTTATTAATCGACGTCTTGACAATACAAATAATTACCTATCATAAGAATGAGACAGCAGAATTAGTATTGAAACTGTTTTTTATGGATTAAAAATAGTCAGTATTAAACTAAAGGTAATTAGCCGGCCTAAAAATATCTGAATTGGGTTAACAATATCAGAAGGGCAAAAGTTGAGCTAACATATATAATCTATTATTGATTTTTCATTTCTACTGTTTTCTACTCTCGTGTATTTGTGTACGTTTTTAAGTTTGTATCTTGAATACAGTATTGTTAAGTTATTTGTTACACAGCAGTCAGTCAGCCTATCTCCGTTGTTGTTTTCATGTCTTTCTCCATGTTCCCCATCACGTTCTCAATTCCTGTGTTTTGGTTCCCAATTCTGGCATTAAAATCTCCTAATATATACAGTGGTTCTTCGTTTAGTTCTATTACTTCTTGCAGTTAATTCCAGAAGTTTTTTTTCTTTTCTTTCCCTTTCGTCTGGTCCATAAATTATTAGATAGTTTATTTGCTTCTCTTTATTATTTATATTCACTCTTAGTATTCTTTCTGAGTGTCCTGTCTAACCGGTTACTTGCCTGTTCTCTTCTTTTTTGATTATGCATGCTACTCCCGCTTTTGCTCTTTGATTTATCTCTACTCCACTATAAATATATTAGTAGATTCCCTTTCAGACCGGTAGCACCTTTTCCTTTCTTTTTAGTTTCAGTTATTCCTATTAATTCCATTTTTTTTGTTTCGAATTTTTGTATCAGTTCTTCGTTCTTTCCATTTATTGCTCTGATATTCCATGTTCCCATTCTCTTTGTCTTTGTTTTTTGCTTGTTTGTTCTGTTTGTATTATTTAATATTTCATTTTGTTCGTTTATTTTCTCCTTGAATCCTAGTTAACTTCCAAGTCCACGTCCATTGTTAGTTTTGTCGTATGTATCGGTTTTATATTTTATTCTTAGTTTTTTAGGTTTTTGTACTTCTCCTCCATTCCTTGTCTGACCAGTTTGCTTCAGGGGATCTTTCATTTATTTTTCTTGTGTTGTCTTGCGCCTTTCCTTCCTTTTCCTCTGTTTGTCCTTCTATCAATTCTTCTATTTTCCAGTTTGTATTAGTTTGTTATATCTCAAAAAAGTTTTTCTCCTCTCTTCTAGTATCTCACTCGGGTAGTCTTCGTCCATCCAAATATTGGTTCCTTTCAGTTTATTGCTTTGTTTGAGTATTTCAATTTGTTTGTTGCCCGTTGTTAGCTTTATAATCATTAGTCTCTCCATCCCCTTCTTAGGTTTTCCTAGCCTTCTGATTTCATCTATATCCTGTTCTGGTGTAATTTCTATTTTCACTTTTTTATTATTTCAATTATTTTCACTTTAATCTTTTCATTTCCTTCCGTGTTTCTTCTACGCCTGTTATTATTAACTGTTTCCTTCTCATTTATCTTTCAAGGAAGTTTACTTTATCGTTTTGTTTTTTATATTTTTTCTTTCATTTCTAGGCTTTTAAATTTAATTTAATTTATTTCCGTTACAACTTGTGTTAATTTTGCATTCAATGCTTATATTGTTATTTATTTGTTTTATTTGTGTAAACATCTCTGCGATTTTCTCCATATCTCTGTTCATTTTTGTTCTTTCCCCGATTGTTCGTCTCAGCGGTGTTGTCGCTTGTTTCTTTGCGCAAAAAGCTGATTTGCTGATTAAGCGAACAACAACTACCCCTAAATATTGGGTTTGGAAGTCGAAACGAACAATTGATCGAGTTTTGAAAATATCAGAAGATCTAAAATCGTTCTTTCTATCAGCACCAAAACATTATCGTTGCAAAATGCTGTTTTTGAATAACCACTTCGAAAAAAATATGCGCGGTACTCAGATCTCACAATAGACATAACTATTATATCCATTTTTTTAATGTGCAAGAAATCACTGAAAAAACTACGATGAAAATATAAATATATATACACTGTGTATCAGCCAAATGGAATAAATTCGATAATAAATAAATGGGGGCGTGTTCGATAAAACGCTCGGACACATCGATTGTTATTTTTAGTTGCGCATTTTTTTTCAACAAAAACTTTTTATACAGGGTGTGTCATGTGACCGTGGCCAATACCAACTTTCTTATTTTAAATGCAACACCTGGTATATTATTCAATTTTTGGATTCTTCAGAAAATTATAGACATATTTCATGTACAATGTCCTATACCTATCTTCAACTGTTTCGGAAATATTAAGTGTTTGAGATTATTATTGTAGTATTAGGAATTGAGATAGGGTTGTAATTAGGAAAAATGTTTGTCTTTTAATTCCGCATGGAATTACATAAAAAAATACTGCGGTTCCAATTTAAAATAAGAAAAATAAAGTGCTTTAAAGTTTGAAAAGTTTGACACTAAATTTAGGACACTCTGTATAATGCATATCAATAAATCTTGGTTAACGCTACTATCAGACCTTATTCAATGAGTACCTTGTAAGGTTTTATTAACGAGGCACTATTTTTATCCCTTATTAATTTTCTTAACCAATGGTGCAAAACTGATTTTTTTCAGTTTTTATTTGTTTGTGCTAAAATCACTGAACCGATTTTAATAAAATTTCATGGGTATGTAGGCATCCATAAAGGGCACCCAAATAAGCAACAAAAAATATACCATGCAATTTAAAAATACACATCATCATGATGTCACACTTTTTTGGGACACCCTGTATAATCAAAAATATTTTCCTGAATTACACCCCAGAATGCAAGTATAGCCTGCAAAATATCAAAATCCTAACTCTATATATATATATATATATATATATATATATATATATATATATATATATATATATATATATATATATATATATATATATATATATAATAATTCAATGCACAATCCGCTATAACTGCAGTAGCAACTCGCGTTTAAATTCCATCCTCTTATCATCGATCAACTTTCATCTTGGCCCTGTGTGCCTCATAACTATTGAGATGCATACGGAATAGTCACTTTGTGAAAGCTGCCGCCTTTTCTGGTAGTCACGCAGGCGACATACGGGTCGGAATTCCATTAGGCGCCTTTGGGTAGTTTGTTCCGGGAAGATCCCGGAGTAACACCCGGAGGCGCGCTCATGTCTCCTCATATCCGGGTCGATGGGACAACCCATTGCAATTATACACGATGGGCGTGCTAATTGTGTCCCATATCTGGGACAGTAGCCGCTCAGAGTAAATTGAAATTATCCTATAATGTGAAATACGCAATTATAAGCAAGGTAATGACAATTTATTACAGAGCTTGATGAAGCGTTGGCAGGTGTCTGCCCAGTAATAAATACCATGCATTGTGATTCAAGGGAAGGCATCATTTAGCATATGCTAATAGAGCTTTGTTGGGAATGTACTGCGGCTCTAAATTGCGATTAAATCCCATCTAAAGCTTCCAAAATAACCATATGATAAAAACAATGTGGGGCATAAGAATATGTAAAATTTTTGATTAGTTTTGTAAGGACCCAAGATAACTAAAATATAAATATTTAGTAAGAATTAATTAAAAATAAAACCCAGAAAAATAATTGATTTGAATCGAGTAATTTTAACACGTTTACCGATTCAGGTAAACAGATTTCAAAAACGATGAAAGTGATAGTAGGGAAATGCATAATAATAATTGGGATTATTGGAGTAAATTTGAAATATTTTAAAAGCAAGGTGAAAAATATGCACGTGTCTAGCTCAGATTTAGGTTCATGAATAGCCTGGCTGATAAGTTACACTTTCGGGTCGATGATCTATAATGGGAAATCCGAACGAATTGTATATCTGGACCTCAGAGCCAAAAAGTATTAAGTCACATTTTTTAAATTTTACTGTAGAGCAATTTGAAGATTTTGAACAATGGTATTTTTCAAACCGATTACTATAGTAAATAGGAGAGCATGGGTTATTATTTTCGAAATTATGATTTTCGAAGCTAACTAAAGCTGATAATAACAAACCTGCTACAATAATTTATTTAAATAATTTTAAATTAATTACCGGACTTAATACTGTTTGGTTCTAGCAATGGACTTAATCTCTTGTGATTTAATACTCTATTTTGTGACTTAATACTGTTTAGCTCCTACGAATTTATACATACGTGGCACTTGATACTGAATTATTATTAAGAAACCCATAGTAGAACAATGCAAAGTAGAACCAAAATTAATTAATATCAATTACAACTAATTAACAAAGTGGAACAAAAGGCAAGAAAAAAAAATTATTTTCTAAAATAAATGAGAGATTACACCAAAATGTTACAAACGAAAACTACCAATCTTAAAGATCAAGTAACAAACAAATAATTAAAAATTAATAATATCAAATTAAAGAGAAAATGCATGATGAAAGATCATTGCATTTTTCAGTGGTCTTCCTTGATGTTACCGTGTAGAAGAGTTTTAAAGTACTCATGGAATGTTTTAGGCACCCATGTTAGTAAGTTCTACAAATTATTATACTTTTTTGTTTAAATAGGTTTTAAACTTTAAAACCTATCTATCTCTTATAGGTTTCAGCAGCATTAAGTTAGCATTGACAACAACTTCCTTAGAACTAACAGTGCGTTTCTCTTTGCATGTTAGTCTTTTACTGGCTCTATTGAAATCAACTTGTTGAAAATTTTCTGTTTTCTGTTCTGGTGTTTCTGTTAAAAACTTCATATGCACCACTTTAAATATCAACAAGTTTTGATTTATTATGTTTTTTTTTGTTATTTTGAAAGTAAGATCCGGATTCTTCAGATAAAGGCGTAAAATTCTTAGTCCATGGTTTCCATTTCCGCTACTTCAAATTTATTGCCAAAAAGTTTAAAAAGCTGTTGCCAATCCCATGGAGTTATTAGAGAAAATTGGTAGGAAGCTTTCTTTTGTGTTTCTATTTGTGCATGACTTGTATCCACCTCCATGTGGGTATGTCCTCTTGAAAGGTACATATTTTCAATGCATTTTATGGAAGGTTTCAGCACAAGAATCGAAATATAGTACAAAATCATCTGACGACTTCTATTTTGTGATGGACAGTTATCGCTCCAGATAACAATTTTCTCTAGAGATTCTTTTACATTTAAAATGTATTTCAGAATACATGAAGCCATGTAATTGCCACCACGTCTGGCTATGGATTAATCCCAGATGAAGCAATATCCTATTTTGTCTGTTGCACCATAAAGTGTACAATTGAAAGACCACAGCTTTAGAGAATATAAACTATGAGCATTCGTTAATAGAGGGGTGGGTAAGCATTTTTTTAAATCCACCAAAAGGAATTTGGTGTTCACCTCGGTTTTATAAGTCTCTTCATCCCGTCGCTTTAGTTTATACCGATTATCTGCATCAAGAAGATGTGCGTCATAGTTTGTAATTCAAGGCGTTCTTCTAAGGATACAGACTCTTTGAGATTGATAACATATCCATCACATGAGTCACATGTATCATTCCCTGTGTTTTTGAAAGATAAATTAAATTCCGAATTGAAAATTTTACTATAGAACCATTGCTTGGGAATATCTTCTTAAGGAATTTGGTTTTATATACAATCTTCATAAAAGTACCGAGACAATACTGAAATATTAAGATGGCTGCCTAAATACTTTCTCCGGGATTTATTCCTGGAATAACGTGACTATACACGGGAACTTCTGTATGTGCTCTCTGATATTGTTTCTAACATTATCACAATAATTTTCAAATGTTCATGAGAGATATCCTGCATACTATTAGCATATCTTAGATATTATTTTGCGGGTTATCAGCAACAAAAGCTAAATGTAAAACAATAACAAAACTTGTTGTGATAAACTAATGATTTTTTTAATTACCGTTCTCCTCGGTCAAAAGTGACGTTATAACAGGTTTTTCAGATATTTCGTTGCACTTGGCTTGTGTTAGCGTCATTTGTAATATTTTGTCACTTTTTGATGTCATCATGTTGACCCTAATAACTTTTAAAATATTAAAACAATGAAATTCTCAAGTATTTTCTGTTAACTTCAGGAACAAAATAATGTGACTTAATATTATGATAACCGATGTACACTAAAACAAAACAGTATTAAGTCCAGTCACCTAACCTCACATTTGGACTTAATACCTAAATATTGGATATCTTCCAGAGCCAAGCAGTATCGAAAACCTTTAATACTGTTTGGTTCTATTTAATAGAGGACTTAATATTAATAATCTCCACCTATCTCGTAAACAGAAAGAAACTGGACTTAATACGCGTCGCCAATGGAAAGAGCGGAAAAAAAATTAAAGGAACAATCATAACAAAAAAAACGAAAACAGTAGACGTAATACTGTTTGGCTCTGAGGTCCAGATATAGTATATTCTGAAGTGGGTAGGAGGAGTTAGTGACGTTCCTGTTGTCAGATTGTGACAAAAGGGCAACGCACCGGCTAAGAGTGTGGAGCAATCCAGGGTGTCTATTCGGAGGGGTTGTGATGGGGCTAGCTCGCGAATGTCGGCGAGGGGGTGAGTTATATAGGGGCTGCACACAATTTTAACCCTCACGGTATCTCCGGTCCTTGAAGAGGCTCTGTGAAAGAAATATTTACGGCAGGGTGGGGAAAGACAGATACTAAAACTGCAAAACACGAGTCTGTCACCTACGCACGCCAAAAACGTGACTAATGAATCTACTAATATTTTAAAGCTTGATCAAGTTCTCGTAGTATTCCAAGAAATATTCACTGGAAACGGAGTAGATCAGAAATAAAAACAATATGCTATATAGGGTTTCAGTATGAGGTACGTTTATTCTCGTTCAAATAACGTGTCGCAAGAGAGCCCGAAGCAATGGCTGCCTTTATGCTCCGCTTCGAGTAACTATGCTAATTTGGCCAAATCGCCGCACACGTCCCGTATATGTGTATGGGTAGGTTAGGTATGTATATATATTCATAAAAATTGCAAGAATGATACTCTTCAGGGAATAAGTATAAAAATTAAAAGAATAATTTCGATAACATCTTGGAAAACAGGGTAGAAAATATTATATAATTAATGAGCAATGAAGTATAAATTAAATCAATTCGAGTGAATTCAGGTTAGTAAATTTCAACATTAAAAGGGAAATAAATTCAGAAAAGGTAATGTGTACAAATTAAATATAAATAAATTCAATTATATTTAAATTAAGGTAAATTCAAGTCAATATTAAAACGGTCTTAAATTCAGAAAGGTTAATGAGTAAAAATTATGTAAATGAATTAAAATAGATAATATTAAATTCAGGTAAATAATAAATGCTCGTAAATTAATAAATTGTTCACAAAAATCTATTTCAAAACCTAGTTAATGAATCCTAAAGTAATAGATGTGGCATTGGACACAAACGGTGTCATAATCTCTAAATGAATTTGAAGTTGTCAATTATAACAATTTATGACCACGAATTAAATATCTATTTAATCCAATAATTGGGTATTCCGAAACCCTACAGTTTTAATCGACATTTAATATTCTTTTTGAACTCACCGCCTCGAAAGTGACATTTGACGCACTCTATTGACAACCGGAAATCCGTATTTCCCGGTCTAGTAGACCGGGAAAACGGCAAAAAAACACTGTCATAAATAAATCAATACATAATTATTTATTGTGAACGATCTACATCGACTTAAGCAGGGTTATTATTGTACACATTTATCGTACAATTAGTACAATTTGAAATGCAAATTCCCGAACTTTCCACCGCATCGGGTTTAGATATAGTGTGCGACACATTAAGAGTTTCAGAGATTGTATAGTTTTCAACTTGAGATGAAGGTCCCGGAGCTGGTTGCATCAATCTTTCAGCTACGTTAATTTTACTCTGCACAGAGTCATCGACGTAACCTTCGGCCACGCTTGAAGATCTCCAACCGCCAAATTTTTTAAGAGTCAGTAAATCGCCACCGTTGTTTGCAAGTAAAGTAGCTGAACTTCTTCGAAAGCAATGACCAGTGTAGGCCTGTGGAGCCTCTAGCTGAAGGTACTGTGCCACAGAGCAAGGTATTTTGCCAATTGTATTAAGACCAATAGGTGAATTAATACATTTCCCATTTCTGTAGGTCAAAAAGAAACGTTTATTTGTCCCTACTCTTAAATTTTTGTATTTTAACAATAAATTTATCCATTCTGGATTGATCACCACAAAACGTCGAGAAATATTAGTTTTGGTCTCTGGTACATTAACAAGTACCATTTCATGTTTAAACTCGATATGATCAATTAACATTTTACATAATTCATCGCGGCGACAAGCGCCAGAAATGCCCAATATTACTACTGCCTGTAAAACATATTATAGAATAATAGAATAATATCGATTAATGAAACATATTGTGTACGTACCTTCATTAACAGAAATGAGTTATCAGGGGCTTCATGAATAAATTTGTCAATTTCATGACTTTCTAATACCTTGGATTTTTTCGGTTTCAGGTTATACGTTTCTTTTTTGAGAAATGCGTAAAATTTCGTAAATTGGGAAATATCTACGTTATTGTGTATTAGTAGACAGGACTTTAGCATAGAGTAAGTGGACCATAGCGACTTTTTGCTTGAAAAGGTTTGAAAATATGCCAGCAAACAATTTTCTGAATAAGTCCGTATTTTGTTTAACCTGCACCAATCCATAAATTTCGAGTATACCAACTCGTACCTTCGTTTGGATTTATCCGGCAATAAATTTTTAATTGCCGTATTAGCGGCATTGCGGATTTCCGGAGGTGTACAACTACTTATATCCGAATCGGAAGACATTTTATTAGAAACTGAGACTTTAAACGACAGGCTTTAAAAATCAACTGTCAAAGTAACAATCATTGTTTTGCTATACAGCCATGGCTTGCTTTATTTCATATTTTGAAACGGAATGAAAATTATTTGAGTTTATGCTGATCGTTCTGTTCGTTTCAAAAAAAAAATGTACAAACCACTTGCGGGAATCATTTTCCCGCATTCACGCAGATGAAGCATTCGCTCCCTTCGGTCGCTCGTGCTTCAAAATTGCGTTCATGCGGGAAAATTGTGTTCCCGCACTTGGTTTGTAAATAACTATGGATACAATCATCTTAGTTCAAAAAACTTCTCTTTCTCATATTACGATCTGATAACATTAAAAGATTAGCGACTATTAACCTGGAATCTTCACGGTTTTCTTCTTCACGGTTAGAGAGAGTCTTAAATACCCGACTCGAATAATCCGAGAGGGAGAAATCTTCTTCACCCAATGCCCAGTTCTGCGGCAAAAGTTCCATAAGTCTGAGGAGTTCATATTTTCTGTCTCTACAGACTGTGAACAAGATAAGTAGTTTTGTACTTCAACTAGATATGATATTGTAGATATGGCTATTAAGACGTGTGTCTTAATACACGCCTTTCAATGAATGCCTTTCAATTTGGGTTGTATACGTTATTTTATTTACGATGAGTCATAATAAGAAAAAATAATTACTTTATTCCCTAATAGCACAAAGGAAGGCATTTAGAAATGTACATACTTGGTTAACAATAACTATGAACTGTCAATATGGACACGTTTTTGTTCTGTCAGATGCTCATGTCAATATTTGATATTGAGTATCGTATGATGAAACTCGTATTCTGATTGGTCAAATGGCTCGTTGCATTTTGTAAAATTTGTTTCATTATGATAGTCATAATGCAACGGGTTTTGAAACTATTATTAAATTATGATATGGCTGTAGATCAAGATATGTACTTAAATTTAAATGAAATTACTTGTGAATTCTTGCAGCCCACGATATGATATAATATATCGTATGTATCTGCCCTATTGGTCGTACCCATCCGTTGATAATATTTAAAATTTTGTTCCCCAATGTATTTACTCTCCAAAGTACTACGCTCATGTCAGTGACTTGGATCCAAATCTTTAGAGAATTAGACGCTACTTCTTATTTTGGAGAGACCCCGACCCCCAATGCTCCTAGAGCCTAGCTTGTGTAGCTACGCTCGTGGCTTTAATGCCCCAACAGAAGTAGTAGCGTTGATTGAAAAGTGTACTGTTCAATCAACGCTAGTAGTTTTAATAGGCAAGGTTAGTACAAAGTATCTACTTGTATTTCTATTTAAAGAAAACCGGGACTTTACAGTACTTTATTTTAGAGAATTCAATATAATAAATTCAATGATAAGTGAGCAATGTTTTTAGTAAATGCAACACATGTATTCCAGAAAATTACATCTGCTGGTATGTTTTAAATCTTAAGTCATGATGGCCTGCCATTATGATATCCCAGCATACTTTGTTGTGGAGTTGATTCTTTTGGAATTCGCGCTGAATTGGTTCGCGTTGGTGAGTAAGCCGTCGGTTTCCCTCAAGACAATTAACTCCACTTAACATCAATTACTGTCCACTCCGTTCGCGGAACATCAAGATCGCGTCGACAATAACTAACCGGCTGGAACGCGAAATCCTCGCTTCGTACAGTGCAACAATTATCGCCGATGAACCCTAACAGGCTCCGGCCATGCGATAATTACAAAAGCTTTTAAAGCGAAAAAGTCCGTCTAGAGAGTATTACTTAATAGAATTGGCTATTATGCTTTAATAACAAATTATGTATGTGCCTAGCACACACATTTTCACAAAAAAATAAAATTTACACGCAATAGTTACTGTAAGCCATAGAGATAATGGTTACACTGCCAGTGCACATGACATCTGTTTGTTTAATGAAACATTGTATAATCCTTTGGTTAAACTATTCATATTATTAATATTATTTATATTTCATATTTATTCATATTATAAAGATTAGATAAAATCAAATATTGTATTAAAAAAAAATAACAAAACAAAGAAGATGGTTGTTATTATTATAAACAAAGCGCGGATTTATAAGCTTAAAAAAATACAAAGTATTCGCTTAAAAATGCATACAAATCTTAGAAAATAAGCAAATAAAATAGCATAAAGATTAGAATAAGCACAAAAACGCAGAAAAAGCATGAAAAGGCATATTTTATTTTTTATGAAAATACAGAAAAACAAAACAAAACATAATTTTAATAACAAGAACGCACTATAGGTAGATAAAAGTAATATTTTAATAACATAGGTTTTGGTGATTAATATTAATAATAATAATAATTAATAACAAATAATGATTACTGCTCATTTTTAAATGAACTAATAATTAAAAGCTTTTCTAAATTTTCAACGGAAAATCCCATTCTCCTATCACTGAGTACATTTTTTAAGTGTGAAAAGCTTCTCTCCACATCCACACTTATAATCAGTACATATTTAAATTTGGGAACAATTGTAATATATATCAGCAAATCTTTTCCACGAAATTTCCTTTTAAAACTGTTGATATTTTTTGAACTCGCCAAACCCTTTTTTTACAAAACTGCACATCACATTTTCACTTATTTTTGAATAATTTCTCCTATCGATCCCCGTACGTTCGAGACGTCCTTCCTAAAATATTCAACTATTTGAAACGTAAAGCGAGATTAAGCAGGTTGGGTGGCCTACGTGCTAGCCCATCACTCGGCCGCGGGTTTTTGTGACAATTTGAACGCGCACGCTTGTCTCAGACTCGCGTCCGCATACGAGCCGAAACGTTATCTGAACTCGACAGCCTCGTGGTCTGGTGGGTTATTATAATTAAGTATTGTGTAGCCCTCGACCTGATGTCTAGGTAGGTACGCCCCCGTAAAATTAGGCCTTGGCTTAAGCTTTTGTCTAGTTTGATTCAAGTTTGTTGTCTCAGAAGGAATTTCTAATAAAGAACAGACCGACCACCCACGACTTTTCTTGCCTAAGAACCGAGCGTAATAACCCCAATCCCACAGCGTCCCATAACGCTACATCTTGGAGCCCAACCAGGGGTGCGCTCTACACGAGGGGTGTTAGTCAGTTTGTATTTCTCGCAAGCGGGAAAAGTGCGGTATTATGCAACGCACGCCACGGCAAGAAAAAACCTCATCAGAAGAGGATTACAATCCACCAACAACAAGAAGCAAGGCCCGTTTGGGAAACGTCGTCGACGACGACGACTACCAGGAGGAGCTGCAGAAGGACAGGATCCTTCAGCCTTTGAAGAGAAGCCGGAGCCCGCCCGCCATGTTAGATGAAGCAGCCGGATGGCAACCACAGGATCGGCCCCAATGCGACCGACCCGCAGATCCATCCACCCCCATACCGAAGAGGTCCTCAGCACCGCCGTGTCTATCAATGGTAAAAGAAAAAAGCAGAGGCGACCAAGGTAGGACTTTTAATTTTCCGCCAACCACGGGTCCCACGGAAGCGTATGAACAAACGGACATCGCGTCCCTCGTCACGCAAGTAACCCAGCTTGTCCTGGACAAGCTCGAAGCCAAGGGAGCCCTACGACTGGGCGATTCACTAAAAAATCGCAATACATTAAATAAAACTGTACACGGTGGGCGTACATACAACACACCTGGTTATGATGCTCTACACAATCAAGTGAACTGTAATAACTCACCGTTATTGCAGATAGAAGCGCAAAAAATGATAGCACCATTTAATAATGATGGGTCGGTACACCCAGTAGACTTTATAAACCAAATTGAGAGAACAACTAACGTGTACCAGATGCCGTTTCAGCAAGTGGTTCACTGGTCACACAATTTATTTCAGGGAAAAGCGAAATCGTGGGCGGACGCGCTCTTAAATACATACAAAAATTTTCAGGAGTTGCAAAGGGGGTTCTTAAGTCAATTTTGGGGCCCTGAGGTTCAGATGGGAATAAAACTTCAACTGGAAACTGGTCGCTATGATCGAACCACGGGCTCGTTTAGCGATCATTTTCTGAGTTGCATAGCTAAAGGGTCGCCACCTTCAGCCACCTTACACGGAGCCACTGCTTATCTCAATAATCGCTAGGCATTATCCTGCTCACGTGGCTACGGCTCTCATCGGGGCCGACACAATAGGTGCCGCGCTATCGCGTCTTCGCCAAGCGGATTATTTCACGAACTCGCATGCCAACGTCGCGAAGAAACCATATGACGCGGTGCGTAGAACAAACCAGAATTGTAATCGCGGCGCATTTTCACACGCCACACGTCAGCAAACCGGGACGCATGTCGCACAGATAGAGATAGAAGACGCACGCGCCGACGAATTCGGACCTTCCGACGAGCGGCACCCGGAAAACTCTTAAAATCTCACTGTAGTGGTCACCCAGCGAGATATGAGCTAAACTCGACCACATCAACTATTTTTAATAACCCGAGAGAAGATTTAATAACGGAATGCGATTTCAACCACACTTCGCCTAAGACCCGGTCCCCGGTGGTACTCATTCAAATCCAAAACATACAATTCCCGGCGTTAGTGGATAGAGGCAGCAACATATGTTGCCTGTCACGATTCGTCTACGACCAACTAGATAATTCGCGGTTTCCCGTGTTTCCAGTAACGGGAGTTCGAGTCTCGGGAGCATTCAAGGCAAGGCAACGAAAGGTTGTCAGCCAGCTTTTTTTAAAATTCTCGGCGAATCAAACGGCGTTCGAGTTCGAATTCTTGCTAATTCCGGATTTAGTATACCCGATAATCATCGGCGTAGATTGGTTACGAAGTGTCCGGGCTGAAATAAATTTTGAAACGAGGACGATATCAGTATACAACCAAACGGAATTGGTGATATGCACGAAGTCTCGCCTCATCATGAATTACTTCCACCGGATAACACCGTAATTCGCCCCATAGCTGCTAAACGGGGCGTTCCCCTTTGTCCCAGGCGACGGGAAAGCGACATCACGAGTTTTCGTGACGCCGAAATTGGCCTGGAGTTATCCGAGCTAGAAAGGGATGCCACCCTAAACCTCTTAGCCGAGTTTTCTGCTAATTTTTCCGACAAACCCGGTGTTACTCACGAGTACGTTCATGAAATAAAACTTACAGACTACAGTCCTTTCGTAGTGAAGCCCTACCCTATTCCATTGGCTCACCGAGAAGCCGTCCAGAGAGAAATTGATAAAATGCTCGCGTGGGGTATAATCGAGAGGTGCTCGAGCCCGTTTTCAAGTCCACTAGTGACAGCGGTCAAACGGGATGGCACGGTACGCGTCTGCCTGGACGCTCGCCGACTGAACCGGGTAATGGTCGCTGATAACGAGTCGCCGCGGTCCGTGGGAGACATTTTTGCAAATATGCGGGGTGTTAAGTACATGAGCTCTATTGACCTGACACACGGTTATTACCAAATTCCTTTAAGGCAGGAGGACCGTAAATATACCGCTTTCCTTCATGGATCCAGGTCTTATCAGTTCTGTAGGCTTCCGTTCGGTCTTAAAACCGCGGTGTCGAGTTTTTCTAGGGCTATCGACCAGCTCTTGGGCCCGTCTTTCCGGTCATTCGTGACTGCATACGTGGACGACTTACTGGTGCTGTCGCAAACCTTCGCACCTTCGAGCACCTGGAACATTTGCGTCGCATTTTCAGCCGTCTTCGTTCTGCTGGAATTACATTGCGGTTAAAAAAATGTTGTTTCCTGCGGGAGGAAGTCAATTTTCTCGATTACATATTAGATGCACGTGGAATAAGGCCTGATCCTCAGCGCGTACAAGCTATTGCGGACTTTCCTGCCCCAACGAATATAAAACAACTACAGGCATTCTTGGGAATGTGCAACTATGACAGGGCATTCTGCGAGCGGTTCGCTAGTATCTCAGAACCCCTTGCCTCTCTCCTGCGCAAGGGAACGTGTTGGATTTGGGGGGACGTGCAGACTCGCGCATTCTCAGAACTTAAGGGCATTCTCCAGAAAGATGTTTTATTACACCACCCGAAATTGGACGCCCAATTCTTTGTGCAAACGGACGCCAGCGATGTCGGGCTGGGCGCTCATTTGTTTCAAGAAATTGATGGGCGGCGCCGTATTATCGCGTACGCTAGTCGGTTACTCTTGGAAGCGGAACGCCGCTACAGTGTGCCAGAGAAAGAAACTCTCGCTGTCGTGTGGGCCTTAAATAAGTGGCGCGTTTTTCTTATAGGCCATAGTTTCGTAATCTATACCGGCCACCGGGCCCTAGAATTTTTAAACACATGCAGGTTGTTAGCGCCGCGTATCACTAGGTGGATATTATCACTGCAGGAATACGATTAAGTCATTCGCTATGTCCCCGGGAAAGAAAACGTCATTTCGGATGTACTCTCACGAAGTCCACCTGTGCGACCACCCACGCCCAAGGACAAATGTTTTCAGGTCCTGGCGAAAACCGTACGGTTGGATGCCACTTTTTTGTCGTCATTGACTAGCCTCGGAATTGACCAGCGTGCCGACGAAAAATTGGCGCGCATATTTAAGTCCCTCGCCGAGTCGGAGGTAAACGGTCGTTTCATGATCCACAAGGGTTTACTCTACTTTCCGCGCGCCGAGGACCAACCGTGCCTTGTTTGTGTTCCGCAGTCGCGAATCGCTGATTTGTCACCGAATTTCACATTGCCCTGGGTCATTTTGGTGTCTATAAGACATACACTTCTTTGAAACGGGAGGTGTGGTTTCAGAACATGCACCAGCACGTAAAAAGGGTGCTTAAAGGTTGCGCTTTGTGCCAGAAAACGAAGTCCACTATCCTCCCCACACCCCCTATGCAGTCTATCCTTCCGGAATCAATAAACGACTTGGTTGCCCTCGATCTTTATGGGCCACTGCCAAAATCTAGGTTCGGTAACTCGCATTTATGTATCGTAATCGATGTCTTTTCGAAATACGTGCAGTTGTATCCCCTGAGGAAAGCCACCACTGCCACCATTCTTACTGCGTTAAAATCGAATTGGTTCGCTAGTTTCGGCACTCCCAGACGGATTTTGAGTGATCAGGGCACGCAGTTTACCGCTGATAAGTGGTCCGTGGTCTTGCGTAAGTATGGGGTGAAAGCGATTTTCACCTCTGTCCGGCATCCCTGCGCGAATCCTAGCGAGCGGGTTATGCGCGAGTTGGGACGCCTTCTTCGGGCCCTTTGCCACGAACGTCACACTCGCTGGGCGCTCGAGGTCCCCAAAATTGCGGATTTACTGAACAATGTGGTGCACGAGTCCACTGGCTACGCCCCTGTCAAATTCCAGTTAGGTCGCCCGCCGGGGCGGCTACTAAATTTTTTAAGGTACCCTGAGTGCACGGTGAGGTTCGACGAGCACGTTAAGTTATTTCTGGCTCGCGAGAGTTTGTTGCGCGAGTGGAACGCCGCAAAGCCACGCATCCCGGACGACCGTAACACCCTTTCAAACCAGGAGATTTGGTGTTGCTTCGGAGTAACCCTATTTCTTCCTCCCTGAATCGGGAAACAAAGAAACTACTGCTATTGTTTGAGGGTCCTTATCGGGTCAAATCCCAAATACGTCCCGCCACCTTCGTGCTCAGTCACCCAACTGGTGAACGGGAACGGGGCGTTTTCCATGCATCTCACCTACGACACTTTATTGTCTCGGTACCCCTTGAAGGGGAGCCCGAGCCACGGGAGCAGATAAAGCGAGATTAAGCAGGTTGGGTGGCCTACGTGCTAGCCCATCACTCGGCCGCGGGTTTTTGTGACAATTTGAACGCGCAAGCTTGTCTCAGACTCGCGTCCGCATACGAGCCGAAACGTTATCTGAACTCGACAGCCTCGTGGTCTGGTGGGTTATTATAATTAAGTATTGTGTAGCCCTCGACCTGATGTCTAGGTAGGTACGCCCCCGTAAAATTAGGCCTTGGCCTAAGCTTTTGTCTAGTTTGATTCTAGTTTGTCGTCTCAGAAGGAATTTCTAATAAAGAACAGACCGACCACCCACGACTTTTCTTGCCTAAGAACCGAGCGTAATAACCCCAATCCCACAGCGTCCCATAACGCTACAAACGTATCTACCAAAGTTGTGTCCCTTGCTTGGAGTTTATCAATGGCCTTGCTTACGAAACTGTAGTTGGTTTTTAGGAATGCTAAATTTTGTACAACCCTCCTATCTTTAAGAACTGTGACATTCTTTAATTGCCTTTGACACATTTTCGGGAAATGCTAACACAAGCTCCTTAAATGAATCGAAATGGTCGGCATAATAGCAGGCAGCATCTAGCCACGTACCCCATCTAGTTATAACCGGTGACGGAGGAAGAGGTACATTTGGCATTCTTTCCATAAACATTTCAACCCTCAGTGGAGCTTTTAGGAAAATTTTCTTCCCGGTTTTTATCAAATCATTGACCAGGGGAAATTGCAGTCTAATCGTTTCAGCAACTCGATTAAAACCATGTGCCAAACAGGTGCAATGCATTAATTGCTCATAAAATACTTTTAAACTAGAATATGCCTTCAACATATATGCAGCGGCATCAGAAAGCATCAATAATAATTTATCATTTGGTACGGGGTTTGGCAAAAAAAAGAGTGTTAATCCATCGTGAACAAATTTGTCAACTGTATTGCCATTTGTTTTTTCTAACTGCTTGGAACTAATTAAAAATGTATTGGTGGAGTCTTCGTTTAATATTCCAATCATTAAATGGGCGATGTACCCACCACATGAATCAGTAGTTTCATCTACACAGAACCATATGTAATTGTTGCCAATTATATTTTTTATTTCCTCAATAGTGTGTTTATATACTTGCTCGACATAGTTTTTTCGAATGGTTGATTCGGCAAGAATATGTCTGCCGGTGTATTTTTGTAAAAAAGATTTAAACATACTATTATCTAGTTTTTTTAACGGAATGTTAGAAGATACCATCGTATTGCATAAATCAAAGTAAAATTCCTTTTCATTCAGTGTAGAAGAACTCGCAAAAGAGTCGAAAATAGTTTGCTGGGTACTCAGGGCACTGCTTGCATATTTGTTTTTTTAAATTTTCCTGGTGAACTGTTGTTTTGATATGTTGTGTTATGTTAAAAAAAAAATCGCAGTTAATCTACAACATAATACATGCTTGTACCTAAGCCAATAGCAACACAAAATAAAACTAAAATAAATATTTGATACAAGCCCTGCAAATTAATTTGCCGTTCTCATATTTTAATTCAGAATGTCCACGCACAACGCACTGAAGATTGAGATAAATTGGACTGAATTGATAACTTGCCCCAGATGCGTTCTGTGCACGTAAAAATAGGGTAATCCCCGAAATAATCAAGCTTTGTTTACCAAATATCACGTACGCACGCTCGCTTTGTTGATGATTTTGTGATAACCAAGCACTCTGGACGTAACGGAGTAATATTAATACTGAATTCTCATTACAATAATGTGCAACAAAATATGTTCCTAGCTAATATAAATACTATGCTATAAAATTGAGAAACAAGCAAATAAGCACAAAAAATAAGAAAATATGCACAAAAAATGCATTAAAGCAATTATAAGCTTAAACACTCAAAATATGCATAAAAGCACAAAAACAAATTTGTCACGTTACTTCATTTGCTGAAGTTCGTATAGATACGAGATCATTTTGGTCTGCTATTAAAACAGATGTATAGCATAATACCTAGAAATCCGCGCCTTGATTATAAACATATGAAAATATCAAGAGTAAACTCGATTGTTCTTAGATTCCTGCTCCCCTATTTAAAATAAAATAAATTAAATTACTTGATGGTAAACATTTAACATTTTTAGGAAAATCAGATTAGATAACAAAAATAATGGAAACTTAAAAATCGATGGAATTATTTGTACAATTATGTGCACTATTTTACGATATATAGTTAAAATGATATAATAGAAATGTAAAAAATAATAGATTATTGTTCACTACTAGTCACATAGCACATAATTATGTCATGTATCAAAGCACTGTGAAGTTGATATTTATGATTAGTGATTCTTATTGTTTCTAAAGTTTTACCAAGGTATATAATGTTAATTATATTGATTTTGTTTTTCTTCGTTATTTTATACTTACTGGTAATATTTAAATAAAATATTTTTATCTTTATTATATTTTCTTTATTCCTGACTAGTTTCGGCGAGTTGTGCCATCTTCAAAGAATAATTAATTCTACAAAGAATACAATATTTAATATAAATATAAAGTCTATTATTAATGATAGTGTATAGTGTTAGTTACTTAATAATTGTTGTTATTGTTAGGCAACACTAATAGATTGAAGTGAATAATAGACATGTTACTATGGTAAAAACGCAGAGGCAGACATGAAAAAGAAAATAGTTAGTGAAATACATTGATACATGTAATTGAAGATTACGCAAGGAAGGATAAAGAAATACCACAAATTGAAGACCCAACGTGTGTGACGATTGTAGCTTAAGAAGCGATTAGGATGATAGAGATTAGGAAATTAGATAGGCGTAAGAAGATATACAGCAAATTTATAAAATGGACAAAACAAATAAAGTGGGTAAACTCAAGAAGGTAATGGTAGTGGACAAAGATGAAGAAGAGGGCGGTCAAGGGGAAGCAAGTAGAGCAGTAATTCAGACAACGGAAACAGTACCAGAGGTAGAAGAGATTGTTCAGCAGTCTAATATCCAGCAAATGTTGGACATGTTGTTGATAGGTGAAACTGCAGCGAAAACGGAGATACAAGCAGAACTGAGAAATGTGCAACACAATTTTGATCAGAAGTTAAGAAAGTACAAACCGAAATGGTAAATAGTTTCGAGAATATTCGGGAGATAATTAAACAAGAATTTAACCATAAATTACAAAATTTGAGAGATGACATAAATGTTGAATTTGGTCAAGGGGATAAACAAATACCAGAAAGCAGAAATAAAAATAAAACAAGAGAAATTAATGACAAACTCAGTGATTCTCATAATCAAGTATAAACATAGTTAGACATCGTTAAAAACAAGGTTAATGAGGGTAACAAAAAATATGACAGGGACATTGAACAAAATTAGATGAAAATCCATAGTTAGGACAACTAATGTAGTTGAAAATTCTTCATACACTCGGCCCGGAGGGCCTGGTGGGCCAAACATTTCTCTCAGTGGGCAATCCCTTACTTCGCCCACTTGTACAGTAAATAACTCTTGCTGGTTGATTTAAAGTTTCGCCCGCTATTATTAGTCTCGGGATAGTCCAAAAATGAAGAACATCATAAATTGTGGGACAAAATAATTTCGTTAGAATGGAATGATTAGCATTTTACCATTGGCTGGGTGCCATCGATCTCAAGACTTCTTGAATGTCGGAGTTTTGACTTACCACTAATACAGGACTTAATATAATTGCAAAGCGCAGCATCAACACGTGAATGGGATCCCTAGTTCAGTTGAATAGGATCACCAGTTTAGTTGAAAGGGATCCCCAGCTGTTTAAATGACGGATACCTTTCAAATTGTTATCTGCATTGACCATCACTTTCTCAAAAAAATTACCACCGCATATGCAATTCCACAAAAGCATTATCTGGTATCTTCGAAAACTAATGACGTAATATGTAATAATTATCCTGCCACGCTTTATAACACACATTTCATCACCAAATGGATTTGAGTGTGGGCGACAACATTACAACCACACAACTGTCAAGAGAACAGGAAAAATAAGCAGCAGAACTCATCTTCAACTCGGCGCTTCAAAACCAAAAGTAAAATCACATAAATAGATATACAATGTGCGATATCCAGAGCGAAATGCGTATGGAATTTCGCATTACTGCGGCGCATGGAGATTGCAGAGCTCTTCCCCGACCGTCGCGATTTAATGGCGCAATTCACTAACTGGATTAGATCGTCTCTGCACGACGAAATGAAAAGTAAAATTAAATTGCGCCGAGACGTAACGAGGCGAAGAGTTCAGACGCGTTTCCTTTCAGCGGCGATTTGGAAAACAAAATTAGGCGGAAGCGCGCGCAATTACACAACGGTGGGAATTTTTCTACGGTTTGCTTCTGCATTTCATCGTGGTTGTTATATTTTTTTATTAAGCTAGCAAAAACTGTAGGATTGTAGCATGCGGCGTTACGAAGACTGTTTCTCAAATTAAGCCTGTACGACATCTGTGCAAATTAATTGGAACAGTGAGAGTGCGAAGATCCGTTTCGTATTTAAATTTGTTTTTACGAAGCAATTAATATTATTACTGTTATGAATTATTATCGTTTATGAAAGTGAGTCTCACACCCTATCATATTTAAATCACAACACACTTTCTTGGAATGCTTATTTGTTGTGCAGTTATGGCTTATGATTATCATCAGCTATATACGGCTATCTATTTACTAGTATACAGAAAGTTTTGTTTTTATAAAAGTAGATATACTCGTACAAAGAGGTTATATCGCATATGTATAGCTTTACAAAAAAAAACACATCATAAGCTTGGCGATGCCTGCAATATAGGCAACCAACATTACAACGGTCTATGTTTTATCGCATTTCATTTGTGATACCTATCAGGCTCAAGTCAATTGAGGAGGTCCTTTTCGATGACAAAACTTTAAGACAAACATAGGAGTGATACCTATCGCCAAGAAATTGGCTTATCTGGATATTTTGCAGAAAATAAGTCTCTTGCCATTCTCATGCTAATACTATTTTGACATTATTTGACATTAAATAATTAGGTTATTGTGTGTCACCTGATATTTGTTTTTAAAATAAGGTTATAGTTGGTTGACTATATTGCAGGACTACCAGGCGTTTGATGCATTTTTTTTAATAAAAAGTATACAGGGTGGTCACTTTTACAACGCCCACCATTAGGATCTATTAAACGGAAGTATATACAGAGTTGGTCAAATGGGATAAAAGTTTCTCATTTTTGTGCCTTTAAATATACTGAAACGAAATCCGGGATATCTTGCAGAGTTCCTGAAATATTGCTGAAAAATTGAAAAAGTGCACTTTCCTTTTCCTTTCATAACTTTTTTACTTTTAAAGGAAATTTTACGAAACTTGGCACTCTTACATTTTTCGAGGTGAGCTTTCCGATGACAGTACCAAACATTTCTGCGCCAACTAGATGCCCAAATTTTCATAGTTAACTTTTGATTTTGTTATGGCGTCAATATTGGATTTTAATAGCATTCAAAAGAGCGAAAAAATATAACACATAGGTAATGTGACATTATTTACCACCAAAAATCGATAATTTAATAATTTGTTGCAGAAATCAAACTTCTGTGGACTGCTTTATAAATCAAGTTGCCATAGTATAACAAATTACCATTTTGACATTTCTTCATAAATAGAAAATAACTTCTGAGTTATTTTATTCTGTATAAAGTGCAAAAAAGGAGATAATAATTTTAATAAATAATCTCTAGGTCGATTTTTGTAATTTAATCCGCATTTTCGAGTGCACTTACAAAAAATCAGTAATTTATTACCTTTGACGTCATTTTGGAAACTTTTGCAGAGGAGTTAATCTTTGCCCTCACTTGTTTTTGTTGCAAAAATACTTTTAACATTTTATTGAGAAATTTTTGTATTTATTGAATAACCTCCAGAAATCTAGATAATTATTGCGAAAACTGTAGAGATCTCTTATATCTCTCCATATTAATTAAAATAATTGAGAAATCAAGGAAATTATTAAAAAACTCTCGAAATTTGGCATTATACAGGGTGTCCAAAATAAGGAGCAACAGCATGGCGATCTTGGAAACCATAATAGTTCAAAGGCGGTTAAATTACAAAGAAGTTGCGCAATTAAGTGGTCAGTAGTATTCTGTTGAGTAAACCAAAATGAACCCGAAATTTTGCGATATCGTTTTTATGTTTTTCTAAAGTTATTTGAAAAGGTATCAAAAACAAACGGCACTTTCTCGTTGCCACTTTTCTATCTCTACAAGGCAGCGTTTATAATTTTTCAGCCCAACTTTTCGTTTAGAAGACACCATCATGAACTTTATATATTTATATGGCCCGTAAATGTGACAGTAAAGAGAATTAAGAGCCGTACAAAAGTTGTGAAATAAAGAAAATCGAATTCTATTTTTTTTAAATGCCAATGACGCCAAAGTCAAAACTTACTGATGTTATGATTTTTATGCGACCGACAATACGGAATAATAATTAAAAAAAACAAATAAATTTGTTCCAGGATTTTTCCGAGCGATCTCGGCAAGAGAGGTTTGGTTCCATATTTAAAAAAGACCCTGTATATAAAAAAAACAGATAATCTTAAATGCACACTTTATGTAGGAAGCATTTGAAATCACTCTTCGTTTACAAATAGCACTATTTTAGAAATGTAATGTTAGTTATTATGTATTAATGTAATATGTATTAATGTATGTATTGAAAAAAAATAATGAAATGCTTATTATAGTTGTAACACCCATCGGTGCGTTATGGCTTCATGGGGCCCTGGGCAAATTTAAATTTGGGGCCCAACATGTGCAGTATTAATTTTTTTTAAATTAGCTTAAATAATAAACAATATAACTTAATCAATATCATAATATCAATCAAATAATGTAATAATTTGGTTTTTAACTGAAAAACTTTTATTAAAAAAAATATGGGAGTATATAATAGTGATATGGAGCCCTCCAATTGGGACAAATGCCCAATTTGGACATAGGATAACGCGCCACTGGTAACACCGAAGTTATTTCTAATAAAATTGATCATTTCTAATGTTACGTACTAATTCAGCAAAAGTCATGAGCTGGCAGATTTTCTTATTATATTGATATATTATTTTATTTTGTAGTTTCCAAATTTAAAAAATTAATTATTTTAATTTGGAATTTGCAATGCCGATCGGTTGCATATATCTTGAGGCGAGACCGTGGGCGTATGCAAGCTGACATTTTGCGGCCAACGATTCAGGCTGGGGAGGGTAATTAATGGGAAGCATTGGAAAAATGGAAATTTATTTAAATCCGTGCGGCGTTTCCACATTTGAACGGCGGTGATCTACGTGCCACACGGTTCACCCTTTCTTCGTAAAATATTCATAATCAGATGTGCAATTTGCTCGTGCCCACCCAGACCTCCAACGTTCAATAACTGTTCAGAAAGGCACAGTGTTGTGCAAAGCCAAACTCGGATTCTAATCAGCATAATATACAAATAGGTACAAGGTGTTAGAATTTATAGTAGAATTTAAGAAGATCACCAAGCTTTGCAACTGTGAATTCCAGAGTTTATGAAACGTTGTCAGCTTCAATTGTGTTATGCGTTATGTCATTCAAATCGTGAGGACAAAAAATTTACGTACCCACTCTAAAAAATACTCAAATTTGTAATTTTCTCAACACTCCTTATAAAAAAATGCAATTACACTATGTTCCCAGATTGAGTTACCAATAGAAAAAAAACCTTTTTATTATTTATTTTTCATATCAACATATTCAATATTCAACATGTTAAAAACGCTCTATTATTGTGCGATGTTTATTTATATCGCAGAGTTTGAACAAAAAAGGTGCACAAAGATGACACCATAAACTTGTCACTCTGATCAGCTGATGATCGGCGTTATGTGGTCAGATTTATGTAAAAAACTACAAATATTGGGTGTTTCAAATTAAATTACCCAAATCGCTATTTCCATCCACCAGCTGGCAGCTACTTTTCAATAGAAAACAGTAAAACACACAAGTTTGACAATGCGTACATTTTTATTATCTAAAAAGTGACCAAATATCATTGTCAATTTAAAACAATTTCATATATCTAATATATGCCTAGAATTAAATTACAAAAACGAGTTTTATATGTGAAATGGTTGTATCAATTCCATGCAGTACATTCAAATAACATTTATTTATTATAAATCTTGAACTTCAACTGATACACTGACAGTAAGACAATAACGATATGACAATATGCAGATATTACAGATATCAATTTTAAAGTTTTTCTTAGTTGCCAGACTAATTTAAACCTATTGCCCATCATTTTTTACACCGGTCATAACCATAACGTTAAGATCAATAAGATTTCACATTCCCAAATTCAAACTCTGACAAATCTGTCAGATTTGATAAATGTAAGCTAAGACATAGATTTAAATATATACTTTTTTTTCATGGTAACTTCGATGAAAAATTTTTGAATCTATTCATGCGCAATTTGAGTTCGTTGTTTGACCTAGCGACCTAGCACAGAGTCTCCAGCGCCATATTGCGTGAGGGCATACTATTACTTTCTGCATACAAATTTTTGCAATCTGATATCGGATCTTCAAAGCCACATTATTAATTGCTACAGAATAAACCAATTGTCATCGCAAATTATTCAATTATCTATTTATTACTAATAAATTTAAAATAAACAAATTGTCTTCGCAAATTATTTAATTATCTATTTATTACTATGTCAATTCAAAATTATTAATAATTAAAATTCCATTTCATTCCTTAATTTAACTCAAGCTTAAATATATTGCTCTGTACGTCATATGAGGAGTTTCTTGAATATTTTACGGCTGCTAGCTAAGAAGAATATATATAAATTTTTAAATCAGATATTCTAGCATAATTTTCTACAAATTATACAGACTTGTGTTCAATGGCAACTTTGAAAGTATTTTATACGAACAGAATACCTATAACATTTTCTAAGTTATTAAAAATTTAGAAGTTGATAATCATTATAATAATATAACCCTTCTACTAAAAATATTTAAAATTATTCACACTTACACATGTGAAAAATGGACAATTAAGAGGATCCTAGGAATTTAAAAAATAATTATGAACGAAATAATTCGGGAGAAGTGATAAGTGGAACATATTTTTAAATTAGCGATATTTTCGGGCATTTTTTTTCTCTTCAAATAAACAATCATTCGGTCTTTAAGGATTTGTAACTCCTTAACTAAGATGTACCAGAGCTTTTTTTCCCTCAGAATTGTATAACCATTCATCTGACAAGGTTTGTCACTGACCTCATAGTTTACCGAGAAACTCGAGAAAAAAATAACCTATTTATTAAGGCCAAATCCAACTACGACTTGTATTTAAAAAAAAACACAACTTTGTATTGTATCTTATTTATTAACGAATATATTTAAATTCTGTAAAACTTATTCAATGCACCGTAAAAAAGTGCCTGAAGAACGTGTAACTCTTATTTTAATAAAATGAGAAATAAATGAAATATTGATAAAAATCGAAAATAGAAAATAATGAGGTTGACAGGTTTATGACAAAATATCTTTTAGTAATAAATCAGACATTTCTGAATTTATTACTTACTTTATTAAAATAATAAACAGAATTTCTGAAAATTAAAACTGCAACTTGATTGGTTAGCTTTAAAAGTCTTAGTAGGTAGGATTTTTCGTTTTACACAAAGCTAGCCTGCTTTTGTATCTATACGCTTCTTTTGGTGTACGGTTCAATTTCAAAAATGGTCCATGTGGAATTCGCCACACTATCCACATGGCCAGTCCGCCCCTGGACTGATCTGGGAACTTTTCTGTATTTAAAATAAGCAGTAAGACAAAGATTTCGAAGAGGCAGTGCTTGGAGAATGGAGAGACGTCACATGCCCATTCTAGCCTTTCCTCCAAACCGGCAAACATTTATGAATAATTCCGCCTCTGGTACGGCCCGGGTAGCACAGATGGAGACTGACAACAATGCGATAAAAAGCAGACATCGAAACGAAAGCGACAAATGTCCCATCGGAATGCGACATTATAAAACTGAAGGAGAGAAGGCTGGCGCCTGCCTTCATACGGAATGACTTCGTTTACATCCATGCATATATACTCGCATACAGCATAAATGCTTGCACTGACACCGATACGTTAGTAGAAATGGGCGCTATAAGATGAGCGGAAATATTGCATTTCTCTTATTCCAATCTTGCGTGCCGGCTATTATACAATTTATAATAGCTGACACGCAAGATGTTTAATATAATGTATATAAATATACGAACACTTCTGATGACGAGATAAAGGTGTTGAAATTTGAAATCGTTGGTCGTGTAACTTTCAAGACGAGGGGCGAGAAATAATGCATAATGTCAGTTTTTGGACGTGTAAACAGTACTGAAAATATTCGAATATTTGGTTACACACATTAATGAATGCAATTAGCAGCTATAGGGCTCAACACAATACCGGTACGACGTCTAGTGGTGGAAATAGAACTAGCTAAACAAGTATAAAGCAGCTGTGATTGCGCGACAACTGCGCCACTTAAGCATTTGTTTTCAGCAGCGGCAGAAATAAGAACTAATGAAACAGGTAGTTTCGCAGCGCCCTCAACGGTTAATTCGCACCCAATCCTTCTTAAAATTCAGCTGAGAGAAAATACTGCACTAAGGACCGGTTTTACAATTGCGGAACATCCTTGTTCCTGGTTCAATTACCTAGGATACAATTGTTGCAACAATTGTATCCTAGGTAATTAAACCAGGAACAAGGATGTTCCACGATTGTAAAACTGACCATTAGTAAAACAGCAGACCGCCAAAATAAAAGAACTTTTTACAAATTACGTTTCATCTTTGGTTTTCTATTCGATAGCAAAAGTGGACACAATAAAATTGCTCTTCGTAATGCTAATTGCTCCTTAAAATTAGTATCTATATGAACTATAGATATATGCCATTTACAAAATAAAAACCACATCAATCGTAAAAGTAATTGTGAATTCTATCAATTCAACATAGAAATCCACTTAATAGCAGAGCTGTGATTAAATTCAAATCACAATGCAACCCCACATTAATTGTATCACTTTAATAAGCAATTCCGTTTGCAATTGTTATCCAGTACCTTACCTTATCGAAGCAAAAGGTCATATAAACTTCCGGGTGATTGCCCAATCGAGCAGCAACGAGCACATGACTCTGTGCACTATACACCGCTATTTTTCTCCTTTTCCCTGCTCGTTGTGAAAACACTCGGCCGTTCCGGACAATAATGCCCACTTTGACATTTAAGCCTGCGGTTTGCAAACATGTCACTGTCATCGCTGCGCTCGCAAATGTCATCTGGTGGTCCCCCCGAGATTATTAACAATCCACGACGCTATTACGCTTTTCAACAGGCCCGACAGAAACATCGAGTTAGTTGAAAACATTCACAGGTCAGGGATCGGCCATCATAGATCGTTGAAGAGAACGGAATGTAATTGGACATTCAAACGGCACGTGTCGATAATTAGATTAAAGCTCAAGAAACGTGACTAAAGGAATTAGTCAAGGAATTCATTATGGACCATTCTTCTTTTAATACGTATTCATTTTTTATTATCGATTAAATCATATTTTTGTCACATTTGTTCTCAGCCCTGAAAATGTATAATTCTAGTATGATGCAGTCAGCTAAACAAATGTAAATAGCAGTACTGGAATAAGTATTTTTACTGTAAGTTAGGAAATGTGTTTTTGCCGTTTAGGATAATAAAATTGTATTACTCTGTGATCAAAGCACTCACTTTGGTAAATGCGAGACTTGGAGATCTGTAATTAATCTAATAAGAACTTCCTTATTTATATCGAACTTCCACAGTATAATGAACTTTGGCAAACCGCAAAAAATGCAAAGTTTCACTTTACCTTTTCCGATGCTGTTGCTGATGTTGCTGCGGATTCGCTATCCTGTGATCGTTAAACGAGTACCGTCTGTGGTCGGCATTCTTTTTCCTCCTCTGGCCTCTCCCTTCCGTAAGGTAAGTCGACTGGGACCGGGTGATAGAAACAGCAGGAGGTCTCTCGGGGACAATTTTTGAAGGCGCAGGATTCGACCGCGATCCTGGCCGCCACTCGCGCAGCCACCGTGTCAGGATACTACCCCCAGACCCGGACGAGGACCTGGAACCAACAGGAAAATCAATCATCCAGAGACGTGAAGCAGAGCACACTACACTCAGACCGATGCCGATGCAGCGGGGAGTTATTATTGTATACAATTTATACAATTCGGTTCCATGTTTTTGCATGTTTATAAAACAATTTTTTCGATAAATTTGTATTTATCGAAAAAAAACAACGTCGTAAAATTGTGATCCTGGAGCATGCACAATATTTTAAATAAAATGGACAAATCGGTAGATGCACACTCCCGTAACAGCATTTAACATTATTAGTCCAGGATTGCATTTCCAAATCTTGGTAAACCAAACAAAAAAGGCAGATTAATTTAATTTAGAGTCCACCCAAAGCTCTAAGAAACGTCTTCAACTCGAAAATTTGTGAGTATTTTTTAAATTTTCAGATACGAATAAGATGTAACCTGGTGCAATGCAGAACTGTCACATAGTTAGGCTGTGTCCAGTTCCTTATATGCTTGTATTACTTTATTAAAGACACCCTCAAGAAATGCCAATCCTGAAATTTGTAGCTCGCTGGGAGATGAATCAGGAAAAATGAAAATTACTCGCTTAAACTGCTATTTACATTTTTACGGAGCATATTTGTAATAACAGTAATCTCGTTCAAAAGAATATAACCCACGCGTATCGGCGGTGAAAGTAGTGCAATTATCAATAAAAATCGCGACCCTGTCGGGACAAATTATGGCAATAATCCGTCAAGAAGCCATCCGCAGAAAGTGCTCATTAAGTGGCTATCCGGATCCGCCACTGTTGGGCATCTCTGGACGAGTGCAATTAAATCCCTTGCCCCGCTTTCTTCGCCGTGCGACGCCGTTTTTTATCGGATTTGAACCTCGGTGCGCCTCGCGTAATAAACATAAATCAACGCCAGAGCCGATCGCCGAACGCGAAACTCCGTATCTCGGCTAAGTGGCCGTAAAATACGGCCGGGCAATTGTAAATCCGTGGCTCGAAATTTACGAGGCCTCTCCGCTCATCCTCGCCTCCTATTTCTCTCCCATAGAGCATACAGCACAAAACAGCGGCTGAAAAGTCCGCACAAAAGGGAAAATTTATCGGCGCGGTCCGGATGAAGAAGTCCTCGTGAGTTACGAGGATGCCATAAGCCGCGCAGCGAAGGATCAGGTGAAATATTCCTGCAAGGGAATTTATTTAGTAGCTTCGTTTACAAAAGGAACTACTGGTGGCAAATGTGAGAATATTGCGCTTCAGCTCACTTAAGCGTACATTTGTGATAGCGATACAATATGTCCGTAACTCAAGTAATATGAGACTTCGCTTAGAGTATATTTTATGTACCCGAACAAGCCACTTATCTTTGCAAAATATGCGATTTCTTTAAACATACGAAAAACTTTTAAGATTTATGTTTAAATTGTTGAATATTATTTTAATATTTGTTTGGCAGATGGGAAAGTAATATAAGTTAGAAATTATAGTTAGAGGATTAGTATATTATTTAATGAATGTATAATGTAAGCCATATTACACGAGTTTGGTAATTATTCGAGGGTAATGTGGTCCATTATACAGTTTGATTTATTGTGACACAGCAAATATTTCTGTTATTAGTACACAAAAAAGTGTTAGTACTTTTTGTCGTCTATTTAGTCTTAATTTCAGAAGAACAATTGAAAATCAAATAAACACGTGAAAGATATAAGCTTCATTTTCTTTGATAGAACACTATTTTGGTTATTTCTGATAGGCAATAATATTAGCTTTATAATGATACCACATAAGTACCCCTTTATTATACAAATTACGCGACAAATGCCAATAAATGAAGTTCATCAGTTGCTAGGAATTACAATTTGAAGTGTGTGTTCAAAGTGACCTCCGTTGTTTACAATATATTCTTCAAATCTCTTTATTAAATTTCGTCGTGCTTTTTGCAACACATATATATAATATATATATATATATATATATATATATATATATATATATATATATATATATATATATATATATATATATAATCGAAAACCTATCTACCCTAAGGTGTTAGGTGCAACATGCGTGGTGTTATTTGGCCATATGCTCTACGAATACGATTTTTCAGATCGTCTAGATTTTCTGGACGAGTAACATAAATTTTTTGCTTTAAAAATCCCCAAATAGAAAAATCTAAAATAGACTGATCTGGCGATCTTGCTGGCCAGTTTCTGGGGCATTTGCAATCAATTTCACATCAAACTTTCTTTCCAAAATATCTTTGACAATTCTTGCGTTATGGGGAATAGCTCCATCTTGCTGGTACCACATATCACGACGTATTTCTAGGGGTAAATCATCTAAATAATCTTCGAATTCTGTCAAAAGAAAGTTGGCATATCGCTCCGCATTCAATGTTCCTTGATAAAGCCACACATTAACTGCAAATCTGTGTTGGAATCTGCATTCCCGAATTTGACGTGGATTCTCAGTACCTCAGTAATGGTCGTTTTTTCGGTTGGAGATTCTGATGTTGTTGAAGTTAGATTCATCGCTCCAAAGAATTAAATTTAATAAATGTTGATTATTGTTAAGCCAATTACAAAATATTATCCTTCGGTCAGAATCACACTGCTTCACGTATTGAATTTCGTGGATGTGCTCTTAAATAGGCCAATATCAAAACTTCATCATTTCCTTCACGTTAATTTCTTGCCATTCGCAATCTATTATTAAAACAGCCATTTCTCCGTAAATATTTTTCAAGTCTTGCAAAAGTGCGATAATGTGATTGTTTTCTTTCTGGATACATGTTTCCATAAGTGATACTAGCTTCTCTAGAATTATCGTTGCATCTAACGAAGACCTTCAGCATATCCATTTTTTCATCGTTAGTATAATAATTATCACCCATCTCTAAAGATGTGAATCAACAATACGCAGGACGGAAAGTTACTAAGCCACTTTGACATTAAAGTGATAGCAAATTGTTTTACGTCAGCATGCAATTGTAATTCAAGGCAACTGATAAATTTCATTTATTGACAATTGCCGCGTTATTGGTATAATAAAGGGGTACGTATCATTATATCATTATATTATTATTAGTAGATTAGTAAGATTATTATTAGAAATAACCAAAATATACAGGGTGTTTCATTCAAGAAAATAAAGCTTATAGCTTTTACGTGTTTATTTGATTTTGAATTGTTCTTCTGAAATTAGGATTAAATAAACGACACAAACTACTAACACTTTTTTCTTGAACTTGTTTTTCTATCTGTACTAATAACAGAAATATTTGCTGTGTCACAATAAATCAAACAGACTGTATACGAAATAAATACTATACAATATCCACGACTGTATTATTTAAATATAAAGTTTTACTGTGTTTCATCTAAATCGCTTTATTGAAGTAAACTGCAGTTGTTGTCAAGAAAACAAACTAATTTTGAAAATAAATAAATGAAATCATCAAAAATGTCAAGTGTTTTATTCGTAAAAGCTTATTAAAACCATTATTAGATATGCCCTACGTGAAAGTAGGCCATATCGTCAAAATTATTCTATCTAATTTAACCAACACCCCGTTTACGGAATCCCAATGTTTATCAAGATAATTGTGTAACCTGAATAATATATTTGGCTGCTTACAAGTGAAATCAATTAAGTCAAAAACTATAAAATGTGAGAAACCGCAATTTAAGTTTTATATTCTGCTGTTACCTTTCCTACTCAGTCATTTAATGAGTTAAGAATTTGGAAGTTCGGCTACAGGACCCTTTACTATACCCCTACTGAGCCTGAGATTTGTTACAATTTAGCCAAAAATTGACTTAGTGTATTTCACTTGTAAGCCAAAGATTTCATACCAATAGTTTATAATTTCCTATTATCTGTGCTTGAATTGAAAATAATCGATATTGACCATGTAGCGTTTCAACCCTTGCGCATGAACTAATGACAACCAGGGAAAGGTAAAGAGCATGTCTTTCCGAGTATAGCGAGAATATGTATGGAATATTAATTCCCTTAAATATTGGTTGGAGACTTGGACACTTATGTCCAAGGGCGAAAGTAGACCCTTTCAGAGGGAACGCAGGTCACCTCTATGACAAGTTGCGCCCCTTCCCCATTAGAACTTGGAACTCGGCAGTTCGGTTAAATTAACATATAAAGTCATTTTAGAGTATTTAAAAGAATATTCATATGAGGCAACAGCAAAAGGCCTAGAAAAGCCACTCATTAAAAATGTACCATTTTATGTCTGTTTATATTTGAACAAAGTCTGGAAATCTCTTCAGGGGTTCATCAATTGCTTCAGAGTGAAAGTTTGGATTTATCTCAAGCTTCTCTTAGCATTAAAATCTTTAATATCGAGCGTTCAACAAAAATCGACAACAAAGTTCGCGTTGGCAATCTCAAGTCATGTCTGTACTTTAATCAAATCTGACATGTTATCAATACAGCCAGCATTGCACGCGTGCGAGTGTGATCTTAGTGCAGATATGACTTCAGATTTCCAACGCCAATTTCGTCGTTGATTTAAAAAAATGGAAAATTTATCTCAAATTGTATCTGAAAGGTATCTCTTTGACTGTATGTTGCAGCTGAAAATTTTGATAATTAGTCATTCAAAAATGTCATTAAGTGCCTACTTAAAGTAAGAGTATTTCATTTTTTATAGAAAGACATACCTTTTATCTCATAAAGCAAGTTTGCATGACAATTTGCATAAAAAAATATAATACATTTACCAATATTACCAAAATACGTAGTTTTAGAAATATTTCTAAAATTGTGTAATTTTAAGAAATGTAATTTCGCCTATGCTGTTTAGCACCATATGCACTATAGTTTGCGAAAAATGCTTATTTTTCGTCAGTGTGATAACCAATATCAACAAAAAATATTCAATTCTGAAAATTCCACTTTAAATGTGTTAATATCTTTGATAGTCATTTGGTATACGTATTCTTGAGTACTCTAGAATCGAATATCGTCACGTTATCATTTTTGAATGACTAATTGTAAAAAAATTCCGCTGCAAAATACATCAGTCATAGAGGTACCTTTCAGGTACAATTAGAGATACATTTTCCGTTTTTATCTTATTTTTAAGAGAAATTGAAGCCATTTTTCATAACGTCTTTTTGAGGTCAAAATCTTTGAATTTAATTTTTATCTCAGAGAGTAAAAAATATAGGTGTACATTAGGGTGCTTCAGAAATATAAGAAAAAAATATTTTATTTTATTTTTGGTAATCTAGCCCTCTCACTTTTCACTATTTATAAGGATACTCTGTACAAAATTTTGATAAAATAAATATATATTTAGAGGTCTATTTGAAATTTCAAAATTTTTACAAAAATGGATGGAAAAATAATTTTAACAAAAGCTATTTTTTCCAATTCGCATTATTAAAATGCTCATTATGTACATTGAATCTCATCGATTAAACTACACTTTAACCAACCATTGAATGGTTCAATAAAATATTTACATTTTCACTTTATTCACTATAACCATCGACATCGTGAATAAAGTAAAAAACATAGGTAAATTCGCACTATCCTTGAAAGTTTCGTTGTCACCTGACAATGTCACACTTCGTGCAAATTCTTCAATTCTGATAACGAATTGGAAAAAATCTTGTATGATACACGTGATTAAAGAAACTTTATCCACTCGAAAACATTATCGCACTCGCTTCGCTTCTTGCGCTAAACTGTTCTTTCGTGGATAAAATTCGACTTTATTCACTTATACCATAAATAGCTATTGATGGTTTCAACTTGTAGAACTGTCAAAAATATGATTATAACACCCTTTTGACTGTAGTATAATTTCAGATATTGGGTTAAAAACTATCCTTCATCTGTTCATTCTGCAAATTTTAAATATAATTCGATTGTGTTGCGCGACCCCTTGATTTTATTCGATTGAGCTAAAATTTTGCATAAATAACCTTTATGCACATTATCACGAAATAAGAGGGTGGGGACAAAATAAATCAAAACGAGATTTTTTTAAGCACCCTCTAGTGTACAAAAGATGATTCAAATTAAACGGGGACTTTGCTATTTGAATTTTAAAGTTGGGTTTGCTAGCGCTAAGAGGGTTGAGAGGTTGGTAGTTGGAAATTACATCTCTAAATGATAATTTAACAATAAAATTCGAAGTGGCAATAATAATCCACAACAAAAATCGACGTTTTTAAAAATATTTTTCTGAAAGATTTCATGGATTTTAACCGTTAGTTTCGAAAAGCACTATATATTCGTCCTTTAATAAACTGCTAGGAACTTTTATTGTGTGACAGACATTGCACTATGTTAGATTTTTGATTATACAGGGTGTCCCGAAACCTCTGCTAAAGCTTCAGGTAACCTTTTTCTGTCATGAAAGATGAACACAAAACTGCGAAAAAAAAGTCATTCGCAGGTTAGTTATCTTGTACAGTATTATTACATTACAGTATGATTAAAGTATTTATCTTCAACAATAATTTATAAGGGATTATAAAACAAACCAAATCTATTTCGTCGCAGGACGAAAAATAGTTTTCCCCAGCAACCACACTATTTAACGAAAAGTTGATGTTTTCGTCCAGATTTTGGGCCGAAGTACCCTGCCTTATGTTACAATAGAATACATGATAATATATACTATTAATTTTAACATTATTAATATTTGTACCCTCCCGCATTCCTAATAGTTACACCGCTTGTTGTATAACAACTGAGCATCCTCGGTCTCGGTAAGTTCCGCCAGCCGCACTATACCAACTTTGAAAAACAAAATTTTGAGTTAAATAAAGTGCGCGCTGTAGGCTATTATAGCATATAAACGAGTGTTGGAACAGGTAGCAAATTATAAAACAAAAACATGTGTTTATTAAATTTGAGTGTAAAATTATACACATTACCAAATTTAGGTAGGTATATCAAATTTAAGAACTCGTCTTTATGGTTGATGAGTATAGTGAATTATATCGTTGGTGTTGGGTTTTAGCGGTGGCAATCCGTGGAGAACTGCAATTCATGTCACACAGCATAATATAAACATTTTTTAAATTGGAAGATTCACCTCAATTATATGCTCCAAATATTGCTATTAGTTTTCTTCCATTTAGATTTTTCAATCTGGCAGAAAACTTATTCACCAAATTCAGGTAGGTATATCAAATATAAGAACTCGTCTTTATGGTTGACGATGATGAGAAGGCTTAAGATAGTTGTGCACTAAAAAAATCCCAAAATATGCATGCAAATATGCACTAAAAATGTTGAAAATGTGCACTTAAATATGCACTAAAAATGTTGAAAATATGCACTTAAATATACAAGAAAAACACAAATTGCCATTACATTACAAATTATTTGAATTGCATTTAACAATAAAATAATTTGACAAATTATTAAATAAAAAATTTCTTCGGTTGTCGGCAACCATAGGGACATATTTTAAGGAACAAACGTCGCTAATGCTTAAATTTGAATCTTCACTTAATTTTTGAGAATTAATTAATACGCGCTTAATATTTTTAATTCTTGGTATCCACTATTTTTTAAAAGCACTTTATTTATTTTGTTGTGAAACTCTTTGTGAGTTTTTCCAAACTTACTTCAATACTCTCAATAATATTTACACTTTCAATTAATTCCATTCATTTCTTTTCTACTTTGGTGATGGCTTGTGCAACATGTGAAAAGTTAGAGCAAATGTATATAAGATCCTCACAAATGATTTTGTTGGAGGAGAATACTTGCTGCACGTCTCGAATACTTTGACTTTCTTCCGGATCTAACTTTTCGCCATTTTTTTTTATTTTCTCAAAATTGTCAGCGTAATATATTGCAGCATGTAGTGCAACATCGGGAACATTTTCTCGGAAACGTTGCACTCGGCTAGGAGCTTTCAAAAATTTTTTTTTCATCGCCGATATTAGTGAATTAACATTAGGGATTGTAGATGTTATACAGGGTGATTCAGACCACCCGTCCCAGGCCTTTTTCTCGGTAATGTGACGTCTTAGAAGTTCGGGGAAAAAAATATCATAACAAAAGCCTACCTGAAGAATTTAATGGAGGTAGTTTCGATTTCCGGAAGTAACCGGAAGTAGGCGTAACTGCACTCAACTTCAGAATTTTAAATGGGAACCTAGGTCGTATGTGACATCGTTGGATAGGTATTTTAAAAAGAAACATATTTTGTAAGAAAAGTTTTTTTATAAATGACCTACTTAACGGAATAAACATTAATGTGTCGGGCATCCAGCCGAAACCATTTTCCTGAAAGTATGACGTCATAGAGGTTCCGAAACAAAATAGCACGACAAGCCTACCTGATGAATTTAATGGCGGTAGATCCGATTATCGAAAGTTACCAGAAGTAGGCTCAAACTGTACTCAAATTCAGAATATTAAATGGGAACCTAAGCCATTCTAAAAGAAACTTTTTTTTTAAGAGAAACCAGAAATAAACGATTTTTATTGGAATAGTTTTTGTAAATAAAACGAATTAATCATTAAATTTTGATTACATTCACCCAGCACCATCAGCATATCAAACCCTTCCAAATTTGAGAACAACATATTGAATTATTGCCCAGCAATAACGTATTTTATTGAAATTGTGGACTTTGCATACAGTAAGCAAGCCTGAAAACACTTCACATCGACAGTGTTCGGAGGAGAAAAGGTATTTTATTTACAAAAATACTTGAATGCTAAGTGCAGTTACGCCCACTTTCTGTGATTTTCGAGAAACAAAACTACTACCATTAAATTCATGGGGTAGGCTTGTGTTATGCATTTTTTTAACCTCAATGACGTCATACTTTCGAGAACATGCCCTGGGCTGGTTCCCCGACACATTTATGTTTATTCCGTTAAGTATGTCATTTATGAAAAAAAATTTCTTACAAAATATGTTTCTTTTTGAAATACCTATCCAACGATGTCACATACGACCTAGGTTCCCATTTAAAATTCTGAAGTTGAGTGCAGTTACGCCTACTTCCGGTTACTTCCGGAAATCGAAACAACCTCGATTAAATTCTTCAGGTAAGCTTTTGTTATGATATTTTTTTCCCCGAACTTCTAAGACGTCACATTACCGAGAAAAAGGCCTGGGACGGGTGGTCTGAATCACCCTGTATATTCTAAGAGACGATGTAGTCCATGTGCAACACATGTTACATGAATCATATTTGGGTACAATACTTTCAGCCCTCTCATTGCTTTGCACATATATGGGGCAGCATCTGTACAAGTTACGAGAACGTTTTCGAATATAATGCCACTAGGATACATTATATTTATTTATTCGTTAAAAAATCCTGCGATCGTACTGTGGTTTACCTTATCCAAAACTTTTAAATTAACTAAATATGATATGGAACTTTCTGTCTCATCTCCAAGAATTCCAAATACAAAATTGGCTGCACACCTTTGCTCTACATCAGTGGTTTCATCAAGGGAAATCCTAATTTTCCTTCCTTTAGCCGCCTTATCTTGCAAAGTTTTCAGTGTAGATTGAAATAAATGGGGCACGTAGTTTTTTCTTAGAGTTGATTCATCAGCAATTTTCTGTGCTGTGTACTTCTCCAAAAATCCTACTAGATGTTAATTTTTTAGTTTGCCCAATGGAATATCTGTCGACACAAAAGCTATGCACAACTCATTGTTGACTGTTGACATGTTGGGCCCAGATCGTTGTATTGCTGTACTAATTAGAGCATTATGATGAGTTCGTTTTTTCATTATTTTGTTGTTCACATGTTTTGCGGTTTTTATATGTTGCACGACTTTAAACTTCTTGTCCACTGATACCGGAATTTCACAATATTTGCATAGTAAAATGCTTCCATCGGTTTAAAAGTCTTCGAATTCCTTCACAAAATCACTTAATGTTGCTCTTTTGGACCTTTTATCCTTTGGCATGCTGATATTTTCAATAAATTTACTTATGAAGTGTACAAAACCAAGTTCAAGTAGCAACTGAACGAATAAATAACAACTTTAACCAAAATGCTCCTGAAAACCCCACGCTCCCTTCATCAGTCCTCTTTCCTTGAATTCCTTAACACTTTCACTACCATCCATAAAGCAAGTATAAAGTCCATTAGGCAAATCTAGATCGTAAAATTTTGGGTCCATAATTGACTTCCAAGAAATACAGATTTTCTTGCATGTATCAGTAATACATTACTTGACAATTATGTAGGTGGGTAATTAAAGCTTCCGCTCTTCAAATAGTTCGGTTTCAGTTTTCAGGAACTGCAAATTTGCATATTTCTAAGAAAGTATTAAGTACCCTACCTATCAAAATATGCATTTTGGACCAAAAATGTTGAAAATATGCTTTTAAGCCTAAAATGTTCAAAATATGCATTTATCCTTAATATTGGCAAAAATATGCAATTGCATATGAACATATGCAAATGCATAACTATCCTAAGCTTAATGATGAGTATAGTGAATTAAATCTTAGGTGTTGGGTTTTAGCGGTGGCAGTCCCTGGAGAACTGCATCTCAGGGGGGTAATCAACTAAACTCTACCGAAGTATATCGTAATCTTGAAATTCATTATGTGAACGAACCAAGAGATTTTCGTACATGAATAGTACTGTAGTGGATCCCTTGACCATCACAATTATCCGCCCTATAATAATTACACCATCGTACGCGCTGAACCGTTACACCGGCGTTTTTTGCCAGGCTAGCCATCATGACCCGAACACCTGGTGAAATTTAGGGCGCGAGTACGCGCCTGACGTCGGCGTCAGCTTTGGCGACTGCATCCACGCAACTCTACTTTCACAAGTGTGCACGTTATATGTGTGCATACGGGAATACACAGTAATCCGGTTCGTGGTGATTTATAAAGGCCCCTGAGTGGAAGGTTGGGACAAGGCAGTGACCTCTCAAGGACGCGAAGATCGCGAGTCACCTCACAAGAAGTGGAGAAACAATGCGCACAAGAGGTGATGCGCTCGTGCGCTGCAAGGGGCACTTCATTGCGGTTACCCCTCTTTACACCACACCCCTCTTGATGGAACGAATTGTTAATTGGCGCATTCGGCGCTACTGGAATTATGGTGATGAGCGAGAACACTTTTTCTTATTATTTTAGTTTTTAGGTTTATTTTTATTCATACATTCCCGATTCGATACGCGAGTAAATGTGAGCCTCGTACGCGTGTGCTCTTCACAAAGGGTGGTGGGGGTCATTATATTAAGTGGTCGTGATATTTACGATGCTGTAGAGTAAAATCGAACAGCACTTTCTAATCTAATAAAATGTTACGATTCAATAATATCACGGCGTACAAAACAACGATAATATCTCATTTCTTTATTGCCTCCTTATCGTGTGACATGCCAACTGACCACTCACATTATAGTTCCAAATTTTGTTAAAAAATTAAAATCAATTTATTCTATGGATAACAAATATTAATTGTTAGACCCGACGTGGAACATTTTTTTTGCATTAGCGTACAATTTACATTCGGTTTATTGAGTATCAAAATGCCAATTACCTTCACCAATCAAGAGTATGCAGATATGCATATGGTTTATTGGTTTATGACAAGGTATTACAAAATTATCGTACTGCTGTAAAGGTAGGCAGATACATTTTTCCAAAAATCAATTTTGATAAATACATTTCATTTTTCATTGTTATTCGACTCCACTGATAACAAATGTCAGTTGCGACAGTTCTGTTTTTCTTTTACTCGGACCACTTAAAACTTCTTCTGTTCCCAAATGAAAAGAGTTAAACATACGAATATTGCATATTTAGGATCCAGGCACTCATCTTAACATTCTGTTAAGCTATTTACGTTAACTTACATAACACCCTGTATACATCCATATTAAGTCTCATCAAAACTAGGAGGTGGTTGAGTGGGTACTAGCTTCAAAACTAGTCCACTTGACATGGAATGACCAAATACCATTTTTTAAGCGTGTTTTAAGTTTCCTTTCGATGATTTTGATGTGAGATTTACAGCTCAGACTCACTTCAGTCTACACTCACTGAAATGTTGAAAGGAAAGCACATCACACCATCCCTGTTCAGAGGTCTAACAAATGCAGAGGTGTTATATCATACTTTTTGTAGCACATTGTTGTGCGAATGACTCCTCTGTTCGAATTTTGGCACTTTCACTTTAAGACATTTCGATAAATATCTCCGTTATTTATCAACGGACTTTGAAAAACTTCTGATATTGTATAAAACATAAAAAAGGTATACAATGAACTACTTTGCTATTTGAATTTTAAAGTAGGGGTTGCTACCGCTAAAAGGGTTGAGAGGTGGGGAGTCGGAAATTACATCTTTAAATGATAATTTAATTATAAAATTCGAAGTGGCAATAACAATCCACAACAAAAATCGACGTTTTTAAAAAAAAAAAATTCTGAAAGATTTTATAGATTTTACCCGTTAGTTTCGAACAGCACTGTTTATTCGTCCTTAAATAAACTGCTAGGAACTTATATTATGTGACAGACGTACCACACCTTGTTTGATTGTTGATTATACAGGGTGTCCTGACACCTCCGCTAAAGCTTCAGGTAACCTTTTTCTGTCATGAAAGATGAACACAAAACTGCAAATAAAAGTCTTTCGCATGTTAGTTTTCTTGCACGGTATAATTACATTAGAGTATGATTAAAGTATTTTTCTTCATAACAAATTATAAGAGATTATAGAGAAAATCAAATCTATTTCGTCGCAGGACGAAAAATGGTTTTCCCCAGCAACCTCGTTATAATGCAAAGTTGATGTTTTCGTCCAGATTTTGCAACATTGCAACAATAATAATCTCATCAAGGAAATACGCATTCCACTTTAAAAATATTTAAAAAAAATATTTGAAAAATATTCTAAACAAATATTCCGCCCGCGTAGGGAGATGAAATTTTAATAAAAATTGAAACAAATTTGTTTTTAAAAATGAATACAAAAATACAAATTTCGTCGCATCGAAGAAAATATTGTTTTAGAGGCGTATGCAAAAGTTGATTTTATAATATCGATTTTATATGAAATTCCAACCGATTGAAACTAGCTGATAGCTAATGGTGAGCGTGAATCGCTTTGACTTGATAAACACGTTGTAATAAATTGCACGGTATTCGGTTATTTAATCCATTAAGTTGTTTATCATTCGATTACAGTGACACCAATACACGTAACATGATGATTTGACCCTATAATAATGTACTATGTTTATGGTTATATGTTACAGAAGAATCTATGATAATTTTTGCGCATTAAGGATTTCGAAACACAGCTGTGGCGAATCGGGACCACAGAAGTTTCAGAAGATTACACGGCATTTATATATTTGATATTTTTATAGAGAAAATTTTGCATTTTACAATAAATAAAAATAAATGCCAGCTGATTCGCTACTTCACAATTTACATCAAAAATTTAACCAATTTTTGAACAATTGCTGTTGTCTCCAGATGAAGATAATCGCTCTTAAATAGTTTACATTGTGGATGAATTGCACTCTCACGTTGGGTTGTGAATTTTTTTAAACAAAATCTTCCTTGTTTACATGGTGCATGTTTCGGCCTGTTCGCCGTCTTCAGCACAGGTACCAAAGCTGATGTCGGGCAACATTTTAGGAGCAATTTGCTCATATACATGGTAAAATACATGGTTATAAACTCTGTTTTTTATTTAATACATTAATTCTCAGTACTAATCACAGGAGACATTATACCGGGTGTACATTTCAAAACTAGCCAGCCTCAATAACTTTTTTGAATCCAAGCTGACTTGATAACAATAAAAAACCCGACGATTGAATTTTATAGGTGGAAGTTTAAAAAAAACGTCAAATAAATTTTAAGTGTCACCCCCTCCTCAGTAGCCACCCCCACTTTGAAATTTCAAATGGGACCCCCCACCTTGCGATACCTCATTTTAAAGCTTAAAAAAAACTTAATCCAGTGGCGCAATAAAAAAAGATTTTTGACGATTCGTTTTGGAAAAAATAGCTTTAAAAAGTTTTGAAGCTTAAAATAAATACAATCTAGAGGTGTAACAACATATATTTGCTTCAGCACGTTTTCAAAAACAAAATACATATTTGAAAAATAAAATGTTTGAATACTAAAATATTTTTTAAATTAATATAACACTATTTTATCAATTATTTATATTGACAATTATCAATGTATTAATTAAGGTATATTTGTTTATTGATTGTAAAAGTAAATGTGTAACTAAAATGTGTAAAACTACATCAACGTGATTTTTGAATTAAATTGACTACTTATTGAGACTGGTTACTCCTGAAATGAATGTCAGCATAATTTATTTTTGAAAAATATATTTTGTTTCTGGAAACGTGCTGATGTAAATATATGTTTGTAACACTTCTGGATTGTATTTGCTTTAAGCTTTAAAACAAGGTATCACAACATAGGAATATTTTATATACAATTAATATACTTTTTTAAGATCTGCCTTGAAAACTGGTTCGACTTGTTTTTTTTTTATTTCATTGAAACGAACTTGGATTTGTTCAATATAAATTGTTTTGGAATTTTTATTATTTATTTATTTTTTGTAAAATGAATCGACAAAAATCTTATTTTATTGCGGCACTAGATTAGGTTCTTTGAAAGCTTTAAAATGAGGTATCGCAAGGTGGGGGTGCTATTTGCAATTTCAAAGTGGGGGTGGATAGGGAGGAGGGAGTGACACTTAAAATTTATTTGACGTTGTTTTTAAACTTCCCTCTCCAAACATCGACGTGTTTTTTTTTCGTTTTTCATGTTAGCTTGCATTCCAAAGTTATTGAGACTGGCTAGTGTTGAAATGTACACCCAGTATATTGTGAAGGTAATATTTATATTATAATTGTTGTTAAGTTTCATATAGTTCTTGTTTGTAAATATCATTAATTAGCTAGACAGTAATTACAGATACAGGTAACATAGGCAACCAAATTAGCATGCCAGCATGCCATGAAATTTGAGGTGGTGGAGGAGCCTTAAATTGAACATATCATGACGGCACGTACAGCCATGTGTCACCCTCCAAACGAACGAGAAAAAATTGGAGAACTTGAATTTCGGCATGTGAGAAACCGACAACGTCCAGAAAAACCGGAATTTGGAAAATAAAACTAGTTCGAACTTGTTGATAGCCACCATGGTAACGAGCATTGGGGTAGCGACTCTCTTGTCCGTTAGTGAAAATTTAAGGGCAATCGTAAAAATTGGTCTGACTACAGATACAATGCAGAATCGAGACCCAAGTCTATAAATAGACCCGCCACGTGAGATTGGCTAAGTATTGAAGTTTCCGTCATTAACCCACATCGCCTGACATACCATAGAGACGCGGAATAAACAAACAACTACCGGATATACGCCATCTTGTGGCATTCGATACAAGTAACTGAAATTCAAAACGGAATGAACAACTCGCACATCGAGTACCAATCATAACAGAAGCCAAAAGGACAGTACCAAGTGCGAATAAGTTAAAAAGGGTAAACAAAGAACGGAACCCGAAGAGGCGACAGAACTCATCCCGGCAATTGACGACCCAGATAAATCCAGATTACGAGGTACCTAAACGCTGATTCATAGATTTCTTACGCGACACAACGCTACGCTGTGGCAATGCTATCGCTATGGGCATTTTCAACGTGTATTAAACGCTGTTGTAAATGCCCATAGCGATAGCATTGCCACAGCGTAAGCATTGCGTCCCATAAGAAATCTATGAATCAATCTTAACACTGCTAGGATCGCCCTCGTCCACTAAGCATCTCAAGGAGCGCGAAAACACACATGACAACAGGAGAGGAGAGGAGATGTTATATTAATATAGATACGAAAGATAAGCATATTTCGCAAACTATTATGCATGTGTAAACAGCATAGGCAAAATTACATAATGCAGAAATGCAAATTTTCGGAATATTTCAAAAACTACGTATTTCGAGAATATGGTTCTAAAATACTTTTTTCTACTCCTATATGTATATTAGCATATTCTTTCATAGAGTACTATACATATATGTGGCCTATTGCAATGAACAATGTGGATATATTTTCATTCCCACACACGTGTGCGGATATGATATCCACCAATCAGAGAGATGGAAAATTGCAGAGCAACATATTTTTTCATAAATTTGTCATAGTTGTCAACGACAAATTAATAAGCAAAAAGTCAAATCGACATTATTACAATTATCTTTACAGTGCTGAATTATGATTTCCAATGAAGCGATTCATCATTAAGCTGTACACCCCCGATATTCGGCAGTCCGCGAATGATACATATAAATCATTACTTCAATAGCATAGCAATAGCAATAGCATTGGGGTAGCGACTCTCTTGTCCGTTAGTGAAAATTTAAGGGCAATCGTAAAAATTGGTCTGACTACAGATACAATGCAGAATCGAGACCCAAGTCTATAAATAGACCCGCCACGTGAGATTGGCTAAGTATTGAAGTTTCCGTCATTAACCCACGTCGCCTGACATACCATAGAGACGCGGAATAAACAAACAACTACCGGATATACGCCATCTTGTGGCATTCGATACAAGTAACTGAAATTCAAAACGGAATGAACAACTCGCACATCGAGTACCAATCATAACAGAAGCCAAAAGGACAGTACCAAGTGCGAATAAGTTAAAAAGGGTAAACAAAGAACGGAACCCGAAGAGGCGACAGAACTCATCCCGGCAATTGACGACCCAGATAAATCCAGATTACGAGGTACCTAAACGCTGATTCATAGATTTCTTACGCGACACAACGCTACGCTGTGGCAATGCTATCGCTATGGGCATTTTCAACGTGTATTAAACGCGACACACAGTCCGCGAATGATACATATAAATCATTACTTCCGGAAAAGTCGAAGGCAAAGTTCGAATTAGCAAAGTACGAATTATATTGATAGATGACTGTTAATTGCGTTGCCGAGTTCTGAAATGCTTATGTTTTTGTAAAAGATATTAATTCTAATATATTAAATGTATTGAATGATGAATGACATTCAAATGTGTCACACTGACATTTATTAGTAAATACCATTTACATAACATTGTTATTCGTTTTTGTCGTAGAAAAGGTAGTGTGTACAACTCGAGTGGATTGCCCATATCGCACTCGGAGGTTTGGCGCACTCCACCTCGTGCGATATGGGCATCGTATCCACTCTAGTTGTACAAACTACTATTCTGTTGTAAATTGTCATGTCATTTGCTCATGAGATAAAAATTATGTTATTTTATTTAAAAAAATGAAATACGCTTAAATTTAAGTGGGCACTTAACTAATGACATTTTTGAATGACAATTGACAACATTTTCAGCTGCAAAATATATGTCATAGAGGTACGTCTCAGGTACAATTCGATATAAATTTTCCGTTTTTATCTTATTTGTAAGAAAAATTGAAGCCATTTTTTATAACGTGTTTTTGAGGTCAAAATCTTGGAAACTAATTTTTATCTCAGAAAGTAATAAAGATAGGTGTATATAGATTTCTACAAAATATGTTTTAAATTAAACGGGGAAGCTAAAAACATAATAATATATATGGTGTTCCATTTAAAAAACCGTAGAACCGGAAGTGATAGAAGCATGAAAGTATTTCACCTGAAGAGAACGGAATCAACAATGTTTTAATGCATATTTTCATTTATTTTATTTTATCGGGAACCCCATAAAATGTTAATGGTCCACTCCCAAAAATAATTTTTTTTTAACTCCCATTATTAAAATGCTCATTAAGTATACTGAATATCATCATTAAACAACACTTTAATCGAATGGGTGAATAAAATGTTTACATTTTCACTTTATTCACTATAACTATTGACAACGTGAATAAAGTAAAGAATACGTAAATAGGCACTATCCTTAAAATTTTCGATGTCACCTTGAAATGTGACACTTCACGCAAATTCTTCAATTCTGATAACGAATTGGAAAAATGCTTGTATAATACGATGATACGGTGATATGATGATAATAAGCTATTTATCCATAATAGCATTATAATTGGAGTTTTATCCACACTTATGAGGCATATAAAGTACCACTATATCCACTAGTGGAATAATTAAATTACTTTATTCCACTAACGGAATAATGAAAAATACAATCTTAAATCAATTACATTCTATTTATTTATTATTAATATAATATAATATAATGCTCCCTGGACTTCGCAGGCAATGATTGGAGAGTTGCTTCATCAGTTGAAAGACTATTTCAGGAGCAAAATCGCTTTCTTGCATTTTACAGTAACTTAACAAGTTTTAACAAATGGAGTCGATAAACAATCGAAACAAAATAGCAACCATTCTACACCTCCCAATATTAAAAAAAAACAAAAAAACAATAATATTTGACGTAACGTCAACGCTGTAACAGCCGCTCTCAGCGAAATATCAAATCATTTTTTGATTAAATCTGATTCAAAATTACCGTAATTGTGGATAAAACGTTGTATTGCATTCGTGTTTTAGTCGCGTTTTATCGACTTAAGAAAATTAATCCCTCGAGCTTCGCTTTCTGGTTTAAACTTTCTTGTGTGGATAAAACGCTATCTAAAACACTTACACAATAAACCGCTATTATTTATATTAAAGGTATTATGCATTAGTTTTAAGAATTACTATTTTATTTGCTAAATAAATCAACATATTGTTCTAAATGACTTTACTTTACTGACTTTACTTTTTGCCCCCCTCGAGATTCCAAAGCCTCGGCGCCTATGTGTATAGGTTTCCCAACGTACATTTTCGCTTAGTGGAGGACTTTAGGCGTGGATTAAAATATTTTTATTACAGACTACAATACTTTACGATTTCATTCAACTTTCTAAGCAGGAAGTCCACACACCTTTTGTTTCACCTGATAGATATTTAATTATTATTTTTGAAAAATAATTAATAACAATGTATAAAACGATACATCTTGTTAGTAATCCATATAGTACAACTTCCTTATATTTATCTCCTAACTTTTAACTTCTCTTGATTGATTGAACAAAATATCAAGCAGCGGTTACACTTAATTTGTATTTTCCACCTATTATTACATTCCAATTATGCACACCAAATGATTTACAACGAACACCGAATGACTTCTCACGCCACTTAATCATCGTAACATGCATTTACACCTTATTATCTCGCTACAAAAAATCCAATTCTCTCCTAATAGCGTCCAACATTACACTTTCTTACATAAACACCATAACTTTTAAATCAATCTATGAAAACGCATTCTTTCAGTGGTCCATATTACGTATCAGCTTGTTATATCATCTTTTTTTACCATCAGAAAGTGGAGTGAGCGCACGAATGGAAGTAAAAATCATCGACGAGCGCACACATGTACACATGATTTTCCGGCATTAGCGTCTTAATGGCGGCGCGAAAGGCGACCGTTCCAATTGAACTTTACCAAAATTACAACGTTTGGTCGTTAAATCTCCGTCATTACAATGAGATCGTGCGCCATTACGGGTGCCCCCTTTCGCAACCGTTCGATAGGTTTCAATAATATCTAGTGCACGTTTATCGACGTTTATAGTGGTAGCTAGTTGAAATGGTCACCCGATTATAAAATGGACCAAAACTAAGGTCTGCTTATATTATCGTTTTGGAATTAAATTATCAAGGTGGCATTTGCTATGGGCGTACTTGAGATTGAACAATTTATAACATTTTGTCTTATACAAAACTTAGTTATTTATAAAATACAGACGAGATAAAGATAAACAAAAACAAACAAAAAATATAGAAACAAAATGCAAAATAAATATCCAACATTATATAAATATAAAAAAAATCACCCTGCAAATAAAATTGTTCGCACTGGTGAAATTCATTGGGTGTTATGAACCTTTTTTTACTTTTCTGTTCGGTAACAATTCAATAATCACGACATGAAGAGGTCGATTTGCGCGACAAAGGCGTGAAAGCACATCCACTCTGGACTCTTTGGCCACCTGGTCGACCTTTGTGTGCGCCCAGAGCTCTTCGCCAATTTAATATATTAAAAGCGTCATTTGTCATGCGAATTCGCGCCAGTGGCAGCGGCTACGAGGATGTCGTGGGCCTCGTAAGCTCTCGCACTAAAATCGGCGACAGTTCGATGGATTGCAGGAATGCGAGCACTCAGATGCGAGTTTTCTTCACCCTCGTTAAGGTAATCGTCCGACGACAGGGGTTATTCGTCATAAACCCAGCGTAGATGATGAAAAAAAAAAAAGTTCTCGTCGTCGCGTCCATTTAGACACGGTCCGTGGGCTTTCAAGTGCACTTCAGCAAAGTGCAAATCATTTGATGTGTTCTGCAACACGCTGCGACTCGTTATTGTGAATAATTTAATTTCGTACGAGTACAAACCGTTTCATTAATAACACTGCACAGCGGAACGAGTTTTTCTGTACTTTAGAGTGCATGAGTGCAGTAAATCTGAATGAGGTGATTTCAGTACTGACGTTAAAAAAATATTCCACTACATCAAAAGTACACCATCCCATCATTTCATACATGAATATATACAGTATAGCATTCATCTTAGTACTGAAGACTTTCTTTGTATGCAAAATGTATCTAATTTATTTCGTTAATAATAATATCTCCGCGTGGTATAAAATAAAAAGGTTTGCTTCAAGGTATGTATTGTTGCTCAAAATCTATTAAGCAATTAATTTGTATAATTACAATTTTCTATGAATTTTATAAAATGACAATCAATTATCATAACTATGATATTTATGATTAAAATACTGATATGTACATTTTAGCATTGTATCCCATCAATTCTTAGATATAACTTACCCTGATCAATGATAAGGCTATGAGTAGTTTAGACATGATCACTTCCTTCACTCGATTTGAACTATTTAAAGTTGATGTACATTGGATTTATAAGCTTTTATTTTGATTTATACATATTTAGTATTGATGCGTGGTACCGTTCGTACATGCTTACGTACATACGTTCTATGAGATTTGATATAAGCTTTGAATACACTGACTTAATGAAGGCTTAATGGGACTTAATGAATTTGTTAAAGATCCGCCAACGTCGCAATTTCTCTAAAAAATATTAGTAGCAACTCTGTTAGTGCCATCAGTATTTCTAGAAAACCATATTTACGTTCAACATGTAGTATTTTTTATGGTGATTTTGACCAACATAAAGCAACAGGTGGTTGATCTTAAAAAACATAGAACAGACCATAGATACAGTGTTGACAGTAGTAGTGCTTCTCGTGATTGGTTGGAATTGGCGCGCACTATAGGGAAGGCTCGCATCGGTACCCCTGATCGGGCAGTCAACGTCAACGTTAAGAAATTAGGAATATTAAACTCTATAACTTTGTAAAAAATAAACTTTGTAACTTAATAAAATTTCATATAAAATCATACAGATTCTGTTTGAATTTAGACTCAACATAGTGGCTTTATGACTGCTCAACATGGCGGATTCGGTCCAATCAGCAACACTGTCTGTATTAAGGCCCGTATCTGTAGTCCGTATTTGACCATGAGTCGTATTTTTGCGTATATGCGGTTGCGTTTGGTGCATACGCGTTTATAGAGAATTCGCAACTAAATATACAACTTGAGTGGTACTGATGCTTAAGTACGGACTATATATTTAGTCGAAATCAGGAGAGATGTCTCATGACTCATTCTAAATGAATTTTTAATGCAGGAATAAATGCAAAATCGGTGTCGCTATATTACCCTAAACCGCTGAAGTAAAGTGAGAGAGTAAATATCCGATACGTCTGCTGTACGTTTTAAATGAAACCCGTGAAAACGTATGTCTTCGTTAATTCATTGAATCTGTCAGTGGCACTGTTAACCTAACATATATTTCGTGTTTACATACTTGTTATGTACACATAACCTACACAGCGAAATTATAGCATTGGAGATTTGACATTAAACATCTGGCTGACCGCGTGCGTATAAGTGTAGACACACGTTCAAGAAAGTTTGAACCATACACTCCAAATGTATGAATCATGAGACACCTCTCGTGATTACGAGTATAGATACGGGCCAAAGTTACTGTAGATATGAAGTATAGATATTGCCATCTTGTTAAAATTGTTAGAACAATGTGACGTTTTGTAACCGTGTTTAACCTCAACACGATTTCATGGTTAGTGCCTATTTTATCAAGTTTTAAACTGATCTTCAGAGATTTTGCAAAAAAATAAAATATGTGAGTACTGACAGGTAATGTGATAAATCGGAGAAAATTAGTCAGTTCGTAATAGTTTTTCTTTATTATAATAAATTTCCTTTATTATAATAAATTTCCTTTATTATAATAAATTTTTAATATTTAAATCCTCCCTCTTTCTACTAATTTTCTTATTAGTAGAAGGGAGAGAGAGGGCGGTAAAAGTCAAAATCTTATATTATTTATTCGAGGGAAAGCTATATCGCAGGACCGGTGTGAAGTTAGCAATAGATTCCAGCAATAGATTTTAAATTTAATAATTTCTATAATATACTCATATAAATGCATTTAATGTCTTTCAAATCTAACGCCACAGTGTTATGGTCCTCGTACCGGCACCCTCACCACCCTGTTTCACGTCATTCACCCCTAAAATACGAGATTTCGCATTTTTCTGTTTTGCACTAAATGAGGCGGGACCACTCATTTAAAAATTATCCAGTAGCATTCCAGAAGGTATTTCCAATCATAATTTATCATTATTAAAATGACATATTTTTGAAACTTCCGAGTTAAAAAATTATTAAGGCGAGTTATTGCACGGGACCGCGACGCGCACTCACTAAATTCATAATTCCCAAAAATGAGGCAGAGCCATAACTTTTTTTAAATTACATAAGCATTCTACAGTGTATTACCAATCGTAATTGGCCAAAATCAAAATGACATGTATTTGAAACGGCCGAGATATAAAAATATTAGGGCGAGATATTGCTTGATACCGCGACGCGCGCTCACTAATTTCAAAATTCTCAAAAATGAGGCAGAGCCATAACTTTTTTTAAATTACATAAGCATTCTACAGTGTATTACCAATCGTAATTGGCCAAAATCAAAATGACATGTATTTGAAACGGCCGAGATATAAAAATATTAGGGCGAGATATTGCTTGATACCGCGACGCGCGCTCACTAATTTCAAAATTCTCAAAAATGAGGCAGAGCCATACCTTTTTTTAAATTACATAAGCATTCTACAGTGTATTACCAATCGTAATTGGCCAAAATCAAAATGACATGTATTTGAAACGGCCGAGATATAAAAATATTAAGGCGAGATATTGTTTGATACCGCGACGTGCGCTCACTAATTTCAAAATTCTCAAAAATGAGGCACAGCCATAACTTTTTTTAAATTACATAAGCATTCTACAGTGTATTACCAATCGTAATTGACCAAAATCAAAATGACATGTATTTGAAACGGCCGAGATATAAAAATATTAAGGCGAGATATTGCTTGGGACCTCGACGCGCGCTCACTAATTTCAAAATTCTCAAAAATGAGGCAGAGCCATAACTTTTTTTAAATTACATAAGCATTCTACAGTATATTACCAATCATAGTTGGCCAAAATCAAAATGACATGTATTTGAAACGGCCGAGATATAAAAATATTAAGACGAGATATTGCTTGATACCGCGACGCGCGCTCATTAATTTCAAAATTCTCAAAAATGAGGCAGAGCCATAACTTTTTTTAAATTACATAAGCATTCTACAGTGTATTACCAATCGTAATTGGCCAAAATCAAAATGACATGTATTTGAAACGGCCGAGATATAAAAATATTAGGGCGAGATATTGCTTGATACCGCGACGCGCGCTCACTAATTTCAAAATTCTCAAAAATGAGACAGAGCCATACCTTTTTTTAAATTACATAAGCATTCTACAGTGTATTACCAATCGTAATTGGCAAAAATCAAAATGACATGTATTTGAAACGGCCGAGATATAAAAATATTAGGGCGAGATATTGCTTGATACCGCGACGCGCGCTCACTAATTTCAAAATTCTCAAAAATTGTGGTTGCATCAATTCCAAGTAAGACATACAAATGACACCGATTTATTATAAATCTTGAAACTTAACTGATGAAATCGACAGTAATGACATGACAATCGATCGGTATTACAAATACCTGTTCTAAATTTTGGCTTGGTTGCCAGATTTACTTATTTTTATATCACCCTAAATAAGTGCCATCTGGTGGATGGAAATTGCAATTTGGGTGGTATAATTTGAATCATCTTGTATATATTTTTTATTTGTACCTGAAAATATTTTTTTTTTAATGTTCATAATTTTTACGTGTTCGTAAACCGTAAAAATTAATAAACGTGACCTGAAAATATAGTTTTTTTAATGTTTATTAATTTTTGCGGTTTACGAACAACTTGTCTCTTGTATATCTCATGTGATATTGTTTTGTTCATTGCAAATACGTACAAAATTTGTTTACATTAATACCAACAACGATCACTATGTAGTTATGTGTCATGGATTAGCTCCTAAGCCATGTACTTATTAGATATTGTTTGTGATTTTGTGTTTTTCAGATATGTATTGAATTTTGTATTTTATACACTCAGATGCAAAAAAACCGGGTCATTAGATCGTTGTTTGCAAAAACCCATTTTTTTAAATTTTGATGTTGGTATAGTCCTTAGAATGAAAGTTTTAGTGTTTTACAATCAAAGAGACCACCAGGATGTAGAAAAAAGCAACATATGATAATTATCAGTTTATTTAATAAGCGAAAATAACATTTAAAGCTATGCGTTCTTCACTACCTATTGCTCATTCGGCGTTATGCATAGAGGATCAAGGTGGCTACTGGGTTTTGATTTGTTGGTTTTCGATTAACTGTCATTTTCATTTATTATTCTCTGTTAAGTTTATTTTGCAGAAATGCATTTTTTTCGTGTATACGTACATTATCGTTTTCGCTTATTAATGTTCATTAAATAAATAATAAGTACCATATGTTGCTTCTTTTTACATCCTGACAGTCTCTTTGATTGTAAAAGACTAAAAATTTTATTCTAAGGACTATACCAACATCAAAATTTAAAAAAAGATGGTTCTTTTGCAAACAATAACCCAATGACCCGGTTTCTTTGCACCAGAGTGTACTTTTATATTTTATATTTTTGTACCTATTTTATGACCTGTGTAGGACTTATTTGTGGATAGCACCAGTAAATATATTATACAGGGTGGAAACTTTAACTGGAATAAAATTCATAACTTCGATATAGGCGATTTTTGCAAAAAATCCCGAAACACGCTAAGTATTGTTTTTTCTTGCCCTCATTTCTATGTATATGCTGCTTGTTTATCTGTTCCCGGAAGAGCGCAGCCACCTCTGACTTTTTTTTTTCAAATGGAAAGGTATGTCAAGTGACACCTCGTTTGAAAGGTCTCTGCGCAAGTAATACAACACACTATTTATTTCTTGAATATTTACAAATCCCACGTGATAAAAAAATACACTTTTATAACTTGAATACTATTTAATGCAACAAATGTTCAAAATGGGCACCGTTTCTTTCTTGGCAAAGTGCAAATCGATGATAACATGCATCTCTAATGTTTTGTAACATTTCTGGTGTGACTTGCCGTATTTGATGCCTAAATTTATTAATTTAATAATAAATTAATTTAATTAAATTATTAAAATAAATAGTGTGTTGTATTACTTGCGAAGAGACCTTTCAAACGAGGTGTCACTTGACATACCTTTCCATTTGAAAAAAAAAAGTCGAAGGTGGCTGGGCTCTTCCGGGAACAGATAAACAAGCAGCATATACATAGAAATGAGGGCAAGAAAAAACAATACTTAGCGTGTTTCGGGATTTTTTGCAAAAATCGCCTATATCGAAGTTATGAATTTTATTCCAGTTAAAGTTTCCACCCTGTATTATATTATAACATTAACAAATATTTTTCAAAACAGACAATCGTATTGGGAACAGACAAAACTCCTCATCCTGTCAACGTTTTCATTACTCATGTTTCTTAGTTAAGTAGAGGCAATTACATTAACGTCTTCGCAACATTGGAATCAATTGAATATGCATTTAAAATAACAAAATACCATTTGTAATGTTTCGACCAAAATTAAGAAAGTTTATAAAGTAAGTCCTTTTATTGGTTAAGATAAACTAACTATTACCTACTAACTTATTGAATATTTACTTTTTTGTTAGTAATCTTTAAATTTGCATAAAAATTTAACATAACACAAAGAACACACATTGTCACACAGTTGAAAATTGACATAAAGTGCGCAACAATTCAACTACCAATGTAAAACATTGCTAGCGCCAGATCTGATTAGTTTTCAATATGTGAGCCGAACCAGAGTGGTGTGAGTCATTTTGTTTTTTTAAATTCAGAGTAGTCCAGAAATGTATAAGAGCATGCCTCTGAATCCATTTCTGGACTTATCTGAATTAAAAATAAATTGGACACCAGTAGACTTATATGTAAGTATATCAAATGTCCTATTCCTAGTGCGTCTCATTCCTACCCAGTCTCTAAAGATTTCAGATTTTCTTTTTTTTTGCATTTCGTAAACATGCATAGTAAATACTTCCAGAAAAAATCGTATAAATTGATGGGACAACACATTCGTCAAAATTTGTCGATCAGTATAATCAATATCAAATTATGCAAGAATCAAACCCGCAACCACTAATTAAAAATGTAGGTCCAAAGACGTTTCTCTTGAAGTAGATATTTAGCAGTAGCTCGACAATGGTCTGGTACTTAATTTTTCTTAACACTTCTCGAGTGCAGGCGACTTCAGTTCGCTCCTGAGCTGTTTGCGTTCCGAATTCCGATCCGCGCCGCTCGTTCCGCGCGCCCGCGTCTCGCTTCGAGGTCGCGCAAAAATGCACCTGGTGATCGATCGTTAGGAACGGCCACCTCGTTCGAGTGTGCAACTGGAGCTAGTTTCTTCGGGGTTAGCCCATTTGCATTCACCTCGATGTGCTCGGTGCCGGCTCGTTGTGTTAATGACGACGATAAGTGGCCGATGCGCGATGCGATGAACGTTGCTCTTGTAAAAATCATCCGCCCCAGCAAACGATGGTCCAGTTAACTCCATGCAAAGAGGTGTAAGTATGGTTTGAGAAGATGTGAACTTTCTCTGATTTTTATGGAGAAGTAGGTTTCAGGGTAATTAGACATTTTATTCAGGGTGTAGTTTATGTCCTATGCAGATGATTTTGTACTTTATGTTAATCTAAATAATCAGGTGTATTGCGTATCAAAAAACTGTAGGAGTAACGTGTACGTTACTTTACTTACAATCAATTGAAAATATGTGTATTTATGCCTTTTAAAGCGGTTGGGAAGACTAATTGTATAATTTTATTTCCCGGCTAGCCGGGAATACATTTTCCCAGCTAGCAAGTGTCACTGTCACTTTGATAAATCACAAAACTTTTAATGCAAACTAAGAACAGTATAAAACTATTTAGAACAATGAATATTAACGGTTCCATTACTATTCTGATTGATATTGACTGTTAATGTCAAGCCATGGTTTTCCAGTACATTATATTGCCGAGTGTTAGAAGTCGAAAGAATTTTTCATTGACAAAATATCTGCATCTGTCAAAATGACAAATTTGTTATTTTCCGAGATCGCCACCGGCGTGGTAATCTTGGATAGCACAAATGTGTAGAGAGAGATATAGTTCAGAAAAATAAGAGAAAATAGGGCCGGGGTGGTAGAATGTTGAAGGAGAAATAGTATAAATTTGGAAATTTGCCACATACTAAGGCCAGTTAGAAGTAACCACAGCGCAGAACGTTACTCTGCTCGACGAAGTGCCAGAAGTTGAGCGTTAATTTCTCAGATAATTATACAAACAACGATATCAAATGTACACCTTATTAACATATTCTAAAGTCAATTCCTTACTAATGATAGCACCTATCTAGTGACACTATATCGCGATGGCGTTTGTGGGTGGATCGAATTTAATCAAGGTAGGAATGCGGGTTTTTATCGCTGTATCAGCGTAGTGAACTTTAACCACATTTCATACCTTGTCCTGACAATATTTGTATACGACAGTAGAATATTGTAAATTTCATTCATTTGCCTCGTCGCAAAACATTTGATAATCATACGTGTCCACCAATTAGAAACATAACTAAATATATTACCGATTCAGGGGAGAACGTAGGGACGGCCATAACACCTTATTAATATACTCTAAAGTCAATTCATTACTAATGATAGCACATATCTAGTGACACCACATCGCGATGGCGTTTGTGGGTGGATCGAATTTAATAAAGGTGGGAATGTAGGTTTCTATCGCTGTATCAGCCTAGTGTACTTTAACTACATTTCATACCTTGTCCTGACAATATTTTCATATGACAGTAGAATATTTTAAACTTCATTCTTTTCATACTTCGAAACGATAAAGACCGATATAACGAATCAAGTTTGGTTACTAAAAATCTAACCAGCAACGAGTACATATAATGGGTATATAAATCTCTCAATACAGATAGTTCAATGATATTCCGGGTAAACGTAATCTCGTCAATTAAATTGTCAGCGCTCCGATATTCAGGAAATCTCAGCATTCCAAAGAAAACCAATCGTATGAATGAATGTACGCATGTATAGATGAGCGTAGTAGCAAAATTGAACCTAATAATACTAAACTTGAATTTGTTTTATTTAAATAATATAACCTCGTAAAGTTCTGATGAAGTCAATTAGGTGATTTGTTTCTATCCACAAGGTGGCGTTGAAATACAGTGGTGGATACAACTGCTAAAGAATTTCTATGCAGTGATGATATGTATTCGTACATGAAGTCGCTAATTTATTTCACTTTGTGATACCAATATTGATTATTAACGATAACCAATTTTACAAAATAATGTCAAACAATTAAGGTCAGAAATTATAAATAAAGATTCAATAATTATTTAATTAAAGATTTTCAAAATTTGAATAAAGTAAATTAAATAAATAACGTCTATTTGAATGATAAAAATGTATTTTATTTACCTGTCGCTTGCATAATCTTTCAAAATGAATAAATCTCAGTGAATCTATATATCTGTGTTTTACTTACTAACAAAAATTGCTAACAGACACATAACCCATTAAACGAACCCAATTGAGTTGTCACAATAATGATTTTGAAAATCAAACATAACGTAAAGTACTACCACTAAATCATGAGCCAAATAATGATTACAAATTATGAGAATTTGTATAATACCTGGGTGCGAATCATTACAATATGTCACCATAGTTTCGACTACTTAGGTAATGTAGTCGAAACTATAGTCACAAATAAATTTATGTGATAGTCAGAAAGTAACTAGTTTAGTAACTGCTTTATTTATAATACGTGGGTTCAGAATTATAATTAGGTAACTAAAAATTTATCGAATTTTAGTTGTCTGTCTTTAATATACTGTTTCAATAGCTAACTTTCGAATACAATAAGAGGATTAGTAGAAGTCGAATCTAGATCCCACAGGTGGACAATTTCCAAACTAGACAAGTAGAAAATGAAGGATGTTTTCAATGCAGCATTTAGGTAACTGACGATATCTAGTTTTTGGAATTGGAAGTCCGATTTTTCTCAGTGAAACAAAAAATGGATAGCTAGAGTTATCCATTTTTAGAATTCAAGTTGTAATGATTTTGCATTTAGTACATTTAGTACATTTAGCTGCTCTGAAGGTTTTATTGTCCGCTGATGTTGTTAGCGAATGGTTCAGTGCAATACACGGAACAAAGGAGATTAGCATGACTAGCGTTAATAATGATATGGATACTATTTGAATACACCTTATATCTTACAGCTATGTAAGCAACTTTCGATCATCCATACAAAATTGAGTGCCTCTAAGAAATATTTCAAATAGATGAAAGTAGTTAAGCTAGGAGAGTTCTAACTCACCCCCAGCAGATATTTTACTTAGATAAATTCGCGGTTTTAATTGGCGGTCTAATCACCGCGAGCAATTACAATAGGATAATTACTGCAATTGAGGGTACTTTAATTACGATTACGATTACTGTTTTATTAACGTAGGTTGGAAACCTATAACTTTACTGTGTATGATGTGGCTTCTGATGAAGGAACTTGCTTAATGTGGCATGAGAGTGAAGGAGGTAGGGGGAGGTTGAACTATGTCTGTTCCAGTACTTCCAAGCTCTTTCTCAAAAAATATATAGTAGAAATCCGCTGTTTTAGAGATCGCTGCGGTGGCAAAAATTTGAATAATTTTGTGGCCTGTATGTGTATGCATGCTGTTGTCAACTTAAACATGAAGACAATCGACCTTAAATTTCTGAAGTCAGGGCATTCTGAAATGGAGTGTGATTCAATGCACTCGGCTATTGGGTCGGAGTACAATCATGTAGGAAAGGCATATTGACCAGGTGATTGGAAAACCATAGCCCACAGTGCACGCAAAAAAGGGGACAAACCTTATACGACCCTTATACAGTCATTGACAACATTTTTTTTATTACTGTAAAAAGTTTCCCCAGACAACTTTACGATTAGAAAGAAAAACATCAGTGGTCAGCCTGTCCACTGGCAAAAAATTTGATCAGATTTGAGAAAAATAATCCTTACACATTCAAATATAAGGAGAGTTTTAGCGAGCCAGAGTTCCATGTGGTAGAGTGCAGTACTAGTACAAGGCGGTCCTCACACCAGGCTTTACAAACTACAAACTACTCTATGAGACAACTAGGTGTATTGTATCACAAGAAGTAAGTACAATGACTTGTTGTCCCTTTTTTCTTGCATACCTCCTACAATCAGCAAGGTTTATTACATTGTTTTCTGACCATCGTCTTCGGGTGCAGCTTAAGAGGAATGAAAAGCATCTATTGCTTCCAAGAATCAATTTAGTTTCATCTTTTAACGGGAGTTAGATTTAGAATTGTACATTTCAGTTATAAATCTGTTTCGCTATTTTTTTCGTCATTTGCCATTTTTTTAGAATGAAATAATGTTAATAGTTGTAGTAGTATTGTACTATCTAAAAATAAAAGTATTTTTAAGTTGATGTAAAACGATATATGCAAATATCGCAGGTAAACAATTTAGATTCACTAATGTGAAATCATAAACTGCAAAGCTTATGATACCTTGTCCACGAAATACTTTAACATCCTCGAGATTGTCCTGACTCGGTCGCAAAGCGGCCTCGGCAACTGTTCTTCTCTCGTGATATTCTTCTAGTACGTGATATTTAAAAATACTTTATTCCAAATTTTATTATATTGCCATACTTAGTTTTTGACTACGACAAAATTTTACGTTAATTATATCGCAAACCCAATTTTATATTTTACAAAATGATTTCAATTATCTTTACTTTTTAGAGAGAGAAGCAATCTTTGTTTGGCCAATTACAATTACATCTGCCTCGCGAACTGCTTCGACATATTTTTTTATTTCATTGAAAGGAACCTAAATTCGTTCGATATAAATCGTTTTTGGATTTTTTTTTTCCAAAACGTATAGACAAAAATCTTATTTTATCACGCCTCTAGATTAAGTTTCTTTTAAGCTTTAAAATGAGGTATCGTAAGGTTGGTGCCATTTGAAATTTCAAAGTAGAGGTAGCTAGGGAAGAGTGGGCAATACTTAAATTTTATTTGACGTTGTTTTTAAACTTCCCCCCTCGAAAAATCAATCAAACAATCAACGTTTTTTTAAATCAAGTTAACTGATATTCAAAAGTTTTTTCCTATTTTGGATATCGTCTGTTAGGCCATTACCAGTAAAAATTATTTAGTACAAATTCAAAAGTTATTGAGACTGGATAGTTTTGAAATGCACACCCGTTATATTATAAACTTAAAATGCATAATCTGGATTGAATTTTGTAATTTCTTAGTGCACTGACACACTGTTAATTAAAAATGACTTGGATCCGCCATTTCATCATATATCTAAATTCATCAAGGCTTTGTAAAATCAAAAAAAATGTACTCAATGGGCTTGCCTAGATTATATTCTCCTGGAGTAGACGTTTAAGCATGCTAGTCAAAATATTATCTCCAGAGGCCTTACATTGTTGCACCTCTACCCTAATGTAAATATATCGGCAGATTTATGAGGAAAACTACGTCGTTAAATAGAAGAGGTTCCGGCGTGGATAATAAAGAACCCACAGTTTCCACGGAGGAGACATCACCACCGAAGAGTCAGAGGTCGCGATCCGGACACGAGAAACTACACATGGATTCCATCTACAGATGTAAATTGCAACTGATTTGGTATTTGGTAGTGGATGTAACACGGAAAATGCTAATCCCGCAGAAACTATGTCTAAACTTACATATGTCCGTGTTAAGAAATTCTTGAGGTAAGATTACCATTAAATTTTACATTTTCGATTAAACAATCGAGCCATAGTTTCAAATTTTAATTTGCAATGTTGTGCACGCATGAATTATGTATTTCTCTTTGAGGCGGTGCTGCATCGATTTGGGCTGCATAGATGAGACGCAGACCTAACCTGGGAGAACTAAGTAGGGAGCTATCCTCGAACACGCACTATCACTGAAGCTTAGTGCCAATCAAAAGTATGAAAAAATCTGGACATTTAAAGTTAATTTAAATTTTTACGCACATTATATATACAGGGTGTTACGGAAGTCGACAGATATATTTCTAGAGGTGCAGGGTGCATCAGAATGCAAAATGAAGTCGAATATTCATTTGCCATTTTTGGTTTAGATGGATGGTTTCCTCATAAATCACTGTTAAATTTTGTAGGTGTACCGTTATTGTACCTTACTGCAGGTACGTCTATATGACAGATTATTTATTCTGTCGTATAGATGTTTGATACCTTTTTAAACCCAATATTTATAGTTTGCAAGTGAAATGTCATGTTTCGGAGTTTTTTTCTTGTTAGATATAGAAGATAATGAAAGTATAACACCACAAAACTCCAAAGAATCAAATGTATCAAAAAAATACAATACATTTTCTATTGTATACGAAATGAAAAATTGTCTTGCAATGTTGATATGGGAGAAAATTGTTCATTACAAAATAGGGGTTACAGTGTACCATTCATCTCAACAGAGTCAAATTCTGAGATAATGTCAAACAACGTATAGTATATTTACTTTTTTTTTACATTATCTTTGATGGCTCAAATGGTTAGGTGAAGAAGATCTCTAAATGTTGATTTAAAATTTTGATGAATATATGTGAGAGAAGACAGGTGGTAACCATTATAACCATTATTCAACAGCACTTGTAATAATTCACGGAATGTTTCGGTCGATATTCGGTCTAAAAAAGAACATTGCAATATGTGGATGTAAGATCCATTTCCAGCAAAAAAAGATACCAATTTAATCATGAATGAAAATGGAAACTTCATTGATCCATCATCCGACGACATGACGTCTCAAAGCTAAATTCTAATCATATTTATACAGACCTCATTTTTTGTTGTGATTCACTGATTTTGTGGTGATTCACTTGTCACCAAGATATTTGTGCGAAAAGACATTTTTATTTTTCATAGCTATTAATACTCGGTACCAGTTTCAGATATATGCGGATCTCTGGTTTAGAGTAATATCAGTGGATTCTGTTGATTCAATTTTTCAAGATTTTTAAAGATTTTTTCATGATTTAATAATGACTCAGGAAGTTATAATTGTTTGACATTAAATAGGTTTATTTAATATTAATAACATCTATGTTCTGTGTATTTATTACACAAATGGATTTATTTCAAAAAGTATATACCGGGAATTTTGCATTGTATTTGACATTTTTGCGAAGATCTGGTCGCCAGTTTAAGATATAGAAAATATTGGATATATTGGAAAAAAAATTAAAAAAAATAATAGAGTAGGATCCGAACTTGGTCTCTGATCTAAGATCTAAGATATCGACTACGGCCGCGATTGTTAGGTTAGGAATCGGATTTCCATTTTTTTTAAACGTTTTAGAAATCTTCATATATCTGAAAGATCCATATTTTCTCATTTAAACTGCCTCTTAGATGATAAGTCAAAAATCGACATTTTGCAGGTCCCAGCCGTTTTTGCACATTTATGTTGGAAAAAAGCCAAAAATTGCAAAAACGTATTGTGATATAATTTTTGAAGGAGTGAGAGTTTATATGGGATGAACTCCCGTAGGAGTTCATATGGGTGAACTCCCATAGGAGTTCATTTGGGTTCATATGGGAATCGAGCCTCGCAAAGACACTTGTAAGGTAATTTTGTATAGAAATCGACAAGTCAGTTTTTGAGTAATCTAATTTCAAGAATTGAAAATTTCGATATTCAAATTAATTGATTTTAGAAATAATTTAATAATAACTATCAATAAAAGAGCAATTTTCTCGTTTTATTGATGCAAAAATATTTTCTATAGGTTAAACTAGAGAGCAGAAATTTGCAAGAATGTTAAAAACAATGTTAAATTTCTGTTCGCGTTTGACACCCAGTATACAGGGTGGGAAAATTACCCAGTTATTCATTAATTGCCTGAGAGGGCACTTATTCAGGGAATTATTTAAATTGGAAAAATGGCAACATAACATGCAATAATACTATAATATTAATGATATTAAAATATCCGTGTTAATTATCTATCTAATTACATAGTACAATAATCCATCTCCACTTCGTCTGTACTACAGCAACAATATGATGGTCTCTGAAGTTTATACATTGTCAGTCGTTCACTAAATTTAACAGTTCTAGGAAAAAGGACTATGTTCACTCGTTTCATATTCACGTTTGCAATTTTACTTGGAATAAATGTCACTGTCAGTCAAAATACAGTGTTGTCAATTAGTTTGCATTTTATCTGAAATGAAGATGTTTTGCGCCCTCTAGTGATGTTAGTGGGAAAAGTGGGTAGCGTTTTCAGAAACACCTTGTATTTATTAGTGGTCCGCGGGATTTAAAATTGTGATTTTGGTTGTCGGTGATGTTCAAAAGGTTGGCGACCGCTGCTGTAAGCAGTCTTGAGAGCTCGGACGGTTAAAAGCTCGGCTAACGATGAATATCTGTAATAATACAAATATATATATTAACCAACTTAAGCATAATATGTACTTATTTATGACACAAGTGAGTTTGTAACGTTATAATTTTGAGGTACGGCGATGGTGGCGGGGTTGCCTTTAGAAGCATCCTATAGCGCTAATTAATGCAAATTTGCCCCTCCCGTGAGATCGGTTTTCGCATTGGCGAACATAAAATCGAATTAATCATTAAGACGTTAATCGTTAAGAGGCACGCGCGGTTGTTCAAATATTTGTCTGCAAGGTAATCTGTGAAAGACCGGAATTGTGACCACCATTAACGCGTGATTTGTGGTTTTAGTGGCCCTTTGTGGTTTTAGGGGGCCCACCACTATCAGTCAACTACTGGATCAATACGACCTCAGATTACAAAACGTATCGGCTGTTTTAGACCTTTAGGTAAGATTAGCATTTTTTCGTTATTAATTGTTTAGTGCTCTTTTTAATTTTTAAAACAATTTAAAAGCAAAACACACTGTCAATCTATCCTTTGAAAATGATTCAAGCATTCCAATTGATGCAGATGATTTGTTGGTACCTCCTAAATGATTCCTGAAAATCAGATGAATTAGGTTAAGTGTTTTTTAACCCAAATTGCGACAAAATATTGGCCAGAAATTTTAAATTTAGTGAAAGGCGAATCGCAGTGATTATAGGAAGAGCAGTCAAGACCATCGTAGTTTAAAATAATAAAATAAATGCATGTGACTTTATAAAATGATTATTAATTCAATTATTTATAAATATGCTGTTTGTTACGATTGTATCTTGTATTTCTTAGATATTTTGCTACTATCGGCAGGGAAAAACTGTAGCGAAAATTGATTCTTAGTTGGTTGCGGCGAAACCTAAAATTAAACATTTGGATTATGTTGAGTATCCGACTTATTTTAAACCAAATCTACTTACAAAAAGAATTCTCATCCTCCCGCTTCGATTACAACAACAATCGGCATTATTTCAGGTTACATAATGACACACATTACGATTCATTTATTCCATTATGGTAATTGGTGCCGGGCATCGCCCATTACGTATAATAAACGCGCGCACAATTCATGCGAGCCGCTGCATAATTGTAATAATGAACGATTGCGGTGTGATAACCGAGAACGGGTCATAAATGACCCGGGATTTGAAGGGGGTCACTTTCGCTGTCGTGCGCAGTAATGTTGAACCCTGAGCAGCGACGAACGGTTTGGACCTGAGATCTTCATGCGCATATCAAGTTGCAGTCCGTGTTTTGAGGTAATTGGAATGGATATTTGATATTCGAGGCTTATGGATGGTCGTGAAGTAAATTAGTTGTTGCAAATGTGAGCACACGTGTAAATTGAAACCATTGTGTCTGATGTGATGAATACCGACTGATTTATGTGACCTTTAAGTCAACAGTGTAAATATTGTTATGTATACATGCGTACAGTTTATTGACTTGCTTTCACCACAGTACTGTGATGTCCTTGGCGTTTATTGCATTTTCAAGACATCATGTACTTTTTATTTTTCTTCGTCAAAGTCCAACGGATCATTGAAATGGTGTTAGTGATCCCTCGTAATAGATTATGAATTACAATTATCTTTCTATTTCAATATATCCGTGCATGAATACTTCTTTTAAGACTTAGTAAGTTTATAGACAATGTTGTGACTGATTTTGTTGAAAAACTCTCACACTTACACACACTCAAAAGTGTGTGACTGCTTTTATTCAAATATTACATTGAAAACGCACTTTTTGTATTCTCGGATCACAGCCTATGTTTCAATACCTTTGCATTTTTGTGTGTAAATACTGGCATTACTACTGATTTCATAGCTAAATTTACAGACAGGGCTCTCGTACTTTACTGCGCAAGTATTCAAAATAAAATAAAATCCCCAGTTTAAACCAATGCTACCTTTGCCTCAGATTAATTTTGAAGAATTTGTCTACGTTAGGGTCAAAATATCAGCAGCATAGATGTATACAAACCGGAATTTTAAACCATCAGAGTAAAGAACAGAAACATGATATACATTGTAGACCAGCCCACGTCGTTAATTGCCTCCAGAATATTATTATTATTGGCGCAGAATGCTCAGAACAACCCATTGTAACCGCGAGAAAACAAGCGTTAGCTTTTAAAAGCCTCAAAACCAGACTGGTCAAGTGGCGATCTTCATCCACGTGTGTGGTCCGGAGACTCGAGCCCATTGTGTCCCCTGCCTGCCATCCAGGTACCCCCTGATGTTGGCGACTTGCATAAGAGGTGATCCTCGAACCCGCCATTTGGCTCAGATTCAAATTAATTAAGTAATCGCCTTTAGCCCACGCGATAATTGACCGTGCGATCAGTGTGGCTTATTGGTGATGGGCTCGAAGAATTCCGACTTCTGTGGGGTAAGACGGTTATCTGATGGAGGTGGAAATAGAACGCGGAACCCGCCGATGATTCCGGTCCTTTCACACAGGCTCCATTCTCACGGCGATCCTGTTAGGAGGCACGTTTCTTCGCTAGCGATAATGTGGACCCGTTCGATGGCTGGCACACTAAATTTCACGCTGATGTACCAGACCAGCCATCATATTTTAATATTTCTAACATACCTACTTCATCATCAAGATCAGTGTTTCTCGACATTTTTCTCATTACGGACTGTTCAGTCACGGATAATTTTACGTGGGCCAATAAAATATTCAATTATGAATTATATTTATTTATTATATAAATAGTATCATTTGACACAAAAGCTACTCAACTATATTAATACCTATTATACCGATTATTTATTTATGAATATAAAAAAATAGTTTATAGAGTTATAATAGTATATTATTTTATAATATACTAATGGATTTAATTACCTGAGGTCGCATTATTACTTATAGCCGATTTCATTTCAGTTTGAGCAATGTTTTATAAACAACTAAAGTGAAGCTTTATGAATCGAGCAGTAGGCAAACCAGCCAAACTTTTTCCAACTTGACAATTAGCAGATAAAAAGATCTACAATGTGGTCACATTAGTCAATGATCAAATCATTACACAATATTAAACACGGGGTAGACATAAGCAAATATTTGAAACTAAGTGCCTACCTCAAGAAACAAAATGAAGGATATACGCCAAAAATATCTAGAGTATTAACTAAGGAACAGTTTGATGAATTTTTTGGGTGAAGTTACCGACGAATTCTCCGTGGGAAATAAAGAAGTTTTAAATAATAATATGTATATAAAAATATTATAATGTTATTTTCTATTTAGATTGTGTTCATAATTGGTGTCAATTATTCATGTCAATTAATCAATCAAAATATTGGCCTACCGAGAGTTATTATCTGAAAAGTGAATCTCTTATAATTCCATTCATATTGAGTTTTAGCCATATGTGTCTAGGATATTTTCGACTTGAAATTACCAAAGGAATACACCCATAGTCTATGTCTGTCGAGTAGCGGGGCACCCTGTATAAGTTTGAATTTCAAATTTTGATGACTTTTTGCTAATTAATTCATGTTCTGCATAATATAATTCAGATGTAATTTTATCAGCAGCTAATTATCTGAACATTTCACAATAAATATCGATTCAAAGAGATTATGAAATGCATCAAGGAAATGATCAATTTTGTATTACCAATACAGGTGCTACATATGAAAATTTCAATAATTTTAACACAAGTTTGTTTAACTATTTATTTTTACTTAACTGAACACTCGTTTTTTACGTTGAAAATATTCTAATGATTTTAGTTTTCCAAATCGGAATTTTTCGGAACACTTAATGGAAAATTACGTATATTGGAAGTAATATATTCGCAAAATTAAACAGTATTGAAATATAGACAACCAAGCATACGAATTGCGCCAAAATAATTATGTGTTAAGCGCTGTGCGTATGCTTAGTTTCTTAGTGTGTCAACCAAAATGACAATAAAAACAGAATTATTAATGCAAAAGACCACACTAAAAATTTAGACAAAATGGAATTTATCGCTAAGCTGCAAAGATGCGGTGAAAATACATTACATAAACAGAAAGAGCAATCAAACCAAAGAATTAAATAACATATCAGAGACAAAACTATATCATATTTTGGAATAACACAACACTAACAATCAACAAAGGACTCAAATAAATTTTATTAGAGGCATATGAATTGGATAAATTAATAAATACAGAACCTAATACAATATGGTTAAACGACCAAACCAAACTAAATTTTAAACCACTATATAAATTTTTAAATAACCCTTACAGAATTTAAATTAAAACATCAAGTAATAACATAAACTTCAAAATTTGACAAATAAATAAATAATTTTAAAAAGTCAAAACATTTATATATCTTATCTAATATTCATATTATAATATTTTTATAATATTAATATTATATTATCTTATCTTAATATTCGATATTAGAATATATTAAACTCAGAAAGTAAGTAAAATTAAATTAAAATGCACATTGACACAATACACATACACCACATAAAACACAAACTTATTTGTAATACACCTTCTATATTTAAATATACAGTGGGCGCCTAAAGTATGGAATAAATGCATTAAAACCGAAATAAAAAAAAATTGACAAAAATCCTCGAACATGTCGATTTTCTTTGATAAAAATATACATTTTTGCATGAAAGTCAATCTTCAACCATCATTTGTTTTTGAGTAATGACGTCATCCATTGTTTTTTTAAATGACAACCCCCTATTTTTGTTCTTGATTTTAAGAGATCTTTTCATTGTCAAAGTAAGAGTAAATAACAGTAACAGTGGAAAACGGCAAATCATGAAAAATGAAGCAAAAACGTCATCAGATCAGATTTAGTTTTTCAAAGTGCTTGAGGTTGAAAGAAACAGTAATCCCGCATGCTATTATAAGCCGTCCGCTATTAGCCTGAGCGGTACAAAACTCTTATTGCAATTTAAGCATAATGGCACAACGGTACTTTGGGCGCACACTGTATATTGTAGAATTAACCTCTGAAGATGACTGAAAAATATAGCCGAAACTAGAAAATATCTTTATATATAATGTACCAGTAAGTAATTTAGGGAAATCACATAATACTACAAACGTAGTTTTAATCAAGATAAATTTTACTTTTACATGTTTTAAAACTTTTTCTTAACGGTTCGAACACAGATGTAGTAAAAGTTCTCATAATTTCTAAAATTTATTTAGCTTATGATTTAGTGATAATAATTTACGTTATGATTGATTTTTGAAATCATTACCGTGACAACTTATTTTGGTTCGTTTTATGGGTAACGTGTCTGTTAGTAGTTTTTGTTAATAAGTAAAACACAAACATATGGATTTAATCGGATTTATTCATTTTAAGAGGTTGTGCAAACGACAGGTAAATAAAAGACAATTTTATTACAATTGGACGTTACTTATTTAATTACCTTTATTCAAAATTTCGAAAAGATTTTATTTAATAATTATTCAATCTTTGATTATATTCTCTGATTTACCAAATTATTTAGTATAATGAGTTAAGAATTAATTATTAACAAGACTGTTGGAATTAAAAAGTGCTATTAGCGACTCTATGTACCAAAATATATTCAAATTGTGCCGAGAGGTCCTACAATACATGTCATCACTACATAGAAATTCATTTGTGTCTACCAATGTATTTTAACGCCACATTGTGGATAACAACGAATCACTTAAATGAATTCATATAGTAAAATATCTTCAAATTGTGCAGAGAAGGTTCTTCAATCTATGTCATCACCACCTGATATTATTAGCATTTGTGTCTACCAATAATTTCAGCCACGTGATCCGTAAACTTTACGAGGTAATGTTATTAAAAATGGATTATAGTTTAGTTTGATAACGTTCAATTCTACTTCTAACTTTTTAACTACTTATGCACCTACAAAGAGTTGATTCAATTTTAATGCCGAGATGACTTGAGTATCGGAGTGCTGAACAATTTTATTTATGAAATTAAAATGACCCAAATATGATTGAATTATTTATATCGAGATATTTATCCCCATAATGTAACCAAAAATAGCTTCAACCCTGAGTTGATAATGTACTTTGGATAAGTTGTTAATTAATAACAACACAATGACCATCAAACGTCTTGCGGCGAAGGAAAGAAATGGATTTTACAATATTCTCCTGTCAGTACAAAAATATTGTCAGGACGAGGTATGAAATGCAGCTGAGCTCGGTCCACTACGCAGTATTCGGCGTGAGGAACCTGCATTTCGTACCTTTATAAATTTTGCACCATTCACAAGCGGCACGGCGCGGCCGCGCGATGCCACCAGATATGTTACATTATTATGGATAATTGACTTTAGACTTCTTAGTGTGGTGTACATTTGATTTCGTTGTGTATATAATTACCCTATAAATTAATACTCAGAATCAATGAGCCTTCGTAGAGCAGAGTAACGTTCTGCGTCGACTGGAAGTTCTAACTCATTTTATTTTATTTCAGTATTAGTATTTATAGCGTTCCTCAATCTTCACTCTCACACCCCGGTACCTATGCGAATCTGTTTTCATCGCATAATGACGTCATTCCCATGTAAATCGTTTTGACTCAAAGATGCCGTCAATCATCTATACGAAGATTGGAAATGTGAATCCAAGAACAAGGTCACCAAATTGAACATCTTCTGTAGAGCCAAATAACTTACATTTTTTAAATGTCGTATTTAATAAAAGCCTTCTTAATTTATTAAAATTAATTTTAAAAACTTAACAGCCTGTAACTTGGAAACGAAAAACGATCGGACATTAGTGTATAGGATTTTTTTAAATAATTTGTTGGTCCTCTACCGCGTGGTGCTATGCATTGCAGTTTGTTCTATGTCACTCTGTATAGTCCTCACTTGAGCCTGAGTTCAACTCAAGTCGTATATTTGGTTGCGTAGTTTCTATAAACATGTATGCACCAAACGCAACCAAATATACCCAAATATACGACTTCATCGAACTTATGCTCAAGTACTGACTCGAGATATGGGCCTTAGGCCCAGTTGTGCGATCGTGGATCATCTCTGGATATGGATCAGTTACCTAGGATACAATTGTTTATGCAATGGTCAACTAAACAACTGGGCCTAACAGAAGTTTAGAATAAAAATTAATTTTACTAATTTTACACTTTATTATATACCTTTAGTACTTTTATACCTTTATATTTACTCTTATTAATTGTTACAACCGATTCATTTCGAATTCGAAAAATTATTATTTAAGTTACCTTATCCTGTTAATTAAAAGCTGTATTAGTGGTAGGTGTATACATTATTCGTAGTTGCTTAATAACTTTTAGTCTCTGGATACGACACTTGATTGATTTAACTAAATATTTCTGACTACGCCTGGTTTGATAAAAGACTTTGTGTCTGTTGCACTTTATATCTACTTTTGTATTTTAATAGACAATAAATAATGGTTTTCTTTGGAGTCAAGGTACTCATAACTTGGAGTGTCGGAGCGCAATTAAATTCCGCATCCGATCCTAAAGCGGCTCTCGAACGTCCTCCGTCCTCCCACAATCACGAATTTCTTTGGCATTCCTGTGCTTGATGAACCGTTAAATTTGGCCGCCGGCCGCCGGGGACAATTTCCTCCAGTGCATTCTGCGGTCGCGGTGCACGCGGTGCACCCACGAAACGAATGGAAAACACGTTGAATCGTTTCCTGACCGGTGCACGGTCACGAATATCCTCATAGTCCACGCACGCACATATTCTTCAATTGTGAAACGGTAACTGTTCATGTCAGATAGCGAGTAAATCCGGCAGCATGAGTAATTGGTATTAGCTTGGATCCGGGTATGCAGCCAAAGTCTGCTGCGCATGTAAATGAGGTTGCATTTGATATGGTAGTTTTAGTTATTCGGATGTAAAATGTTGATCAATTAAAATTCTGGTCTAGTTATCGATGGAAATTTTCGGAATCAATAAGAAAGGCAGATCTTTTAAAGACTTTTAAAGTGCTGAAATTTGAATGATAACTGGGTATATTTATAATCTGTTATTACTAAAATGGCATTGGCATGCCATTGTTCATAATGACGACAGAAATAATGTTCTTACAAAACTGGAAATAACTTGGAGAAACATAACTGTCTACTATCTGCTTTCTTAAGGGCTTGTGTTTATCTTTTGAATTCCTTATGGAAAACTATAATGTGTCGGCTAGAAATCTACATTTTGAAAATTAAAAACGGCAGATTGTTGAGCAGCATAAAAATCCGCAACTTTGCCCCATTCGGACCAAATTCGTATGGTTGTTTTATAACCAAGATCTCCATGATTAAGTTCGAAAAAGACACACTCTTTATGTGCATTGTTAATTAGGTGACCGAGGGTCAGTATGTTAAGTAAAAGGCATTAACATGTAGCGAGTGGTCACTGGTCCTGGCCGTCTCATTACCTTGGAAAATGTCGATAATGTACTAAACGTGTAAGCCTGGAATTCCGCTCGCGCGATCCTTGTATTTCCTGGTTGTTCATTACTTTTATTCGCAGCGGTTTGTCGTAGTCAGAGGAGAAACACCGCATTCGAGCATTATTTGAGATGCTAATTAATGGCAGACCAGAAGGAATTGTTTGTTCCTATGCCGATACCAACAAATGCACTGAAGATGTCGCGCGGAAACCTCATCGATCACGTAACAGGGCGCAGCATCCACACAGATTACTCCTAAATTCCAACAAAGACGCGAGCTCGACACCTGGTGATTTACGGGTGGTCGAAGGCGCGACACGCCGCGAGAACGGTTTCCACGAAATCCAATCGTTCCGATCGTAAATTACGACGAGGAGCTCGTTGCCGACGCGACAGGTGAAAAATTGCGCTTGTTCCGACGGGGACTTGGTGTGCAGGAGGCACACAGGACGCCGGAAAACTCGGCGACACTTCCTACATGCCACCGTGTCCACGGCGGTTACAGCGATTCCATTGTACGGCGACGACGCGAAAATAATAAATTACCGAAGTACACGGCTCGGCCGGTAATGTTTCGAATAACTCACTCGCCAGATAGGCTGGAGTAAATCTGCGGGGACAATTGTCGAGGGCAGTGGCAAAAAGTGTATTTCAAAAGGTAACATTGTGCGCGTTTCGCAGCCCATCACTTACCCACCTATTCATACTAGCCTTTCTTCTCCGAAGCAAGAAATTACTGTAGCTAAGTTCTAACAACTTTTCCATGGTTTAAGAATAAAAGCTTTCATCATCGTAAATCGTAACTAGTTAGAGTATATGAAATCTCAAGTAATATGTGTATCTAATGAATGCCATAATGTGAATCATTCTTGAAACTTGACGTCCTACAGTGGTGTATTTAAAATGATCACCAAGAGCTGGTCTTTTCATATGATTATGCAGTTTGTAACAATAGTCACCAGATGATCCAAGATACCCACTAGAATATTTGAACTGCATCGGACAGATAACTTAAAAGCTTAACCCGTTCAAGCAACACAAGGACATTTTTATTTCTTCTTGTTGGCGGATGTTCTATAGTTCTATAGGTACTCATAGGCACATTCTGTATGCACCGAAACCAGTTCAAAATCAGAAGAACATTTGGGTTTTGTATGTGTTTCAACACAGTACTACCTCCTAGCAATTAGCTGTCCATACCCAAGTTTAACAGTTTGTTCGATGTAGTCACAAACAATGACCGAAGAACATTTGATTCTTGCAGCTGCATTAATCGATATCAAGAAAAAACGAATAGTGAGGGTACACCCAAGCCTTAGAGATCGTCGTAAATTCGGGGGATATTATACTTACGAATGCTTTAATATAAAACTTAACGATTCATTAACTGTGATGATACAACAATAAATGCATACGTTTATCTAGATATAACCTAGTATATCAACTTTGGGGCATCAAGTTTCTAATTCGAAATTCTAGGTGTGTCAAGTTAGCGGAAAGTTGGAAGCAGTGACGATGAAAAGGGGCTTATTTTATAGCGCTAGGTTAGTGTTGTTTAATGCCATTAATCGGAAGATCAGCGGATATATGATCAAAAATTACGGAGTTTTAAAACTGTTTCACTAACTTCTGTGACCAGCGCCTTCGCCAAAATAGCGAATTTCTACCTGCCAGGCGGCGTGATGTAGACAACTAATTATGTGTTGTTGATGTCTCGATTTATTTTGTCGTTTACAAATATAATACTACTATTTACTCTTTTTCTTAACGTAACTCCGGGTTACATAAAACACTGTTTGGAAATCGGTGTAAAGCTTCATAGCCTAAATACAGCAGTTAAAACCTACCACTACATTCAATGCGCACTCTTACAGAAGTAGTCGAGAGTTAACTACAGATCAAGTGTTGCAATGTCGATTCACTCAATATCAACAGGAGATTTTATCACATGTAAAAAAATCCAAATTTTTATAGAGGGGTCTCTCAACATAGCAATAATCAGGGGATTGTCAAAGATAATACAACGAATGCGTCTAATATTGCCGATCATTTTTGTGAGTGCATTCGGATTCGGAAAAATATTGCTCGACTTTAAAAGCATGCTAATACAGATTGAATTAGGCCCTTACCTTTCAATCACCTTAATTCAATTAGGCCCTTACCTTTATACGAGCGCTAACAACCTAATGTTCGGACGGTACCAATGTGTACACATATTTACTGATTGTTGTTCTGTAAATTGTCTATAATTTTTTTTATTCAAGAATTAGGAATACAACTTTATTAAGCGACGCTTTTGTTAAAAAAATGTTTGTTTTATATCAACAAGAAACGAAAATAGAAAAAAAAATAAAAATGAACAAATTCTATTGACAACTTAATGTTGGGCCGACGACCGTTTAAATTATTAATACGGTGTCACATCACTTTTCGACTTTATGATCTCTCGTATTCTGGCTGGTATGGTTTTCAGCAAAGACTTGCAGTAATTTGGCGTGAAAGATCTCCATATTTCTTCCAGTTTTGTCTCCAAAGCATGTACATTTCGTTGAGAATTGTTCCTCAACTGACTTTTCATGTTGTCACAAAGTCTCAATAATATTTAAGTCCGAACTGTTCGAGGGCTAAGACAGAACTTTCATTCCGTGATCTGAAAATAATGTTTTTGTCATCTTTGCTATGTCATCTTTGCTTGCCTTGATGCACCATTTTGCTGCAATATGAAATTTCCGTCTGGATAAAGCTCATGTACGCTGGGAATAAGACTGTTATTCGGAATTGTCTGATATTTAAGAGCATTAAATATACCATCTATTATTTCCATTTCCCCAAACCTTTTTCAGACATACACCCTCAAATTAATACCCCTTTTGGAAACTGCACTTTCTAAAGCTTCCACTTTATCTCGAATAATTTTTGTTCTGTAATCACCTACAGAGATGTCCAATTTGGATTCATGGCTAAATATGACTTTGGACCAGTCTTCTGCAGGTCAAGACTTAGCCCAAGCTATAAGATTGTTCTTCTGTTAGGCTTCAATAAGATAAATTAAAGTGAATTGAAAAAAAGTAATGTTATTTAATATTTCATTTATTATGTACCTTATAAAAACTGGGCCCTCACTCATGGATCCATTGCCTACAACATTCTCGCGAAATATTTGCCCCCGTTTTCCTATTAAATAAGACCGTTATCTCCCTTATAGTGACTCTTCACTGACTTTTACATATTTTCACAAGCTGCTTCCTCTATCTGCGTATCATTTTACTAGGTTGACCGGAACTTTTACCCCTAATTTTGTATCTGGCTCTATCTCCATAGCACTGGTAAATATCTACTACCGTTGACTTCGCTAAATTCAAATAATCGCCGATTGTTTTCATGCTTTTTCCGTCTTGGTAGGGATTAACAACAATTGGACGAATTTTGTTTAAGGTTACTTTACCACGACTCATTTTCATGAACACACATAAAAGAAAGCTGTAAATCGACACTTATCACATTAATAACTATAATTTTAACAGGTGTTAACCCCAAAAACATGTAAAAAAGATGTCGTCCTAACATTAAGTTGCCAGTAAAATTGTTTCAGTTTTTCATTTATCTCTTCTTAAAGAGGTAAATATAGACAAATAATATTTATTTTTTGGCATAAGTGATGCTTAATAATGCAATTTTATGAGTTCATAAATATAATAAGTAGCAACTTTCAGGAAAATAATCTATAAGTAATTGTAAAAATGGGTATCGTCCGAACTTTAAGATGTTATGGCTTGTAGTATAACTTTATAGTATAGGTAATTATAGTATAGTAAGGGTGAAGGTGGAAATTAAGTAGCGGATAAATTCGATAACTTCGTTAATTAAAAAAAAAAACATTAATGACGTCACAACTTTTAAAATTTTGTTTTTTTAAATATGAAAAACATATTTTCATATGCGCAGTAATTTATATCGCTATCTCCCTTTTAGATTGTTTCTCTCTCATACACATTAACGGAGTTATCGAATTTATACGCTACTTAATTCATACACTGTATGTATAACGCTATGAAATTGCACCAGCCTAGTTTTGTAGCCGACTTTAGCCCTTTCCTATCGAAATAAACATCCTAATGATTTAATTTAAAGAAGTACCTGTGTAACAGTGACAGTGACATCAAAGCGATTATTCAAGCTAGGCGCGAAACAGCGGCAATTTTTGTAATTAAAAAAAAAAGATCACTAAATAGAACGCTGATTGGGCGAAATTTCGAAATTCTGACAACATAATTGGCTCACAATTGTCAGGTGATAGAAGAGTGCACTATTTATAATTAGCAGGTGTCAGCAATTATATGGGTGAACATGTAGTGATGTAATGTAGTGATGTGGGAGGGGTTTGAATGTATGTGCTACATTGCCACTTATTAATATTTGTATGCTTAATTTGAAGATAATGAAATTAATAGATGCGACTGATATTTTTTGGGAGTTGATATTCAATTTTCGTTTAATAAAACATTGTTTATAACTTTCAAATATACATATGTATATACAGGGTGTCCCTGAACGGTCTGTATAAAGTTTGAGAGAAAAAATGTGCCATGATATAGGGTCGCAAACGCTTCCTTCTAGAGTGCGAAAACCCGTTGTTTTTTTAAATTTCGTGTAACAGAACAGTATATGTGCTAAAGTAATGCTCAAAATGACATCCGCAAGATTCCTACCAAGCCTGCAAAACTGGCGTTTGAACTGTTTCATTTGCATTAACTGGTTTCATTAATGTCATTTGGTTGTCAAAGAAACTCCAGAAGGATGCGTTTGCGACCCTACGTTCATGGGATATTTTTTTGCTTCTTTGGATCCCTGGAACTTACTCTCAAAGTTTGTACAGACCGTTCAGGGACACCCTGTATTATTTCTCGCTACAATCGTTTCGCCACACATGCTTCTTCAGGCGAAGAATGGTATTTTAATTTAAAATTTACAGTTACATATAGAACGAATATACAGATTGTCTCGAGAGAAAGGAAACACCCTAAATAGAATGCTAAATTGAAAGCTTACTTAATTTACAATACAGCGTATTAATTTAAAAAATCTGTCAATTAGTTTGCAGGAAGTACATTCCAGCAACAAAACTGTATCCAGCTACAAAAGTATAGAGTAATAAACTTGACTCTCAATTTGACAGTAATATGAAGGTTTATTCCGTTGAAGAGTGTTTTGAAATCGTAAGCCTTTAATTTAAAATGAGCTGCAGCTCAAGAAAATATCAAAACGTTCTTTAATGGAATAAAAGATCTTAATACCGTCAAATTGACACTCTGAAAATTGGGTTTACCTCCCCTGCGGTAAGGGGGTTAATAGTTATTTAAGCATTAAGAGAGGTAAGTATCGTTTACCAGTCGAGGTCGAGTTTGCGCCCGAGCGACAGCGAGGGCTAGCAATAAAGACCGAGACTGGTCAAAACTTACCTCTCGAATTGCTTCTAACTGCTTTTCCGCTCCTGAAGTTGGTTTAATTGTGTGTGTTTGATTAATTTATATTCGCAACTTGAACAAAATATCAGTACGGCTTTGGTTGCTACGACTATTTTTCAAACAAAGTGTAAATGTCAGAAATTGCATTCGTTCAGTTGTAAAATGAATTCCAATGATAATAAACAAGACATGGCAATTGAAGAAGCTGCAGATGCTGCCTGTTCCTTCCTACTGCCGGAGAAGTCGAAGGGGTGTTATCAAAATGCGTATAAGTGTTTTACAGAGTGGTGCCAGAGAAAGAACGCTATTGAAATTATTTTACTTACTTCCCTGAGGGAGGTGACCAAAGCTTTATCGGTAAGTGGGGCTTACTTCCACCAAATCAGTGTTATAACAGTGTACTTACCATGCAGGGAGTGGAAAAATAATTAAAAATATTTATTTATGTATTAAAAGCGAAAAGTGTTACATTGCTTGGAAGTGAGAGTTCACTTGAAAGCTATAATGTCACTTTTTGCTCATAATATATACATTTTTTCTACAATCACTTCAAAATGTTCAATACTGAGCAAATTTTTCGATTGAGTTTTTCTAAGACAGCGCTTATTTATTAGTTGCTATTGACGCGTCGTCAATACCGTCGCGATTCTTAGTTTTTATTGCCCGGAAGCGTTAAAAACGCGGCAAAGTAAAGTGATTGATAAACATCAACTTTTCGTTGTCAGTGTCGAACAAAAAAGCCTGCTCTATTTAATGGTTGTAGAAAAATAGTTATTTACCGAAAAGTCAAGAAAATTATCTATTAGTTACAATGAGCCACAGTGAAATACGAGGCACTCTGTGCCGAGTATTTTACAGGTTCCGAGTAAAGTATGACACTTTAATGACGAGTCGTGTATTGATTTCATTCTGAAACATCCAAATTATAATTAATATTCATTAATTTAATAAATTGAATGGGCGACCTATCTAGTAGTTCGTTTCTGTGTTTCTAAGGTGACAGAAAATTTTGTATAAATAAACGAAAACATCTCTCGTGGGGTATTTTTTGTGCGTTCATGTTCCTTATGCAATAGATTGCGAAGAAACTACCGACGAACTCCCTTTAGAAATACGAAAAGCCGCAGAAGAGGCCGTGGCTGAGCTACTGCCGAAAATATCTAAAGGGAGATATAATTTTGTTTATGTTGCCTTATTAGGTTGGTGTAAGGTTAAGAATGTTAAAAGAATTACAGAAGACGTTATTTTGGCTTACTTTGTGGAGAAAATAAACATAAACTAACGCCTCAACTGTTTGAAGTATTTATTCCCTGCTTAAGTCGATATTATCAATAAAATAGTATATTAAATATTAAGAACGGTACGGGCATTTTACCGGTCGAAGACAAACTTTTGTCTGAGACCTGAAAATCGTTCGTGATACTTTGGTAGCGCTCGAGGGTTTAATTCCATCCCCTAATAAATTAAAGAATTAGTTATCAAAATTAGAAAATTTAGTCAATTTCTATGAAATAGATTTCCAAATCGATAGTAATTGATGAATGAAACTGTGGTACAGGAAGTTTTCAGACAAGCCTTCTGAACTATCTCCAAATTCTGCCTGATGACTATCACTATGCGACCCAATAATATTTCCAAGTGTCAATAATTAAAATATTTTATACTTTATCTAAGTATTTCGACGCCAGTCAAAACTTAAACTTATTGTATTATATAACTTAATCACTGTAAGCGAAGATAGATTAAATGGCTTAACTCCTTTGTATATTTATTCCACACTGGAAATAACAGTAGATACAGTTTTAGAGGAGTTGGCACAGAAGACAAGAAAACTGGATTTTGTTATATAAATATTCTATAATATATATTTTGTTTTGTATATTACATTACATTACTTTTTTAAAGTTAGAATATTTTCACCAAAGAAAAAAGTTTTTACTTAGAACTGATAAATTAGTATTTACTAACACCTGATTATCTTCTTATCTGTAGTTCGTTTGCACCCTCCAAACGGAATTTCTGTGTACGCCAGTGACCCTAAAGTATTTTAAAATTTGCACAATTTTTAATATGAAAACAAACGACTCTCCCCGGAAATAACCCAACAAATAATGGTAACAAACTTGGTAAATTTTCATATTCATAAAAATTGAGGCGTCCAAAAATCAGATTTGTGCAAATTTAAAAAAAGTTACCATGGAAGTTATACTCAAGTACTGGGAAAATCAATCAGGCTCTGTTGTATTTATTTCAACTTATTTAAAAATAAAAATGATTTTAAATAAGAACTGTGAAACAAGAGAAAAACGAGGGAAAAGTTAGAATATAACAGGCGTGTAACCGGCAAATGAAAAAAAAATCATTTGCCTGTTACACGCGACTTATATTGTTTTTCGTGAAAACGGGTTTGTTAGTGCATAGACATTGGTCTTGAGAGCCGTTTACTGTTAATAACTCGATTTGTGCATTTTTGTACTTGTGTTGTTTTTAAAATAAACGCCTTAATTGTTTGTTCCAGATAATTTCGGATTTAACAGCCTCAGCTCAAATCAATTTTTTACATTTTTTGCAAAAAATTCAAGTACAAACGGTGAAAAGTACATCAAATTCTCTACAAGGATACACCAAAAAAGAGATACGGAGCCATTTAAATAAATTGTCGGTGACAACAAATAAATGAAAGTGTTTAAAAAAGAGTTTTTTTCACGAACTTGTAAGACTTTCCCATTTAATATATGCTTCGTTGTTGATTGAATAACAAATGAAGTCTCTATAGCCTTGGGAGCTTTTTATCGAACACACTGTATATTCTCAAAACATTCTGGCCACAAATATCATAAATTTCAAAAAAGAGGTTTGTACGCTTGTTAACTTATAATAACAAGCCACTTAGGTTTAGTATTTAAATAGCTCCCTTCTTTGTATCCAATTGCTTTTCAAGCCAGGTTCAAGTTAACAATTTCCTCCTTTGATTCCGATCTAGACCGTCGTTCGTCTTGTAGGCATTATTGAAACGCGCCCGAGGATAATATTATCGTAAGGTCCGATAATCGAATCTTGAATTCTCGTATTCAAGTGGCGCCTTAAATGGTGAGAGGGTATTAATTTTTGCACCGTGGCGCTAAGTGGAATAGTCCCACGCATGCGGCGCACTAGGTGTGCCTCCGGTTCCGGCCGGACCATCACCCTGTGAATCCGCCCACTGGGTGCACCGCCGGCGGCGATGCGGTCAACCGCCCCCGCCTCCTCTGCGCCTTTCGCCGACGGCCGCATAAATCGCGGCTAGTGAAAGCGCACCACGAGCACAGCGGTGATGTAGTGATGTATCCACCGCCTCCTCGGTCACGGCCCCCAACCGACTGAGACCGCTTCTTTCACGAAATTTATAATCGCATAAATCACAGCTACGCATTTCCTGAGACGCACACCGTAAACTCTGCCTTCATATCAATAAACAATATTAATGGGGCGGCCGCTCACGACGACCACATGCGCCATAACCATACGCACACAGGACGGATGAACAATTGATGTCGAGCTCTTCGGAGCGTTTCATCCAGGTGCGTTCACTAAGGAAAAGTGAAAAGGGATCAACACGATAAGCCAAATTGATGCGAAACATGCGTAACTGTCTTACTCTGCCCCCGTTCGCTAAGTCTTATCGAGTGCTGTAAAGTCGAAAATAAGGAAGATATATGGGTTTTGGAAAGTCCCCAAAATTATAGTAATAGCCTAGTTTGCATAGTTTTGGGATACTTTCTATTAATAAACATAAACAAGCACATTCCACCTAAACAAACTCCACTCTTGCCACATAAATATAAACTTGATTTAAATATTATTAATATGGCCAAATTGTCTTCTTAATTATTTTTGTTACAAGTCTTCAAAGTGCGATTTGTCACATACTCCTAATATATTCACATTATTGAAAAAAAATCGAAATAGTTCATTCAAAGATTCCGTAAAAAGGATGAAACGGTTGCAATGTGCTAGTGTATTAATGAATTAAAGAAGAAATAAATGAAAATATCAAGACTTGATTTCATACAGTTCAACATTTTAATTGTTATACTCTTCCAACTGATACAGGGTGGTACAATCATATTTGAGAATCAATTAGTATTGACTTTTCCCACATTACTAAGTAAGAGATGGAATTTTGATATTTGAAATTTTTACTTTAAAAGATTCAATATAACTAAGGCGCGGATTTCTAGGTCATCAACAAAGCGAGCATGCGTACGTGATATTTGGTAAACAAAGCTGGAGTATTTGGGGGATTACCCTATTTTTACGTGCACAGAACGCATCTGGGGCAAGTGTGCTTGCAATTTACTCCAATTTATCTCAATATGCCGAAAGTAAAACCTCCCGTCGATAAATAGATACGTGGACATTCTGAATTAAAATATGAGAACGGCAAATTGATTTGCAGGAATTGTATGAAACCGGTAAGTTTAATTTTGTGTTGCTATTTGCCTAGGTACAAGCATGTATTATGTTGTAGATTAACTGCGAGAAAATAATTTTACATAACACAACATGTCAAAACAACAGTTCACCTGGAAAATAAAAATAAAACACAAATCTGCAAGCAGAACCTTGAGTACCCAGCAAACTATTTCCGGGTCTTTTGCGAGTTCTTCTACACAGAATGAAAAGGAATTTTACTTTGATTTATGCAATACGATGGTAGCTTCTAACATTCCGTTAAAAAAACTAGATAATAGAATGTTTAAATATGTTTTACAAAAATACAACGGTAGTCATATTCCTGCCGAATCAACCATTCGCAAAAACTATGTCGAGCAAGTATATAAACACACTATTGAGGAAATAAAAAAGATAATTGGCAACAATTACATACGGCTCTGTGTAGATGAAATTACTGATTCATGTGGTCGGTACATCGCCCATTTAATGTTGGAATATTAAACGACGACTCCACCAATGCATTTTTAATTAGTTCCAAGCAGTTAGAAAAAACAAATGGCAATACCGTTGCCAAATTCGTTCACGATGGATTAACATTTTTTTTTTGCCAAACCCCGTACCAAATGATAAATTATTATTGATGCTTTCTGATGCCGCTGCATATATGTTGAAGGCATATTCTAATTTAAAAGTATTTTATGAGCAATTAATGCATTGCACCTGTTTGGCACATGGTTTTAATCGAGTTTCTGAAACGATTAGACTGCAATTTCCCCTGGTCAATGATTTGATAAAAACCGGAAGGAAAATTTTCCTAAAAGCTCCACTGAGGGTTGAAATGTTTAGGGAAAGAATGCCAAATGTATCTCTTCCTCCGGCACCGGTTATAACTAGATGGGGTACGTGGCTAGATGCTGCCTGCTATTATGCCGACTATTTCGATTCATTTAAGGAGCTTGGGTTAGAGTTTCCCGAAAATGTGTCATAGGCAATTAAAGAATGCCACAAAGTTCTTAAAGAAAGGAGGGTTGTACTAAATTTAGCATTCCTAAAAACTAACTATAGTTTCGTAAGCAAAGCAATTGATAAACCCCAAGCAAATAACACAACTTTGGTAGATGCGGTTGAAATAGTTAAAGATTTTAGGAACGACGTCTTAAACGTTTGGTGAGTTACAAAAAAAAAAAAGTTTTAAAATGAGATTTCGTGGAGATTTGCTGATAAAATCAGCAAATTGTTCAGAAATTACAGTCGTTCAGAAATTTAAATATGCACCGATTACAAGTGTAGATGTGGAGAGAAGCTTTTCACACTTAAAAAATGTGCTCAGTGATAGGAGAATGGGATTTTCCGTTGAAAATTTGGAAAAACATTTAATTATTAGTACATTTAAAAATGAGCAGTAATAATTATTTGTTATTAATTATTACTCTTATTAATATTAATCACCAAAACCTATGTTATTAAAATATTATTTTTATCTACCTATAGTGCGTTCTTGTTAATAAAATTATGTTTTGTTTGGTTTTTCTGTATTTTTATATAAAATAAAATATGCCTTTTCATGCTTTTTCTGCGTATTTGTGCTTATTCTAATCATTATGCTATTTTATATGCTGATTTTCTAAGATTTTTATGCATTTTTAAGCGCTTATTATGTAATTTTTTATGCTTATAAATCCGCGATTTGAATATAACCATAATATGGGATTTTTCTCTCATTTTTATTCACATCTAGAAAGAAAGATAACCGGGCAGTGTCAATGTTCTGTTTCAAAATTCCTATACTCAGTTCAATTTCCAGCCGAAGTTTATATAAACATTGTTACATGTGTGATCGGCACGTGAACAGTTCTACACAAGCATACGATTGGTCTTGCCGCAGACTCTGGTCTACCCGGACTAAGTGAATTTTGTTACTGCAAACGCTACACTAGTGGTGGACATGTGTTGTATAGAATCGGCCCTGTAAATTGTCGCTGTTCAAGTGAACATGTTTATATTTACCTCATATTGAAATTGTACGGACTATAGTAGATTTTAGAGAAAAGGCAATATGAAGAAATATTTCAAACTTAGGATCAATTTTGTTTGTCCAGATATATTTATACTTTGCCATAAAAAGAATGGAGGTGTGGCATCACACGACTTTCATTTACGATCATATAGATATTTGACAGACATATAGAAAATCATCGACATAAAGAGATTGGAGGCTTTCGAGCTATGAATTTATCGGAGAATACTGATGATTTCATAGGCAGAGAAAATAACCAACGTAGAAGTGATGATAAGTATAAGCAAAGAAAAAGAATTAATTCTGACAACTCCCAGAATTACTCAGTGATATCAGAAACATAACCACATTTTCGTAAATCATCAGCTGATTAGACTAACAACTACACGTATATCTCTGATACTTCTCTCTGTTGAAACTTAACCGATATAGCTAAGCAACGAATAATAATAATCACTATAGTCCATCCAATTTCGAGACGAAGCTAATATAAACACTGTTACATATGTAGACACATATGACCCGGGAACACATCTTCACAAGCATACGATTGGTAGAGAGCTGGCTCTAATATTGGATTGCAAGACGCGTTGTAATGTTCAATGCTTGAACGATTCTGCAAACTTAAAAATTTCATCGTGAAGTCAAACATTAACCTTAAATGTTTACTAACAATGGAGGCCTACAAGTTCGAAGGCTTGCAGCAACTAATAGAAGCACTTGAGCCATTGAAAATTACCGTCAACACTCTCTGCCGTCGAGATGCTAATCTGCTGATGCGGCGCTCAATTTTACAATTAAGAAGCTAGACGCTTTGAACAGTTCCTATCAGAACGCTTCTATAGATGCAGTTTTCCAGACTACCTCAAAAACTAAAATTCCGGTATTCATCAAAGTGATGAGGCTGATCTAGCAATCGAAGAGGATGAACTTGGCCTTTCTCGTCTTAAAAAGAAACAAGTGCACGTTACAAGCTGAGTAGGATGAAACTGTTCTCCATATTTTAGGTTCCCGACCACACAAACCCACACCTAAAGCAGCCACCAAACCAAGTCTTTGCTGGAAAATATCAAGAACGAGATGAGTATGTTTGAAGCTGGTGGGGGCATTCATCTTGAATTATCCTATCAATATCTGCTGACTATTGTATCAACAAGTGTTGAATCGGAGAGAACACTCTCTCATCTGCACGATATTTGTGCAATAAGGTTAGATCCAACCTTCATCACGATACGTTATGTGACTTGTCATTTCTCCTAACTATGTTTCAAATAAATGATAATTATTGATACACAATATTTTTTTCATTCTATCCAAAATGAAGCTTTGATATCAGGTGAAAAGGGTATTCCATGTAGTAGTGAGTATTTGTATTGCCTTCTAGCATATCAAGCTAAAAATAGTTTGGTTGTGAAATCCGGATTCAAATCCGGATTTGCACATAACAAATCCGCACTAATCCGAAATCCGGATTTCAAATATCCGATCCGGATTCCTACCCCTACTCCGCTTTGACCGGAGTAATGATATTTTGTTACTGCGATCGCTAACCTCGTATTGAACTCGAGTTGTGTAGAATCGGCCCTGTAAATTGTCGCTGTTCAAGTGAACACGGCTTCGTCTTAAAATTGGACAGATTATAGTACTTACGAAGTCATATTTAAAATACCGTTACACTATTTTTCTTTATAAACCAGATTGAAAATATCTGAAAAAAAGTAAAAAACTAGTTCGGTAAGGTACCAATTTTAACAGGAGGAGTTCGGCTAAAAATCACTGAGATATAGGAATTTTTCTTAAAAGCTTAAATATGAATTTTAAAGTCGATTATTTAAGTCATCTGGCTTATTGAGATGACACAGACATACAAAAAGATATACTCCACGTTGAAAAATATTTTTTCTTTGTTTCGCATCTACAATAGAGTTATCTGTTTCGTAATTAGAATGCCATTATTCCAACATCAACTTTATCAAAAATAGGGCTGCAATTTGCTTCATTCTAACACACTGTTGGTGTTCTTTTATTTTGGAGATTGGTGCCTAAAATTGATATAGGCCCTGGGATTCGATATTTTACCTCTATCAGATCCAAATGTTGTTCTTTTAATGTTGTATGGCGTTGGAAAACGACCTGTCAACTCCTGCCATTCTTAGCACTTCTTCATTGCTGATGTGATCGACCACGAGATTCGAAACATTCTTCCCAGAATCCACATTTCGAAAGCAATTAATCAATTAACTGTTTTTAAATATAAATAGTTTGCGAATAACTTAAACCAACTTATTTAATGTGAACGAGCTGCAGCAGCACCCAGTTCGCAGTTTTAAATTGTACATTGATTATGGCTAACCACTTATCACCATCACCTTTGTGCTGCGCCGTTGAGAGAAAGGGGGAAACCTTACTGATCTAATCGCGCACATAAATCTATCCATAAAACGGTTGCCGCAATTGTAATTGAGTCAATAGCATTCGCGCACTATCGTATTTGGATAATTGCCTTTATCGCGCTTGTACGCAGATAAATTCCGACTGAGAAATTGATATAATTATTTCATCAATGTTTTTTGTCCATGTGTAGGAAGTATCGCATTTATTACGTAACAAGGCAAATTAAATTATATTTAGATATCAGTAACTCACTCACTTAATCAACTCGAAGGTTATTAACCAATCAAATTACAGCATATTTTTATATCTCAAACAATCGCAACCGAATTTCAGTGAAAAAAATGCGTGGTACAAGCAAGGAATTTGTCAGTGACAAAATTCATATCAACATAAAATGTCAGATTTGATTAGTGGTTGCAAACTGTGAACTGTGATGTTTGCATGCGAACATCTTAAGTAAGAATATACAAACTCAGTTTGTATATTTTTAATAAAGATGTTTGCATGACGAACGAAATGTACATTTAAACAATAATAAATGCCTTTATGAAAAAAAGAAATCTAAGTTTTAATTTACATGGTTTTCTTATAAATAAAATTCTTGAATATTGTGCTTAAATATCATAGCAAATCTTCCTCTTCTACACTCAGCATTAAATCCTGAAACTTTTGATGACTCTCCTTCAATAAAGTCAAAAGGTATTCGATTAGTTTCAACTAATCTAAAACAACTCATACCAACTATTTTTGAAAGTAACTCTAAAAATATGAAAAATATATAATTTTGAGAGAGAAAACTATTTATTCAGAAATCATGTAATACAATGTAACATGATAGCGAGAGGCTATCGGCCGAGGTTTTTCAGCCCGTGAATTAGTTTAAAGAGATGTGACGTGTTCAAGTAAGACTGAGTTAAGTAATCACTCACTGATAGAGGTTTGAATTGTCAGTTTTTCGTATAATGATGCTCTGGTGCATTTAAATTTTAAAGTTGTAAATAGGGATCGCGTTGGAACCAGGGGGTTACTAGAGATTCGAGATTGGACCCTTTACTTGGTCTATAGTCCGTATATCTTGAGCATGAGTTTGAGTCAAGTCGTATATTTGGTTGCGTAATGTATAAACATTATATGTTTGTAACCTGCAGATTTATACAGGTAAACCACAAGGTGGAAAAACAGAAAATAGTCAGGGTTGTCATGTCGTCAAGGATCTAGCCTTACCTAATTATGGAACTGCAAGAGGAATTACAACAGATGAACTATTTTACATCAATAGTAAATGCAAACTTCCTGCTAGGAAAGAATTCGACATTGCTTGGAACAGTGAGGAAAAGTAAACCGGACACCCCAGACCAACTGAAACTTACTGGAAGACCAGAGAAATCTTTGTTTGCATTCTGTCAATACGTAGCTATGGTTTCATATGTTCCAAAGATGAAGAAATGATTCACATTTTGTCGACACATCATTAAGATAATAGGATTTCTGACGAAGATAATAGAAAACCCGATATGGTTTTAGATTACAACGACACCAAAGGAGGTATGCATAATGCTGATAAATTGATATGCTGGTTTATATGTGCTAGGCGTTCTGCTCGGTACACCTTCAGGATTTTCATGTACATAATAAATATATGTGCTCTAAATTATTTTATTTTGTTTATTTGTTCATAAAAAGTAAAAGAGATTGTGGAGTTCACAAGCGGCATGTACCGGCAGAGCTCATTGACAAACCAAAGAAGCGTGCTAGATGTTATCATTGCTCAAGGGTGAAAGACATAAATCAAGAGTGAAATGTGACAAATGCAATAATTTTGTATATGAAACCTATAGACTAGCTAAAAAACAGATTATGATCTGGAGTGTTCGGCTTCATTTACTATTATTTGCGACATTAAAAAATGTAAAATGTTTTTTTTTTCTTATGTGCTTATTATTGTTTTTCAATACATTTTATAATGCCACAGTAACATGTAATTATACGTGTGTACCTCATAACACACATTATTGCTACATAAAAGCGCGTGGTCCATTATGCCCCCCCCCCCCCCCCCCCCACCCTCCTTTAGGAATCAGAAATGCACGTAACAAAAATAGCTTCAGTCATCTAAGGGTTAATGTACGAAATATAAATGACATTAAAATTAAAACTAATTTTTCCTCATAAGAAATAGTTTCAGATACAGATCGCGCCCCTCCTAAGTCCCAATAAAGAATAATTTGAATATAATATAAAATATTATTAATATGAATATAAAAGTGTATATACTATTTATCTAAACTAGGCATACACAACCGATTTTTAGATATATTAACTCTTAAAAAGTTTAATTTGTTTCATTGAGCCTAAAAAAAACTGACCGAAATTCAGCTGCAACACACAAACGTAATCAAGTTCTTTACAAAGGAAGGAAATTGATGCAAGAATATTCAATAGAGGATGATCAAGGAGTACGGAGAAGATGTGCAGTCATATTTTACAATAACATGTTAGTTTATGCAATTTAAATAGGGTTGGGGTTCAATTCAAGATAAGTAAAGTTTCACGCCACATACACAGAATATATGTAAACCAACTTTAGACGTTTACGGATGCACCCTAAAACTTTCAAAATTAGAAATCGACCTATTCGAGAAATATTTTCCAGTTTCAATATAACGAATTTATTCCTTACTTTTGCCGCTCACTGTATATCTACTTTAACAAAACAACAAACATGCAATGGAGTGCAGCAAAAGAAAGGCAATGCTTCAATACATTCAAGACAACTTCAAGACATTGAACTCTTCGAGCTTTTTTACTAGTTACTACATAAATAACTTCGTTCAAATCTAGTTATTTGCTAAATTTTTACTACATTGAGAGTAGACCCAAATCATTTAATTTTTCTTGTCCCATTGTTGCACGCAGATAGGTTTTTAATTAATAATTATTTAAGAATCAGCGTTCGTATGACCAGAGAAAAAAAAAATGTGTAGAGCAAATTACCTTCAATATATACTTCAAATAAGCGTTAATATCAGTATAAATTTAAGGGGAGATTTTTATATTATCTACCTAGTTACGAAGGAAACAAGTGAACGCATTTGCTGTTAAACAGCAGCGACCTTTTTATGTACATAGATCATGCTTGATGCACATTTAAAGAGTTTCCTTTGTTTTATTAAGCATAACAAAAAAATGAATGAAATTCAGCTGGAACACAGAAATTGGAACACATCTGGAAATTGACTCAAGAATATTCAATAGAGTACGGAGAAGATGTGCAGTCATATTTTACAATAACATGTTAGTTTACGCAATTTAAATAGGGTTGGGGTTCAATTAAAGATAAGTAAAGATGCGGAAGGCCCGTTAAAAGCACTAACCGACGAAAACATCAAAACAACATCAAAAAAAGTTGACGAGTTGGTCCCAGAAGATTGAAAAATAAGACTTTCAATGATTGCTAATGAAGTAGGGATATCAAAAGCTACAGTTTAAAAAAATGCATGAAGATTTACTAATAAATAAGCCGACAGCATGTTGGATTTCAAAATTGATTACTCCTGAACAAATATTGTGTAGACAATAAATTTGTGAAGAAAATTTGGGGGCTATGGCCCTTTTGACATAGACCCTATTTCGAAAATTAAACAGCTGATGTGACATTATAAGATCTACCGATAAAACAAGATTCATAAAGTGGATCCACAAGAGATTCCCACCACCAAAGAAGGCAAGAATACTAAATTCCTTCGAAAAACTAATGGCGAAGCGACGGTTTTTTGGGAAACAGAAGGAATCTTAGTGATTGATTATATGAAAAATGGACTCTACAATACAAGTAGAAGTCTACAATAAAACATTTACAAAGTTGAACACTGTTGAATACAGCAAAAGAATCATGACAATGGCAGAGATGGAGCATCCACCATACATCCCGGACAGTTACTGAGTGACCATTATCTTATAAATCCATTATCATTTATAGGGTGTCTCCTAAAAAAGGCCGCTAGCCATAACTCGTTTATTTATTGGCCGATTTCGATAAAATAAAAACCATATTAAATGGCTCCACAAGGGGCTCTAATTTTGTTTTTTGGCAAAATCAGCATTCATCAGCGATAGTCAACTTTTTTTTTCCAAATAGTTACATATATTTTCTTATTTTTTTTAAGGTAGAGAATATTTTTCTGAATCCTACATCTTTGGATGTAGGAACAAGTTGGCTTCGATGGAATATTCGTTACTGAAAAAAAAAGTTTAAATAGTTTTTCAAGTGTGGCGTGAACAACAGAGCGAACACAATGTGGAAAACAATATTTTATTTATAATAATATTTTATTAGAATAATGCAAATTATGCATCAGAAAATACAAACGTATCTAGAAAAGTTGCTCAAACTGACGGCCACCTTATTGAATACACAACCGACATCTTCTCGTTATTGCATAAGTTGCATTTAATATACGATTAGGTGTTATTTCTCGACAAGAGTTTATAATTCTCTGGCTTATAATTTCTTCACCAGCTGGATGTGTTAGATGAACATGATCTTGAATATAGCACCAAAGCCAAAAGTCCAATGGTGTAAGATCGGGCGAATGCCCAGGCCACCGAATTGGACCATACGTTACAAACCACTTTTTACCAAATTTTTCGTTTACCCAGTTAATATTTATTCTGGCATTATGCGGTGTTGATCTTTTTGAAAATAAAGTCGATTGACCTCTGCAAGAGGCCAATCGTCTAAAACTTGTTCAACATCTTCAGTCAACAGTTGATGGTATCTATCTTGATTTAGGTTACAGTCTATGAGAAATGGCCCAATCAATCAATCACCCAAAATACCGCACCACAAATTCGCGCTAAATCTTCGTCCAAAATTATTTTCTACGAGAACAATTGGGTTTTTTCTCTGCCCAATATCGATGGATGCTTTTATTATAAATGCCATTATTGGTAAAAGTGCATCTGTCCAAATGATTTTTCTATAAAAAATCTGGTCTCTTTGCATCATATTTAAATAAAAATCACAAAATGGCTGCCTTCGACCAGGCTCATTATCCTCCAATCCGTAGGCGACATATTTGTCTAAACGTCGTTCGGCGTCTAAACCGGGTATCATGTTACATTGCCGGGTGCCATTAATAAATGATGCGTGCGCTTGCAAGGGCAAGGCCTGCATTTTGCATCATTCACCAAACCGAACTACGGAAAATATCGTGTAAATTGTGTTGCATAACTATAAAATGTCACGAAATATTTAAGTAATGATATAAACAATCGATCACACGACTTTAACATTAGCGACGATTGATTTGACAAGATTTAATGCTCAATACTCTTGTGTCTCTATTGTCAACATACCTACATCAAATTTTAAGTTTAATTTTAGGTATAACAAAAATAGTTTACGAAATTATCCTCCGACATACCACTCAACCTGAATAAATTAGTGGCTATTTATTGTCTCATTTTGCACTGGAAATTTTATTAGATTATTAGTTGTAAATTTGGTATGGTTAAACTACATTCACAACCACTCAATTTATATTTAATGTAAAATTTGGTTCTTCCAAAACAAAGTTCTTCACAACGGCTAAATAAGTACTTAATTTTTGCTGCAACTACAAAAAATGGAAATCAATTATTGTTCTATACAATACCAACAAATAATAGAGTAAAACAAATTTTATAGTTTTACCCATGGCATAGCAAAAATGTGCGCCCTTGTCAAATTACATCAATAAATCAAACACGAAGGATTATATCTTTTATTAATTCCAACATAAAATTTGCAATGTAAGGCTTACGGCAATACCAGGGACATTAGAACAAGTACAAATAGTAAATATCTAAAAATGTACTTTACGTGCGTTTATGGATGCTAATTGATCGATTATACCGTGCGACCAAAAATTATTTTTATCCAAGAGGGCTAGGGCTGAAAAACGTAGGGCTCGGTTTAGATCACGATAGACGATATATCTAACCAAATATTGGTTAAAATTGTGTCTAACACATGACCTGCCAAACTGATGAATTTTAAGCTAAGCTGTATGGCTTTGCAAAGCAAACGTTGATGATAATAATTTTTGCTCGCACGGTATGAGCAAAATTAATTTTTTTCTGTTTTTTCTCGTTCTTCACTCAAAATAGCAAGATCTGATAATCTTGATGGGCCAATGAAGCTCTTAAATAAGATATAATCAGTTTAAGTTTACTGATCTTTCACAACTTATTGAAACCGATACTGTGAGAATAATTAGAATAGCAACTATTGGATTTCGAAAAACTCTTCATCTCCATATTTAACAATAAAAATAAGTAGTTCTTCATGCTTTGAAATAATTACGTTTTTCCTACTACTAAGTAAAGTTCTGTTGTCTACTATTTCATTGTACCGTTGCGGGCATGTTTCAAAATTTCCCTTCTGACCAAAAAGTAATCAAAAAGATTACAATCGGCCTTTTTAAATTTTGATGTGACAATAAATGTTTGACTTTTCACCGACTTGATATTATAAAAATTAAATCTGTAACTACTAAACGTATTTCGACAAAATTGAATAAAATATTGTATGAAACACGTGAGCTAAGGATGTCTTTCAAAAACATTCCCTTAGCTCACTTGTTATATAAATAAATATTAATTCACTAGCGGATTCAAGAACATTTTATTTCACTTGTAGATAAACAAATGTTTATGACGTTTGCTAAGAGGTGTTTGCTGAAGTATAAATCCAAACAAATTCGTGTATCTGTAGTCACGTGTGCAACAATATCCAATCAAAATAACATTAGACTGATTACTACCCATGGATAGTTTTTACTTAAAAACCCTCCGTTTTCGGCGTCGGGTTGTTGCAAAGCAATGTGCTTTCGAAAACTCTAATTGAACTTAAGTAAACTATACCTTACTGTTGGGTTATTACTACAGATAATTAAATGGTGATGGTTGTATTGAGTCAGTAGAATCTAACAATAATAGCAATGTGAAAGTAATGTGCTTAAATTTAATACATTTAACTACTTGCTGCTTCATTTGTGTTTCATTTCAACAGCAATAGTTGATCCTAAAATAATTCACCTATGTTATTTTTGCTGTTAAAAACTTTCGCGACTTTAATTTGTGCTTGTTCAAAAACCTTATTAGCCTCCATCAGATATACCGAGTTATTATTATTTATCTAGTAAATCTCGTTTTATCAAATGATGAAAATGGAAATACTGCCATTTTTTCAACTCACGCATGATATCGATGAGATTCTATTATTATAAGTTTTAGATTACTGAATTATTTACAGTTCATAAGTATTTTTTGTCTACTGCAACTATTGCAACAATTAAAATTTTAATGTTTTCTTCATATTTTTTAGATTTCAGTTAGGTACGAAAACTAAATCTTAAATTTTATTTTGGGGTTTGATAAAAACTTATAACATGTATCAGTAGCAGAAACAATTCGGAATACTAATTATTTCTTCAGAATTTTTATTCATCAAAATGCTATGTCACTGCATAGTTTCTACGTTTTTGATGCAAGGTGCTTTTTAGGAGAAATATTTCTCAATGATAATTAATATTTATTTAGATAGCTTCAAAAAATATTAATATCCTCTTGTTAATGTTTTAGTTCCACAAAAACCCTGTATGTGTTCATTTATACTGGCCTAAATGATGAGATGATAAATATGAAAAAACATTATAAACCTAATTTTTGCAAAAGTTACAGATAACAAAAAAGCATGTCCTTTAAATGTTTCAGTAATCTAAAACTAACTTGCAGTAAAAATATATCGATGATATCTCGCGCGATTTCCGCAAATTAGCATTACTTCAATTGTCATAATTTTGAAAAACGAGATTTTCTGGGTAAGTAAAAATTTCGGTACATCTGATAGACGCTAATACGGTTTTTAGACAAGCACAAATTAATGCCGTACATTTTTTATTTTTTTTATAAATCAATAATAATGAAAATGCCCAATACGATACCGATTTTTTGGAGGTCACTGTATATAATATATTTATGATCAAGCGGATTGTCACAAATTTAAATTATGAACGAATTCATTTTTATGAATAAATAGTTTCCCAGAAGAAGACAAAAATTAAGAAATTAGAAAAATCTAAAAGAAATCGAAGGATTTATTATATGTATGTATATACCTATTGTGTTAAGAAAACAATTACTCTAAATATGTTCATCAAATGTAGAATCAACTCGGTCTTCTCCAGATATGAAGAAATTGTTTAGTTCAATTGACTCTTAAGTATAGGCAACACAAGTACCAGATTTTACGTTTTTAGCGTGTGTGTGAATCACTCACACATCTAAGTTGCGCACGCACAATATTGCACTGGAGATAGCTGCCTCACATAATTCACTCCTGACGTTTCACTAAGCCTACTGCGTTTGAGAGGGGGCGTTAAAATCTTCCCTTAGACAAGTCGGTATGTTTGCCTCCAATCCATGTACTTTTTGAGGTATGTATGCATTGTATTTGTGTTTATTAAGAATTGCATTTACAGTTCCTTTTGATGTGCCAATGTTATTTGCAATTTCCCGAATAGATGTTCTTGGATTTCTTGCACACTAAGAAATACATCTAATTCCACATTTCCGCGAAATATTCGTTCCTCTCTCTTCGGTTTCTTAAAAGCACCATACTTTCTTATATTTTTTTTAAGTCTTCGAATTTTTCTGGATTTCCCTGTTCGGAAAACGGTCCATGTACAGGAGCACTGATTGATCGCGATTTTTATTGCATTCAAAATACACTTGTAACATGTCATTCAATCGATTGTTAATATTGTTAGACATCATTTGAGTTATTTCACAAAAATTGGACCGAAAAAAGGAGAATTTGATACGCTATCACTTAGATGACTTTTAATGTTTTTTGTATTCACTTTGTTTTCCATGGCACACTTGATAAACATACAAAAAAACAGCTTTATGTTAACAAACATTATTTTTTATTGTAACGAATATTCAATCAACGCCAACTTGCTATACATCTTTGGATTCAGAAAAATAATCTCTACCAGAAATAAAAAGAAAATATATGTAACCATTTGAAAACAAAAGCTGACTATCGCTGAATATCGCCTATCGCCTAAAACAAAATTTTGAACAAAAATTATATTACATGGTTTACCACAAAACCTATAATTCGCAAAGTATAGAGGCCGGAAGTCAAATTACCCAGTAAATCCAGTCAATTCGACTTTTTGGCGAAAATAAATGATATAGTTTTGAAAATTTAAGAAGTGAAATCCCTTTCTTAACATTAGTTATCACAGTTACGAAAGATAAATACGTTTCGCAAACTATTATGCATGTGTAAACAACACGGGCGTTATTACGTAATGTAGAAATTTTCGAAATATTTCAAAAACTACATATTTCGAGAATATAGTTGTAAAATACTTTTTTGTAGAAAATTGTCATGTAAATTGTTCTACGAGATAAAAAAGTATGTCATTCCATAAAAAAAAATGAAATACGCTTAATTTAAGTGCGCACTTAACTAATGACAGTTTTAAATAACGAATTGTCAAAATTTTCAGCTGAAACATATATCAGTCATAGATTTAGGTAGAGTCATGCGCACATAAATCTAATACATACAATTTGACATTGCTATAAAAAATTGTAACCTTAATTCTTGTACTAGATTTATGCGAGCATGACTGTACCTGTCAGAAACAATTTGAGATCAATTTTTCATTTTGGTCTTATTTGTAAGAGAAATTGAAGCCATTTTTCATAACGTCTTTTTGAGGTCAAAATCTTGGAATTTAATTTTTATCTCAGAAAGTAAAAAACGACAGGACATCTCTCCAAACGATGTTTCAAATTAAACGGGGAAGTCAAAAACATAATAATATATATGAAGTTCCATTTAAAAAACAATAGTTGATGGCTACTTCTGGTAGAACCGGAAGTGATAGAAAATATTTTACCTGAGGAGAACGGAGTGTTAGGAAGTTTTTTTTCAAATTTTTATTTTATCCGGAACCCCATAAACTTTTAATGGCCATTAGCGTGGGACACCCTGTATATGTTTTCTCATGCCTCATGGCAGGCTACAGGTATTCGAGCTTTGTCGGATTATGTGTTACAGACGTATCGCTGTCAACCACGTAGGACACACAGGCACGCAATAGTCAAGATTACGGTCGCATTCTCAACAACGGATGGTAAAAAAAAGCCAAAATATTTCAAATGTTCATAATTACCACACGAATCCATGGCTCCACGGAAATAATCAACACTAGTTAAAAACAGAGTCGCGACCGGACGTAATTGCATTCTCATCGCCGGGCGAAATCAATCAAATTTCGTATTAACAATAAATCGCGACTAATGACCCCGAGGCGCTCTGGTTCGTGTCCGTCCAAGGATCGTGGGGCTTCTATTAACTAAGGGGAATTCATTAATCACCGTTCGTTAAGAGGAGCAGGAAGGGAACATTCGGATGGACGTCACGCTGACAGCGTCGTTGGACGCGTTACGCAAAGCAAGGAGAAAGAAGGCTCTCATTTCTTCATCCATTTGGCCATTGGTGTGGCCGTAAATCGTACGCTGTTTTTATCTGGCGTCTTGGTAAAGCGGTCCGCCATGCGTGCGCAATAAATCGCGAGCGTAATTAGCGCTGAAATCGGACGAGGCCCATTAATATCACTAGGAAAAACACGACGGGAAGAGTTCGTGCCGCTTCTCCAACATTGGCTGCATTGTTTCTCGGGGCTGTCGGTGAGCCCCAAAATATAGAATTCGAAAGGTGGATGTGCACGAATTCGAATTTATATACGGTTTAAATCTATATCCTCCGTAACACATTTATTATTATTTCGTGCACAGTGTTTCACCACAAATCGAATTTTAATAACCTAAATACCAGAATATTCGATCCACAAGTACTAAACTGTAAAACAGTAGTAAATCATCATAACAATTGATACTAAACCCTCCGTTCGACGGTGTGGTCTGTGAGTCTGTAAGTATTTTTTTTTTTTGTAAATTCCCAGGTTTTCAGTACCCTTCAAGAACATGAAAAGTAACTGTTTTTTCTATGAAGAATTAATTTACAGATATTTCTGGAATCTCCATATCATATTTTGCACTGGCATACTGGTATTGATTATTTCGAAATTGAGTAGCAATGATCGGTACATTCCTACCAAAGTACCAAAAACAAATACCCCGTGAAGTGCATATATAATCTTTCCGGTTTCATATACGTGGGTCTTCGAGAGGTTTATTAATTTCTGGCATAGGCTTTGAGTGATATCGTGGAGGTTAATGAGGTAATCTTTCGGGTTTCATATACTAGGGTCTTCGAGAGCTTTATTAATTTCTGGCATACGCTTTGAGCGCTGTCGTGGAGGTTAATGAGGTAATCTTTCCGGTCTCATATACATGGGTCTTCGAGATCTTTATTAATGTCTGGCATACGCTTTAAGCGATGTCGTGGAGGTTGATAAGGTAATCTTTCCGGTTTTACTCTCGTTCAGTCGGGAGAATGTTACTGTCTCCAAGTATGTTTACCTTAGTAGACATGATTAACAATTCACCTCACAAGCTAACAGAAGTCATAAAAATATCAATTAAAATAAAATAAGTAATATCATGTGAATTTCCTCTTTAATAAAATACATTATAATTTTAAAATGAAGTATAGAAAGGATAATACTCTTCAGGAAATAAGTATAAATTATTAAAATATAACCTAAATAATATCTCTTCGCTAAAGTGGGAAAACATTATTTAAGTATGAGTAATTAATAACATGAATTTGAATCAAATGAAGATTAAGTTTAAATGAGAAACATTACAGAAATAAAACTAAAGGGTTATTAAATGAAATCCATAAAATTAGCGAAATTGCTTGTTTAATAAATCTTATTCTAAATTTAAAACTGAAATCTAAGAACGGCAATTTTCTACAGAGAATAAGTAATGAAATAATATAGCAGACTGCTCGGTTTTACCGGGCGCGTCATTCCCAAAGTCCGTGGTTGTACAGTGTACAGTCACGGTATAGTGTATAGTGTACAGTCACGGAGTGCGTAATTCCCAGAGTCCGTGGCTGTACATATAGACCGATATTTCATGAGTGACTCATATTTGGGTTTCATAGTGGTGAAAGAATAATTTTAGGGAAAAAACTGCATATATTTTTTTTACATTTCGGAGAGACCCTTTTTGAAATTTGCAATTTAATGATACAAATTGGGCAAGTAATTTGTCATAATAAAATATCAAATAAATAGTTTTAACTACGTGAATTATTAGTAAACTAATGATACTTCTGTTGGTATGTTTTGTTGAAAATTGATAATATTTTGACTATTTCAGTAGTATCTATGCAACACAATATCATCTTAAGGAAAAATATATAAAGTTAGTGTGGTTTTTATATAATAAAATTGAAAAGACTATGGAAAGGGTAAATTACATATAAAAAAAATAAAAATTCGTACAATAATATCGGGCGTTTAACAAAAATCGACGACGAAGTAGGCGTTGGCAATCTCAAGTCATGTCTGCACTAAGATCATACGAGCCGGCGTGGAATGCTGGCTGTCATGATGACATGTGTCATTTGATCTTAGTGCAAACATGACTTGAGATTTCCAACGAAAACTTCGTCGTCGATTTTTGTTGAACGCTCGATATAATACCTTTAATAAGAATAATAAGAAATGCAATTTGTGCCTCGGCATTCCTCCCTGTTTTTTGCTGCATGAATATTTTGTTGCCGAATAGTTGTGCGATCATTTAAAACTGCGTCTTGAGACTCTGTTCTTACTAATTGGAATGATTATTGATATTACTGATAATTTTAAACCCAGTTTTCCATCCACTAACATAGTTGCGAATGGTTGTCCGGCAAATTAAGACAGTTTTTGCCACAAGTGCATTTAAACTGTTTTAAAAGATCTGCCTTTATAGTATTTTACATACAAACTGTTTTAATTTTTTTATGTTTTTGATCTGCCCTTACAGTATTTTACATAACAGGGACAGAATGAGGCCAAGTGTGATAAATATTATCGAAGATGTGTAGGAATACAAATTTCTGTTATTATTGAAATTTGCTTAATAAAGTAAGTTGGGGAAAATCTTTCCCTAAAACTATGATTTCACAGGTTTCAGATTTTTAATTGCCCAAATGTGTTATTCAAATTTATTTGGTACACTTTTAAAAATTTGATCAAACAAAATTGTATTTAGTAACATAAATTACTGATGAATAGAAACGGGGTTCATGTAAACAGCACTATAAGGTATATAAGGTGGATCTAAACTATAAAGTATCTCAGTAAGGAGGCCAAACGTGATAAATATTATCGAATATGTGCAGGAATACAAATATCCGTTATTATAAAAATTCGCTTAAGTTGGGAAAAATCTTTCCATGGCAGGTATGAAAGTATGATTTCACAGGTTTCAGAATTTTTGATTGCCCAAATGTGTTTATCAAAATTATTTTATTTTCAAGTTTGGTACACTTCTAAAAATTTGATCAACCAAAATAGAATTTAGTAACATAACGTGCTGTTGAATAGAAACAGCGTTCGTGTAAATAGCACTATGAGGTATATAAGGCATAAAGTATCTCAGTAAGGAGGCCAAACATGATAAATATTATCGAAGATGTGCAACAGATGTGTAATAATAAAATATTAAGGTATAATTTACATAATGACCGGGCAATACTGTGGCAAATTCTTTGTTGTTTTGTGTAACGAGCATAAACGAGTTATAAATAATCATATTGTAAATTCATTAATATCAGTTATACGAACAATTTACAGAATATATTTAACAAAATTGTATCTATCAAAACCTAGTTAGTGAATCCTGAGGTAATAGATGGAATGTGACATTGGAAGGCACACACAGTGACATATTTTATGAAGTGGTGACATGTGTTGAGCAGTTTTGCGGGCACGTAGACCTGAGCAATGTGTGAAGTCATTGACGTTAAGTATATCTTATATCCAAAACTAACAAATACGTTTTGAGTCAATAAAGAAAGTCATTAAATTCAAAATTGATGTTTAATTGTTGTTGCAAAATTCTTTAAAGTGAATAAATTACACTTAATCCCTAAATATGTGTCTTTATTTTATTACTATTATTGTTACTAATGTAATCGGAGTGCACCTCCGGACTCGGAGAAAGAGTTGGTACTCCGTCCGGCAGGTGTGATTCACCCAATTAACTCCGGCTAGAGTCGGTACGCACGAGAGGTGCTTCACCACTAACCTGTTTGCAGGGGGTTTGGTATGCGCCCCCTACTGATGTCTGCTGCTGGTTCTGGCGTCGGGGATGACCTCCAGGTCCTGGATCGAAGATCGTTGGCGGCGTACTTTTGGTTCACTTTGGGGGGGGGGGGGGGGAGAGGCGAAGGGTGGCACAATTAAATGAATAGGAATGCGTGTGTAATTATATTGAAAAAAAAAAAACAATAACAAAATAAATAACAAAATTTAACGGTATAAAAACAATTACGTAAAATAAGATAGGCTGAGGGCTGAATGTAGGTGCGAAGAGGCACGTGACTGAGCGTGTGCGTAGGGCACGTGATATTCTACTGTACGAAGTGTAAGTGACGATTTGAAAGAGATGATTTGGGAACGGCGATGATTTGAAAGAGACGTGGTTTAAAAGAGCTACTTAGGAGGCGGCGATGATTTGCAAGAGAGGTGATTAGGACACGGCGGTGATTTGAAAGAGAGCTGATTAGGACACGGCGGTGATTTGAAAGAGAGCTTAAGTTTTTGAAAAACGCGACTTTTATCAATTCCGGGAGATTCTCCTTCCCCAAATTCGTGGCCGTTGCGAACTTAGATGAGTGGGGAGAAACATCCCTACTTTTCGAGTGAATTTAATGAAGTTACAAAATAAAAATGATTTCGCGAGCGCGTCTTCGTACAGTAAAATGGTCACCATGGCTGTATTGCCACTGAAATTATGCGCTCGGTGATATGTTACAACGTGGGAATCGGGTTAAATTACGATTTTTGGAAAATGATTCCCACGTTGCATTATAATTGCCCGGCGACAGTAAGTCGCGAGTGTGGATTTCGCGCATCCGGCGCTAGCCAAATTCCGACCACACGCACGACGCAATTCTGCGTATTAGAGGTGTCAATAGGAATTTATTGTTCCGGGAGGGCGTAACGTCGAAAGTTCAAGCCAGGATCTCGCCACGGGGTGCCTTCCTGAATGAGCGCCCTTCTGGCGCCTGTTACAATCGTGCGGTGATAACTGATTCATTTGGTAAATATTAAATTGTGAATAAAATGTACTGACTGAAGTTACTTTTCGTAATGGGTAACGATTTAATCGCTGCCGGCGCGAGTCGCCGGTAACAAACGGCCCCGAAAATGAATCAATTTTCACGTAACCGTCGTAGCTCTGGTCTTGGTCTGGTCCTCGTCTTGGGTCGGAAGGTTGTCGTCTGGTAGTGGCAATGGGGCCACTGGGCGTCGTCTGCTCTCCTCGGCGATGGGCCAGACTCTAAGCGGTGTTCTGTGAGAGTCCGGTCTTCTGGTTGAGGTCGGGTGGTCGACATCTTCGAACTTGGGGTTTAGAAGTCGAACTATGCTGGTTTTGTCTGGTCGACATTGCAGCATCTGTGGTCTCGGGGTATGCCACTGGTAGTCATGCAGGTGTTTGAGGATCACGGCTGGATCCCTGGGCGACCTCGTGTGACGTCTAGGCGGCTCCTGAGACTTCTGCGCCCCTGAAGATGGTGTGGTTATGCAGTCGGTCGGGCTCCGGTAGTCACGGCTGACTAGCTAGGGAGTCGGCTGCAAGATGACATCCTCAGGTCGCGGTTGGTGTATGATGTGTTGATTGGTGGGTCTTGGGACATCGGACTGGTCTCTTGATCACGGCTGGATCTTGCGAAGGCCAGGTTCGATACCAAGACAGCACGAAACGGAATGACAGGTGTCATCGTCTTTGAGTGGTTGGAGATGGGCTGTAGGCTGCGGTAGAGCCTCTCGATGGCGGCGAGTCCAGGTCCCATCTCCTCGTTGTGGATGATGTCGGGCGCCACGGTGTGGATTGGTGATCTGCACACCGACAGATCGAAGTCGATTGGGGCTCAGGGAGCTCCAGTAGTAGCGGTCGAGGTGTCTGGAAATTACGGTTAATGGTGCGTCCACAGTGACGCTTTACCGAAATTCACGAAACACACACGAAAGGGGGGAAAAATATTTACACAAGGGATACCCGGCGATGTCGGATCGTCCGGGGGCGGGTATCCGGCGCACAAGAACGTCCGAAAAAGGCTACCGGCGCACTTAAGAGTCCGGAAAGTTAAGAGCGCACGTCAAAGTGTTCGTGGGAGAGGGGTACGTCAAAGTGTTCAGCAGGACGTGGGGGGCATCTTACCGATCTTCTTGAGGAGGTGGCTCCTCGGGTTCGACCGCTTCGGCAGCGGGGGCTTCCTGATTACCGCGTTCGCGACGTATTGGAGCTGGTCGGATGTCATCTGCGTGAACCCGAACTGTTCCGTCCTCGCGGTTCACTCGGTACACTCGGCCCGCGATAGCATCGCGAATATTATATGGCCCTTGCCACTTGGGGGCGAATCCTGCGTAGCGTCCTTGCTTGTCAGTCCGGGGATGGGCCCGAATGAACACTTGCTGACCAGGTTGGAATAGAGGGTGCTGTTCAGGTCGATCGTAGCGACGTACGTATCGGAGCTGTCTGTCTCGGATCTCGGCGAGACGTTCCTCTCGATTCTCTTGTGGCGGTTGGACGGGTCCTCGGCGATGGTCTCCAGGTCTGGGTATTGGGTAGCCGAGAAGTGCTTCGGCCGGGGTCAGTCCAGTAGCTGCATTGGCCCTGGTTCTGAGCTCAAAAATAATTGGCTGGAGATGTTTGGACCAATCTCTGGCTGGTTCACCCTGCATACGGATCCGAAGGCACTTCTTGACCTCTTGGTTTCTGCGCTCTGTGGGATTGGCTTGAGGATGATACACGGGCGTGTATAATGGGATAGCTCCCCACTCCGCACAACAGCGTTTCCACTTGTGCGACGTGAACTGCGTCCCGTTGTCGGATATTATGGCTGCGGGGTATCCGAATCGATGAAAAACCTGATCTTCCAATATCCTCGTTATATTGCCACTGGTAGCGCGGCCTATGGCGAACGCCTCTACCCACTTAGTGAAAATGTCGGTCACTACGAGGATATTGAGATGTCTCCTGGAAGATGGTGGAAGTGGTCCGACTAGATCAACTGCTACGGTGTGAAATGGAGCTGTGGGGATGCGTGCTCTAAGTGGTGCAGCAGGCTGACGCCGTCCTCGCTTTGTTGCTGCGCAAAGCAAACACTCGCGGATGTATCGCCGAACGTCTCTTGAGATGGTAGGCCAGTAGTATAAATCTTTTATACTCCGCTCCGTCTCATCCCTGCCTGGATGGATAGCTTGGTCATGGAGACGATACAGGACTCGCGCCTGCATAGCTTCGGGGACATATATGCAGCGGCCTCTACCTGGAATTGCCTTCAGATAGATGTGTCCTTCTACCTCCTCCAAGGGCTGGTGCTCATCCCAGTTAGGGTGATCGGGATCTTGTAATACTCGTCGCAGCTGTGTGGTAGTGGCATCATCTTGCTGTGCGAGTTGTACTTCCTCGAAGAGGGGAATCTGTAGCACGTTGAGGGATGGTGGCAGTAGACGTTCTGGGCTCTGTTGGGGACCGGTGGTAGATTCTTCTGGGTCACGACTCAGTAGATCAGGCAGTTGGTTTTCCTTCCCGGGGCAATGCTCGATTTCAAAATCGAAGGCTTGAAGGAAAAGTGCCCACTTAACTAACTTACTGCGCTGATCTTTGAAGTTCTGAAGCCAGGTCAGAGCTTTAGAATCTGTCCGGATGGTGAAATGCCGGCCTTCTAGAAGAGGGCGGTATCTGTCCAGTGACCAAACCAGTGCCAAGCACTCCTGCTCGTTGATGTGATACCGCCTTTCTGTGTCATTCAACTTCGCCGAGTCGAAGCTAATGATTTGCTTGTGGCCTGAAGCATTTGTTTGGTAGAGGACAGCAGCAATTCCCACTTGTGAGGCGTCGGTCTGCACGGTGTATGGTAAACCGGGGTCTGGACGATGGAGCTGAAGAGGTCTGGACACCGCTTCCCTCATGAGCTGCATGGCTTCTGTTGCTTCTGAATTCCATCTGAAAGCCTTGGAAGTTGCTGTCAAAGCATTCAAGGGAGCTGCAATTGTGGCAAACCCGGGGACGTATTGTCGCACCCAGTTGCACAGTCCTAGGTATCTCCGCAATTGTCTTCTCGTTTTGGGGACTGGATACTTCCTGATCTGGGTTAGATGTTTCTCCAGGGGTTTGGTAACATCGGTGTTTACCTGGTGCCCGAGGTATTCCAAGGAGGTCTTGGCGTACGTACACTTTCCGTTACCTAAGCGTAATCCAAACTCCTGGAGGCGTTCGAAGACGACTGCTAGGTGGTGTAGGTGCTCCTTGTAGTTGCTGCTGTAGATAATGATATCATCCAGATATACCATTACAAATTGATGGAGAAATCCAGCAAGCACCTCTTGGCTCATCATGCGCTGGAATGTGGCAGGCGCATTCTTGAGTCCAAACGGCATGACTCGGAATTGGTAATGGCCTCCATCAGGAACACTAAATGCGGTGTAGGGCTTCGAGTGGGAGGCCATTGGGATCTGCCAGTAGCCGCTCTTAAGATCTAGGGTCGAGAAGATCGTGGCCTTCCCTAAATCTCGGAGCGCTTCCTGGATGATGGGCATCGGTGTGGGTTCTGATGGTGTGGCAGCATTTAGCTTCCGATAGTCGATGCAGAATCTAAGGTCCCCTCCTTTCTTCTGCACCAGGACCACCGGTGAACTGTAGGGACTCGTGGATGGTTCTATCACACCTTGGGCGAGTAATTCGGCAACTTGGGTATCGATAACCCGTTTCCTCTCGGAGTTGACTCGGTACGGCCGAGAACGGATTGGGTCTTGATGAGTCGGCCGAATCTCGTGCTGGATGGTACGTTGGGCACTGGTGAACTGATCACGGGGTTCGAACAGCTCCGCGAACTTTGCGGTCAGTTCTGCGAATGCGAGGGCGTGTTCGCCTATGAATCCATGGTCCATCGCAGGAACCTCCAGTGGTGGTGATCCTCCTCGTGGTTCGCTCCAATGAATGGTGTCACGTCGGGCAGCACCGACATGAACTCTGGACCTTTGGAAGTCGAACGAAACGTCATGTTTCCTGAAAAACGATGTTCCGAGGATCACTGGGAGCCGTAGGTCCGGAGAGATCAGGAACTCTTCCTCAAACTCGTTGTTTCCGAGCTGAAACTTAACCTTAGCCACGCCCGTAATGGCCATAGTTCCTTGGTTGGATGCGAGTTGGCTCTGGAAATTAATTGGCGTAAACACCGGTACTCGACTCGCTTGCGCAAAGTTCCTGTCGGCACCAGTGTCCAGTAAGCAGTGGAGAGTTTCATTTTGTATCACAATCGGCACAATCGGCACACAATTTGGACCGGTGGTGTTGCACGGAATGTCGATGGGTGATCTAGAGTCTAGGGGATTGGGCATAAAAATGTCTCCATGGGCGGGGGTACTCGCACTACACATACGGCGGGTAATGTTCAGGCTGTCGCTAAGGTCGCACACTGTCGCTCTACCGGGATAAACGTTCAGGATCGGTTCCCGGTGTTGCCGTTCCTGTGGTCGTTTCCCGATGGGGTACCTCGGGGAAGTTGGGGGCAGTCCCTATGCCAATGACGTTGGCCGTTCGGGCAAAACCGACAGGTTGGCACCATCCTCTGATCCTGTGGCGGTTGGTGGCTCTGGTGCTGCTTGGGGCCATCTCTCCAATCACGGGGAGCGTGATTTGGTGGTGGCTGGTTGGTCCTGGGCGGTGCTCTGGTGACTGGTGGTGCTGCTGACATGTCCAGAGCGATCTGCAGGGCTGCTCTCATAGATGCTGGAAGAGTCCTCATTGCTTCCTTCAATTGAGGGCCTGCAAGGTCTTGAATCATCTTCAGCACGAATGATTCCTGCTCATGTGGTGCCCATCTCTTCCACTGCGCCCTCTTCATCATGATGAAGCTGTGCGGGTCCATCTTATTTTGAACTTCCGAATAAAAAGATTGCAGTTCCCGGTGCCTCACTCTGTCGCTGGTAAAAGCGCTTCTCAGGACCCATATGGTCTCGTCCCATGTCTCACCATGCTCAATGAGCCAGTTCAGCCTCTCCTTCGCCTGTCCCTTCATCCATTTTCCCGCCACGCGGGTCCAGCTGGCTCGTGGAATGTGAGCGTGTCCGAGGAGAGCTTCGGTCTCTGCAATGAAAGCCTCCACGTCCTCGTTGGGCAAACCGCTGAATTCCGGCTGGTACGATGGAGCATCGTGGTGACGTGGTTGGAAGTAGGCCGGAGGTGCTGGATATGGACCTTCGATGTATGCCTGGGGGCGGTCACGTGGTCGGGGAGGCGGCGAGTTGTCCCTCTCGCGTCGCACTTGACGTTGGTACGCCATCTCCTGGTTGTGGGGCTCCTGTCTGGTTTCCTCTACATGTGAGGTGGCCGAATGGGGGCGCTGCTGCAGGTCCTGGTCCATGTTGAAGCTTGGGGAAAAGCCGCGTAGCCGGTTTGATTGTCTGCTCCCCTGGGATGGTGGCCACATCCGCGGACCTGAAATGGTTTGGGGGCGGCCCCGGAAGACTCGCGTACTGATTTGCACTACAATCCTAGGACGCACCCATGATCTGGTGCATCAGCTGCATTGCTAGAATTTCGCGGGGACGAAAAGACAAAACCAAACAAAAATTGTCCAGCCGGCGATTTTTGTAACAGAGTTTTTCTGTCAAAAATAATGGATGTACGTGAGGTCTACAGAGGTCCAATTTCAACCAATCACGTACACACAAACACACACAACCAAAAGTCACAACAATGGAAAAGAAAACCAAAATAAATGTACAGGGTGTCCGCTAAACGCACAAAAACAAAAATCCACAAAGAGTCACGAAAATGTACAAAAAGAAAGTTTATGTGCGCTCTGTAATAAATCACCAAAAATGTCTCGCTGCGGCCCCGGGTGGTTCCTAATCACGAAAATGTTTTGGAGTCCAGAGAGTTCATCAGCTAGGTAGCGTGGAAGCACTGTAGGGTCGTTCGAGCCCCTAAGTTGGGCGACACTTGTAATCGGAGTGCACCTCCGGACTCGGAGAAAGAGTTGGTACTCCGTCCGGCAGGTGTGATTCACCCAATTAACTCCGGCTAGAGTCGGTACGCACGAGAGGTGCTTCACCACTAACCTGTTTGCAGGGGGTTTGGTATGCGCCCCCTACTGATGTCTGCTGCTGGTTCTGGCGTCGGGGATGACCTCCAGGTCCTGGATCGAAGATCGTTGGCGGCGTACTTTTGGTTCACTTTGGGGGGGGGGGGGGGGAGAGGCGAAGGGTGGCACAATTAAATGAATAGGAATGCGTGTGTAATTATATTGAAAAAAAAAAAACAATAACAAAATAAATAACAAAATTTAACGGTATAAAAACAATTACGTAAAATAAGATAGGCTGAGGGCTGAATGTAGGTGCGAAGAGGCACGTGACTGAGCGTGTGCGTAGGGCACGTGATATTCTACTGTACGAAGTGTAAGTGACGATTTGAAAGAGATGATTTGGGAACGGCGATGATTTGAAAGAGACGTGGTTTAAAAGAGCTACTTAGGAGGCGGCGATGATTTGCAAGAGAGGTGATTAGGACACGGCGGTGATTTGAAAGAGAGCTGATTAGGACACGGCGGTGATTTGAAAGAGAGCTTAAGTTTTTGAAAAACGCGACTTTTATCAATTCCGGGAGATTCTCCTTCCCCAAATTCGTGGCCGTTGCGAACTTAGATGAGTGGGGAGAAACATCCCTACTTTTCGAGTGAATTTAATGAAGTTACAAAATAAAAATGATTTCGCGAGCGCGTCTTCGTACAGTAAAATGGTCACCATGGCTGTATTGCCACTGAAATTATGCGCTCGGTGATATGTTACAACGTGGGAATCGGGTTAAATTACGATTTTTGGAAAATGATTCCCACGTTGCATTATAATTGCCCGGCGACAGTAAGTCGCGAGTGTGGATTTCGCGCATCCGGCGCTAGCCAAATTCCGACCACACGCACGACGCAATTCTGCGTATTAGAGGTGTCAATAGGAATTTATTGTTCCGGGAGGGCGTAACGTCGAAAGTTCAAGCCAGGATCTCGCCACGGGGTGCCTTCCTGAATGAGCGCCCTTCTGGCGCCTGTTACAATCGTGCGGTGATAACTGATTCATTTGGTAAATATTAAATTGTGAATAAAATGTACTGACTGAAGTTACTTTTCGTAATGGGTAACGATTTAATCGCTGCCGGCGCGAGTCGCCGGTAACACTAACACACCTCTAAAAGAAGTTGGAGTTGTCACGATAATGATTTAATATCAAACATAACGTAAAGAAGTACTGCCATTATACGATCACACAAAATAAAAGTAAAATAGATAAATCACGAGCTAAAACAGATATAATAAATTGTAAGAATTTATGATTATAAGTAAAATATACCTAATTATTAAATATAGGGGAAACCGAAGTCTTACAACGGTATGGGATATGACGTATTTCCTGCTACATTGGCACAACAAAGGTTTATATTTTTATAAAAATGTATGCGATTTCATGACACCACTACTCGAGAGCAGAGAAAGCAATTCGACAAGATAGCAGCAATTCGTACCATCTTTGATAAATTCATTGACAATTGTAAGAAACATGTTTCTGTTGGGCTAAACGTGACATTAGATAAAATTCTTCTTGAATTTAGGGGCAGGTGTAGTTTTAGAATGTATATTCCAAATAAACCAAACAAATATGGACTGAAAGTTTTTTCCACTGCTGACTCCAAAACATTCTACACCTCACACATGGAAGTTTACGCTGGCGTCCTACCTGAAGGTCCATATAAAATGAATAATTCTACTTTTGAAGTAACCAAAAGAATGTGCTCACATTTATCTGGATGGGGAAGAAATGTAACTGGAGATCGATGGTTCACAGGATATGTTGTAGTAAAGAGTCTAATCGGAGAAGACCGGCTTACAGTAGTGGGCACAATTAAAGCAAAACGAAGGGAACTACCTCCGGAAATAACACAAATAAAGAAAAGGCAAGTGGTTTCTTCTTTGTTTGCAATCAATGATGATATGACTGCCGTATCATGTATTCCTAAGAAAGGCGAAAAATTGTTTGTTGTATCCACTTTGCACCGAAACGATCGAAATGATGAAGACAGTGGTGATAAGAGAAAACCTGAGATGATCACTTTCTACAACACCACCAAAAGTGGAGTAGATGTTGTTGATAAAATTATTTCGTCATACATTATTGCTAGAAATACGAAGCGTTGGCCTATGGTGATCTTTTATAATTTGGTCAATATTACAGCAATCAACGCATTTGTTATCTACAAGAGTAACACTCCAGATGGCGAATTTAGTAGACCCCGTAGATTGTTTCAAAAGAGTCTTGCAATGGAATTACTGCACGAAACTATGATAAGAAGTGCAGCTGACAAGAACTTAAGCACTTACCCAGAAGTGTGCGTAGTTCCGCAATGAGGCTTGCAAATATCGAAGAGGACAATGTGCCAGATCCTCACCCAGGCAAGGCATTGCAAATATTACAAGAGAAACAAAACGCGTTTTTTTTTTGCAAAATTTGTGAAAGTTGGCTGTGCATGGTGCATATTACGGCTTGCTGTGTAAATTGCTATGACAATCTGAACGCCAAAGTTTAAACCCTCACCATTTGTGTGTAGAATTATACATTTTTTGAGTTGTTAATTTAACCATTTTTCATTAAATATTTGGTACGTACTTGCTTGTTTTCATTTACATAATCCCTAAATCCAAATAAAACAAAAACATTGATGAAAAAGTAACCTTTTTTGATTTATTATCGACTTGCTATAACATTAGTTCCATACTGATTTTGTATCTCCCAGTATATCAGAAAAACTGCATTTTAAACATATCGACATGGAATTTGTGTGTAAAAACCAGCAATTATCAACGCCTAATTTTATTAAGGTACTCACAGACCACACCTGTGCGAATGTGTTGATGGTAGGCCACCCGTTGAACGCAGGGTTAAAACTCCTCATGATGAACTAGTATTCAGATTCACCAATACCTGGAATAGTTTGATAGATGAAGAAATCTATCTATCTAGGAAACTGTTGACACCCTCCAAAACTAACTAAATCTGGAGGAATATTTAGATTGGTTGAAAAGCAATCCGGGTTTTCATCGCATCAGTAAGATTGTGGATAATTGCGTCCTGGAATAAATAATAATACTCGGTATCTGAGTACATTTTTAATTCTTATAATATAAAGTGTTTTGTGCTGACTATAGTATAATTTTTCCTACAGCCAAAACTATTCGCGTTCTCAGTGAAACGAACGTGAAAATAAAATCCGCCGACAAAAGCTGGTGAGACCACCTTGTGGTCACTTCAACAATTGAAACTCGATTACTTTCAGCGCCACTGAAAAAGTTGTTTCCTCGGACGCACAGTGCAATCTTCTTCGGAAAATGTGGGGCAGTTGGAATCGTACAAAGCCCTTCTGTTGCTATTATCCTCCAGATTGTGCCTTCGCCGTTCGCATGCAGACTTATCACCTTTCAGCGCCGACTTTGATGTCGCGCCAAGGGGGCCAAATACTCATGGAATCACACGGGAACGCGCATTATTGTGCCGCAATTCAGAAAGTCTCGGTCGTGCCTCCCCGTCATTTCCATATTTTCGCGGTAATTGCCCCTTTATTAGAGCAAATCCCTCCTAATTGGGACCTATGAACCCGTCCGTCTTGGAATAACGTCGGACTCGTGAGCTGAAACGCGAGGCGAAGCGCGAAAAAGTACAGACATGACCCGCATACGTCACTTTGTCGCGCAAGTCTCACGACGCGTCCCTTTGTCCGTCGTGATTATGTTAGAGTTAAATCGTCTGGTCAGGACTAAGGACGAATCTGCATGGTGACGAGTTTCGTGATGTGATGGGGCACACGTGTCGACGTCCACCCATCAATCTGGCGATTATAATCGTAGCGAGAGCGACTCAAATTGCGCTGTTTGCGTCATACGTGATTTGTACAGACGTCCGCAATTTCTCAGGTGGTTGGGCAACGTGACCGTTGGTCGCTTTCGTTTTCGAAACAGCGGGTGCACTTTGACCCGTCAAATTTGATTCGCGCATTCCCCTGCTTATGCACGATACATAAATTCCTCAACCTTGTCAAATATCATTAAGTTGTAACTTAGGAAGACCGTATAAAAAGTTGAATGTATTTGTTATTTTAGCGCATCACGATATAGGACGAAGTTGAAAATTATGGGATGTAGTAATAGGTACTGACTGACTATAGACTAGATGAGTTCAGACAAGAATCGAGAACAGTTGATTTAAAGTTGCAGCCTAAACTCAAATCCACGTCACACTGGTGATATTACGAAAATAAAATCATTTTCCATCAATCAGGGCCGGACTGGTCGTACATTTTTTTTGTGACGAAAAAGTTGTTACCTCGCCGGCCCATAAATTTAAAAAAAAATCTTGTTTTCTACTAACATTTAAATATATTCAGAATGCAATAATGACAAAAAATCAAAACACCATTACAAGTGTCTACAACAAGTAAACAAGTCTATAAACTTTGGTTTTCATTTAGAAGTTTACAAGTTAGAAGGGCTTTTAAAATTCACAACTTCAGATATATCACAAGGTCAATGAACTATATTGTACTGTTTTTATAATTGAAAAGCAAACATTATGAATGGTGCCAAATTTCAAAAATTTTATCATTTTGTGAATATCAATATGATTCAATAACTGAATCTCGTCTGAAAGATCAACAAGTGAAAATAATTCAAAAATAATGAAGTATTCCAGAAAAAACACTCCAGAGAACTAGATACCAAAATTGTTTTATTGTGTTTGACTTAAATTTGGAAATGTTGATAGTTTTGGTGGAGGGTTTTCATAACTTTAGAAATACCAAAGTAGTCATTGAACATTAATTAATTGTCTTAAAATTATGTTTGTAATGCAAAAGCAAACACTATGAATAGTGCCATGTTTGTACAATTACAAAATTCTGTGAATATTAATATGATTCAAAAAATGACTCTCATCTGAAACATCGAAAATTGGAAGCGATTCAAAATTATAGAAATATTCCAGAAAAACACTCCACAAAGCTTCAAAAACACCAAAAATATCATTCAGACATTAATGAATTACATTGAATTTTAGATATAATTTTATATAATGTTTTATTGCGTGTGACTTGAATTTTAAAATTTTGTTTGTTTTGGTGGAGGGTGTTAAAAATTTACAACTTCAGAAATACCAAAATAGTCATTGAACATTAACGAATTGTCTTTGTTGATTAATGAATTGAAACTTATTTTGTTATATTTATATTATTATTATTATATTTTGTTATATAATATTTTCTGAAACTCACACCAATTGTGTTTTATTTATATATTGATAATTTCATACGAAATTAACGACATGGAAATTCTGAAAGCTTACAAACTTAAGTTATGAATATCTTTAGTTAATTAGTCTCAGTGTAGTTTGAAATTTTCCAGTGTATACACGTAATTTATTGAAACTTTCAATTACATACAATGCAAACTATTTTATTTTTATAATAATTTTAAAAGCATACAAATTTTTCATGAAAATTCTGAAATCATATAAAACAAGTCATAAAGAATACAAAAACATATTTCCAGAAATCTAATCCAATAAAATTATAGAAATCCGAATGTATAAAAATAGCAAGGTTATGATTAAAGAAGGCATATAAATTCTTGTGTTAAAATAAATTCTGAAGGAATATTAAAAAATCATAAAAATTCTAGTAGCAGATCATGGAAATAGAAAATCTGGCATATTAAAAAAAATGAAGAAGGCATACAAAAAAATCGTAAAAATTTTACGATATAAAATAAATTTTAAGGGGCCAAATCTGAAAAATCAGCGTATAAAAAAGTTACGTAAATTCTACGATATTCAAAAGAATCTTGATGGGATATCAGGAAAAAAAACTAAAAGAAAAGAAATTGAAATAGCACAGATATCGTGGAAATTCAAGAGCATTACAAAATCTTTAAGGTATAACAGAAAAAATGTGGAAATTCTACGGTATTAAATACATTTTCAGAAAGCAAATGTGAATGTGTCAATCATGGAAATTCGCATGCCAATCGTCTTTAATTCTTCAGAAACGCCTTTGAAAGAAAATTTCTGGCTGAATTAGAAATCCAATCAACATCGTGTATCTGCAGTCACGTGTGCGACAAAATCCAATAAAAATTTCAGTACACTGATTATTTCATTCGCGAGTTGATAAACCAATAAAATTTGGCGATTTTCCTTAGACGTATTACAACTGTTATTGGGTCTATATTATTGAACAGGTTTTCAATGGATACCTACGTCTTTCGGAGCTCACAGAATTGGGTGCCAAATGCTTCGGATGTTTGTGTCGTTGAATATTGTATTAATGGAAATTGTATTGCTGGGCGCCAGTATTACAGAATACTCGTATCGATGGATATCTTGTCGATATATCGAAAAAAAGTGGGGATGATGATTGCAGAAATACATGCATTTAGCTGTCAGATGTTTGACGTTGAGAGATAAATACTTTCACAGCATGTAAAATGCAAAACAAATATATTAACCTTGTTTGTTAATGACATTGTGTCCACCTGTGTTGTGTTGTTGTATTGTGTACAAACTACTACGTCTGTGTTTAAAACATCTTCTGGCTTAGCGTGGAGCCCAAGCAAACGACAGAACAGAATGTCAGGACAGAGGACGTGAAGCAGTGGTGTCCTTAAAGGTAACCCCCGCAATGAGTTGGCTGAAGGGCGCAGTCAAAGGAGTCACACGGAGTCTGTGCGGAAACAATGACGGATGAAAACCATGGCACCGGATTATTATAGGTGACAGGGTGACATTATAGGTGACACAGTAGTTGAGATTTGGGTCTGATCTGCACCGTGATATCCGTGAAAGATTATTAATATTGACTTACGTGAAGACGCTACACCAACTACATGTTCTTCCCTACGCCCTTCGTAGATTGTATCTACATGAACTTTGTATCGAGTTGCTTGTTGTGAAGTGGACATGGCACGTCCAAAAACACATTATGTTTGTACATGAAATTATTATGTAAGAAACAAATTGAATATCAACATTGTCACACCTTTATTATCATATTTACATTTGTTCACTTCTGTGAATACAAATCCAGAGTTACGTTGTGTCGTTATTGGATAAACACTTGAATGACTGAATAAAATTATTATAACTTGGATAGATATTCATAACAAATTAAATTGTAAAACCCATTGTTGACAGTTAATTTATGAAATTGTGAAATTTGTGAATATATGTACATGTTTCGTGGACATAGAAATTGTCGCTGCTTATTTGATGGCTATCTTTTTTTATATTTCGTTATTAATCTGTACTGTGCTTCTAAATTAAAGGTTAGCAGCTAATAGTTAATATTTGTTGAATACTTCTTTGACTTACATTAAATAACTACGTTCTTTTAAAATAAATTGCGGAAGAATGTCAAGAATTGTTCAATGAATTTTAACACATAACTGTTAACTTCTAATTTAGAAGAACAATTACATTAAAAAATAGACTATTAAATAAAATAACACCGCCATGAAATGAGCAGACATTTTTTATGTCGCCAGTTTTGTTTTTCAATTGCTAGGTTTCACGGCTTTATAGTACTAAAAACTTTAATGTGATTGTTTTTTTATCAATGCATACATGTTTATTATATTTTATTATTTGTTAAATTTTATTCTTTGAGCTATTCTATTAAGATATTATGTAAATTGTCTGTATTTTAAGCCTTGTGTACTTAATTATATTTACATTAATATAATAAACTAAAAGAAATATATATTCAAGTGTTTTTTTTTTTTAATTTAATGTGGATATTAGATGCCCCTGATAAATTTATACCCTATTTTACAGTTTCCGATTACCTATCTAAAACCGGTAGTCATTTATTTGATACTATTGCGGAGACAGAAAACTAACTATCAATTAACCCTCGAGCGCACGGAGGAGAAATATAGTAAAAGTAATAGTTTTCATAAATATTCTTTTATCAGCTTTAAATTTTATGTACCTTCTAAAACATATTAAACCATGTAATTAACAACGTTTTAACGAAAATAAATTTTTATTTTTTGAGTGTGTAAGAATTTTGGTCCCACAGACTCATCTGTCCACAACTGCTTTTGATTCCAATTGATTACATCTAGCATCCAACGACAAGACTTGATATTACACCATACTCTTATTTAAAAAGTTTGAAGACTAATGCAACAATAGTAATAGTAGCAATATTTTATTGGCATCAACTTGCGGTCTTTCCGCCTTGTAATAATATTTTTTAGTAAATGATAGTAATGATTACCCAAATTAAATTGATAAAAATGATGAAACAACAATTGTTATACAATATTCACATGATTCTAAATTATTTTCGTAAGTTGAAAATCATTAATGTTCGACAAGCTTGTTTAAATAGGCAAAAGTAAATGATACTTTATGAAAATTTCTTATTAGTTACTATGTTTTGCTGCAATGCAATTCTTACCACAGAAGCTGAAGACCACGTTTCTTCAAGCTTTACAATCACTCTAGCTTTCTGAATCAGATAAAGATGTGGCATTTTTGTAAAACACTTTGAATATATTTTTTAAAGCTAGTGTCACACTGTGATATTTTAGGAAAATAGAAAAAAAAGTCAATATTAAATGATGATAAATACGTGTAAAAATTACCGTAAACAGTGAAACTTGTAATTTACTGTCATTTTCATTAGAAGTTTCATTAATCAATGCGTTTTAAAAAGGTTTCATTACACAATTAGCAACAAAAAATCTGTTTTTAGAGCTTTATTATGGCGCTAATACAGTGGATTGCAAAAAAATGACAAAAACAGTTTTCTGCATTTATTTTTTCTAAAAAGGTTATTACATAAACGTGGTTTTTCATAACCCCAAAGTCTTTCAAAGTTGACATTCAGTTCATATCTTTTATAACTTAAGTATTAAAATGCCACTTCTAGATGACAAAACCAAAGCTGTAAATGATTTAGGAACGGTGTTTCGGGGTATACTTTCTGCACACCAGTTCACGAAATACAAAAAAGTCAGCTGTTTAATTGTAATTAATGACACTAACATGTGATATTTCTAGTATCAAGGTCGAAGGTCAAAGTATCGAGGTCAATGTCTCCGGTAGAACGTCGATAATACTAATACATGTAGTTAGGTTGATTTTTTATTTCTAAACATTTGTTTACCTTTATTTTTTCTCTAAAATAATCGGGGAAGCAGAAAAATGAACAAATGTGATTTTACAATTTAAATTCATATGTATCAACACCCGGTATGTGGTTTATTGATGTTAAATAACAATTGAAGTCGCTAAAGTGTTAGGCCCTTTTTGTAGACTGTATACATTCGTATGAATGAACATTATCTATATTTTTATAGTGATCTCTATCCTCTTATAATTATTATTTATATTTTCCTCCCAATAAAAACAGATCTTGATTTATCATCTATAGCGACATTTTTTGTTCACGCCAAATATAGTTGTTTTGGTTTGCTTAGTTGCATTTAATTGAATTTGTAATATTTTCCTGTTATTTACCCGTTTCTACTCCTTCGGGTTGCCAATTATTTATTTTTTGTCGGGGTATTTCAATAATCTCAGCCTATAGGCTGCTCCCAATATACAAAGGAACAATATAAATTTATTTACAATTTTACGTAAGTTTTAATATATACAAGGTGTCCAAGATAAGGATGAATAGCATGAGGATATCTGGAACCGTAAAAGTTACAAAGGCGTTAAATTACAAAAAGGTTGCTCAATTTAGTGGTCAATAATGTTCTGTTGAGAAAGCCAGAAAATATGCTTACTTCCGGTGATGTAGGACAAATTCAAAAATTTTGCGATTTCGTTTTTATTTCTTTCTGAAGTTATTTCAAAACGTATAAAAAATAAAAGGCACCTTCTCATTGCCACATTTTTAGCTCTATAAGACAACGTTTACAAAATTTCAGGACAATGTTTCGATTTTAGTTTTTTGTACGGCTTGTAAAAAAGTACGTCCTATATTAATTAGCTTTTTCATTTTACAAATTCAACGATTTATATCACAGTATGGTTTCTCAGGTTTTTATTCAGAAAAATACGTGTTAATACATTTCTAACATTTTGGTGTAGTAGGAGTGAAAACGATGGCGATGAAGACAAACATTATTACCTAATTGTAATACTTAATAGTTACCAAAATAATTTAGCAAGTTGTTAAACATTGAAACATTATAGTTATTGACATTATAGTTTTTACTGTGATATGAGAATTCAATATGTTTATTTAATTATGTTCAAATCTCAAAATTTGATAATAAATTTTGTCTTCGTCGCCATTACATCAACGCCTACTACACCACAATGTTCAAAATGTATTAACAAGATTTTTTCTGAATAAAAACATGAGAAACCATGATGTGATATAAATCGTTGAATTCGTAATAGGAAATTTTATCTAATACAGCGTGTACTTTTTTACGGATTTCTTCGAAACAAAACGTACTGAAATTTATAACACTGTCTTATAGAGCTAAAATGAAGCAGTGAGAAGGTGCCTTTTATTTTTTATACGTTTTGAAATAACTTCAGAAAGAAAAATATATAAAAACGAAATCGCAAAATTTGGGAATTTGTTCAACCTCTCTGGAAGTAAGCAGATTTTCTGGATTTCTCAACAGAACATTATTGACCACTAAATTACCAATTTTTTGTTATATAACCGCCTTTGTAACTTTTAACTTTTCCGAGATCCCCATGTACTTCATCTTTATCTTGGACAGCCTGTATACCGCGCGTTTTTTTAATCGCTGAACATAGGGTATGTTCAGTTTTAAAACGAAGGGATCAATCCTATGCTAATATTCAATTATATGCAACCAAATTTACTAACGTGTGTAACTCGATTTAAAAAAAAAAACAAATTCGTAACGTATATTTACGTAACGTATAAAACGTCGAAACTGTTAACGGAAAATGTATTCAACGCAAGAAAGTATTTAAATTTTCTTCAACAGTATCTTCTTCAGCATAAAATAACACGTTTAATTTCATTTCTTCAGTCAAAACGTGGCATCTCCTAGTTATTTTATGATGACTACCGGAGATGCATCCTCTACTTTTTAATTTGGCGATTATATTACAAATTGTTCCGATTGATGGTACTGGTCTCTCAGGATAATGCACAGAAAATAAATCGCGCATAGTCCATATACTAATGCCACATTGTTACCAGTGCACTGTATTTGGCAACTGGTACAGATGCACTGCCCATATTGTATCTTTTGTTGCGTTGAATACATTTTCTGTCTACAGTTTTAACGTTTTATTAAATGGGTTATGAATTTGTCTTTTTTTTTAAATAATTGAGGTACCCACGCTAGTAAATTTGGTTGCATATAATTGAATTTTAGCATAGGATTGATCTTGTCTTTTTAAAACTGAACATACCCTATGTTCAGAGATTAAAAAAAACGCGGGGTATATACAGCTGATTACATTCATTTTTAATATACTGTAACTAAATAATGATGCAATGAGATTTAGCACATTTTTAAGAAATTGTGAATATTACAAAAATTCGAAAAGACCAGTTAGGTCGTTAGCTGAATAAAGATCGATCTACTGCTACTACTACAAAAATCAATTCATTTAAGTACAGATGATCATTAACAAACTTGTATTTATTTTAGGTATGGATTAAGAAAATACAACATTATATGATGTTGGTGATTTCAAATAACAGTTACTGGGTTCCCAGTTACATTATGAGATGTCCTTTGTGTATAAAAAAGAAAAATTAGGTTCCCTTTCTACACAAAAAGACTAATTTTCATCATTATTTTATCGAGCAGATGATTTATGCAATACAGCATGTAAATATTTCACTTAATTGTACAGCACTTGTATCAACACCTAAACTTGATATAAATGAATGTGACTTTTGATTTGATTTTGAACATAATTTTAAGATTTGAAACAATTTAACATTTAATTAATATAAAAAATGTTTGACTGTGCATGAGCTTTGTTTATAACTATTGGATTCAGAAAGTCTCAAAGCAAAAACGTTGCATTATTATTTTTAGAAATAAAGTTTTGAACAAAAGAATGATGGCTAATTATTTGCCACACTTTAACGGTTTAATTTTTTTTTGACTTTTGTGACTTTTGACACTTTTTGAAAATGGCGTCATGAATACTTTTTTAAATGATAACCTATTTTTTCATTAACAAATTTGATAGCATTTGTTTTTCTCTTTACCAATATCTAAAAATACCACGGGTTTGCCTAACACAAATTTCTAAGAAAATAGAGTTTTATGCCTGATTACAAAATTGTGAAAACTCAAAGACTGCCCTGGAAAACAAATGAAACAAGTTAAACAAATACGATTTACAATGTTAGTTTGTGTTTATCAAATAAGGTTGTAAATTAAACTGTGTTAGAAAGTGTTTCTCAATAATAAAGGTACGTTTAACTGAAACAAAACGCATCGAAATTTTGATGATTAACAAAGATTGATAGAAATTAGAACAAAAAATGTAAAAGAGAAAAAGTTCGTATTTATAACAAAAAAACGAACTATTTCATTAAAACCATTACAAACAAAATTTAACAATACTAGTTCATCATAAAAGATGCTCACATTGTTGTCTATTATCTATGACCAACAATATGCGTTCCATTTCTGTTAAACAGAATAATAAAATATAACTATTGAGCAACACTTTAATACAGTTTAATTTACAAACTTATTTTCGAAACAAAAACTAGCATTTGTAAATTATGAATTATTTATTTCTCGTATTTCTCAACTTATATCATTTGTTTTCATATTTTTGTCATCAGGCATTAAACTCGATTTTCTTAGAAATTTTTGTTATGCAACCTCATTGTATTTTTAGATATTCTTGATGAAAAATACAATTGCTATCAAAATTGCTATCAAAAATAATCGATGACGTCATTCCCAAAAAAATGACGCGGCACATAAAATGAAATGTCAAATTTTGGCAAATAATTAGCCATCAAACTTTTGTTTAAAACTTTCTATTTCTAAAAGTAAAATTAAAGGCTCCAGAGAGGTGGCATCTTAATTATTACTCACCCATTATGTGTACATTAGGGTGTTCCTTAAAAAATAATGGGCGAAATTTGAATAATTAGTGTTAATGTCAGTAAATTTTAGTAATTATAAATAATTATTAATAATTATAATTCGTGTTTTAAGCGAATACTGTTTTCCAATTTTTCTGTTTTACTGTTTTCGAAAACGAATACTTTTTCTGGAGAATGTGGCGGAAAATTTTGGTGCGCTGCATGATATCATGTAGGAGATATTTGGTTAAACATGTTTTGCAAAGACTTGATCAGCATATAAGATGAACAGCTCGAGTAGATGTTAACCAAGAGACGGTAGGTAGGCAAAGCACAGCAAAAACTGCCCAAGCTGAGGAAGCTGTTTTGCACGCCGTTGAAGATAATCCTAAGGCCAGCATTCGAGGAATACTCAAAAAGGAAAATTTGATTTTCTTTAAAACGTTGTTAATTACATGGCTTAATATGTTTCAGGAAGGTACATGAAATTTAAAACCGATAAAAGAATATTTATGAAAAATATTACTTTTACTATATTTGACATCCGTGCGCTCGAGGATGCTTAATTGATGGTTAGTTTTCTGTCTCCGTAATAGTATGAATTGAATAACTACCAGTTTTAGATAGGTAATCAGAGACTGTAAGATAGGGCCTAAATTTCTCAGGTGCATCTAATCCACATTAAATTTAAAATAATACAGTACAAAAATATCTTAATAGAATGGCCCAAAGAATAAAATTTAACAAATAATAAAATATATAATAAACGTGTAAGCATTGATTCGTTTGATGCTAGATGTAATCAATTGGAATCAAAAGCAGTTGTGGACAGATGAATTTACCTTCGCTCGTGATGGCATATTTAATATGCGTAACCATCATTATTTTGCATATAAAACCCCCATTAGCGCAACGGTTAGTCTGTGGGACCAAAATTCTTACACACTCAAAAAATTGTTAAAACGTTGTTAATTACATGGCTTGACATGTTTTAGGAAGGTACATACAATTTAAAGCTGATAAAAGAATATTTATGAAAACTATTACTTTTACTATATTTGGCCTCCGTGCGCTCGAGGGTTAATTGATAGTTAGTTTTCTGTCTCCGCAATAGTATCAAATGAATGACTACCGGTTTTAGATAGGTAATCGGAAACTGTAAGATAGGGTATAAATTTATCAGGTGCATCTAATATCCACATTAAATTTAAAAAAAAAACACTTGAAAATATATTTCTTATTATATTAATGTAAATATGACTAAGTACACAAGGCTTAAAATACAGACAATTTACATAATATCTTAATAGAATAGCTCAAAGAATAAAATTTAACAAATAATAAAATATAATAATCATGTATGCATTGATAAAAAACAATCACATTAAAGTTTTTAGTACTATAAAGCCGTGCAACCTAGCAATTGAAAAACAAAACTGGCGACATAAGAAATGTCTGCTCATTTCATGGCGGTGTAATTTTATTTAATACTCTATTTTTTTAATGTAAATTGTTCTTCTAAATTAGAAGTTAACAGTTATGTGTTAAAATTCATTGAACAATTCTTTAAATTCTTCCGCAACTTATTTAAAAAGAACGTAGTTATTTAATGTAAGTCAAAGAAGTATTAAACAAATATTAACTACACTGCTCAACAAAATTAGGGGAGCACCTATAAAAAAAGGTTAAAAACGGTTATTTTTTTTTATTGTAAGCGGTATAGGTAATGTTTGCTATTGATAATAATTAAAAGATGGATTTGAACATTACAGGTCTATTTGTAGCAGTACGTAACGCTTATACCACCTTATATTGCCTGAAATTGAATTTCCACTAATAAGGAAGTGCTCTGATAATGGCTGACAAAATTTAATAACCATACTAATACACTAAACATGTCATTCTAAAATCGGTATGAAGCCTATACACCCAATATGAAGGATTTGAGCGAAGTAGAAGTGTCACAGGCTGTTGCTTTAGTCTAAGATGGACGATCAATGCGATATGATGCAAGAACAGTAAACGTAAGTCGATCTGTTGTATGCCGAGTATGGCACAGGCATCAAGATCGGGTAACAACAGCTCGTCAAGACAGAATGATGGTGACTTTGGCTTTGCGAAATCGCTCATCAACCGCAAGAGATATTAAAAACGATTTAAGGATAGTAACGGACATGCTTATTTCGGACCAAACAGTACATAGAAGGCTTGGTGAACGTGGTTTAACCCCCAAACGGGCTGTTAAAAAGCTTCGTCTAACATTAGCCCACAGAAGAAACAGACTTGAATTTGCAACACGTTACCGAAATTGGGGAATGCAGCAGTGGTCCTCAATTATGTATACCGATGAATCAAGATTTCATGTAGGAAGTTGTGACGGACGTGTTCAAGTCTGGGCATGACTAGGAGAACGATATTTAGATGGCGTTGTTCAGGAAATTGACAGATTTGGTGCTACATAAGATATGGTATGGGCAGGTATAACGTACGACAATCGTACCGACCTTGTTCTTATGCAGGGAACGATGAATGCTGTTTGCTATGTTGGCGACATCCTTAGCGAACATATTGTACCTGCTGCTGCTGCTGGATTTGGACTTCAGTTTTGCCTCCAACACTATAATGCAAGTCCTTATGTTGCTCTCCAGATTACAATGTTTTTGCTAGAGCATAATATCCCGGTGCTCAATTGGCCAACTCTTAGTCCAGACCTCAATCCCATTGAGCACTTATGGGATTATATTGATCGGATGCTCAGAAACCGCCCAGAGCCCCCACTTAACCATCAACAACTGTTCGACGCTCTTCTTGAAGAATAAGACAACATACCTCAAAAATATATCCAAACTTTGATTGCAAGCATGCCTCGAAGACGTGCGGCTGTCATTCAAGCGCGTGGAGGCCACACACATTATTAATTTCTAAAATTACATTTCAATGTTTTTCCTTTTTGTTCATTTTTGGGTTTTTCGATTTTTTTGTTGTTTATTTTAAGCACATGGTTTTAAAATACCTCTTTTGTTTAAATAAGCATGAATGAAGATTAATCAGCTTTAATTAATTCCGTATAGTTGTCAAAAGTCTCTTTTAACCCTTTTTTATAGGTGTTCCCCTAATTTTGTTGAGCAGTGTATTAGCTGCAAACCTTTAATTTAGAAGCACAGTACAGATTAATAACGAAATATAAAAAAAGATAGCCATCAAATAAGCAGCGACAATTTCTATGTCCACGAAACATGTACATATATTCACAAATTTCACAATTTCACAAATTAACTGTCAACAATGGGTTTTACAATTTAATTTGTTATGAATATCTATCCAAGTTATTTAATTTTATTCAGTCATTCAAGTGTTTATCAAATAACGACACAACGTAACTCTTGATTAGTATTCACAGAAGTCAACAAATGTAAATATGATAATAAAGGTGTGACAATGTTGATATTCAATTTGTTTCTTACATAATAGTTTCATGTACAAACATAATGTGTTTTTGGATGTGGCATGTCCACTTCATAACAAGCAACTCGATACAAAGTTCATGTAGATACAATCTACGAAGGGCGTAAGGAAGAACATGTAGTTGGTGAAGCGTCTTCACGTAAGTCAATATTAATAATCTTTCACGGATATCACGGTGCAGATCAGACCCAAATCTCAACGACGTGCAACTACTCTGTCACCTATAATAATCCGGTGCCATGGTTTCCATCCGTCATTGTTTCCGAACAGACTCCGTGTGACTCCTTTGACTGCGCCCTTCAGCCAACTCATTGCGGGGGTTACCTTTAGGGACACCACTGCTTCACGTACTCTGTCCTGACATTCTGTTCTGTCGTTTGCTTGGGCTCCACGCTAAGCCAGAAGATGTTTTAAACACAGACGTAGTAGTTTGTATACAGTACAACAACACAACACAGGTGGACACAACAGTGTCATTAACAAACAAGGTTAATATATTTGTTTTGAATTTTACATGCTGTGAAAGTATTTATCTCTCAACGTCAAACATCTGACAGCTATATGCAGCGTTGCCACATGTATTTCTGCAATCATCATCCCCCCTTTTTTTCGATATATCGACAAGATATCCATCGATACGAGTATTCTGTAATACTGGCGCCCAGCAATACAATTTCCATTAATACAATATTCAACGACACAAACATCCGAAGCATTCGGCACCCAATTCTGTGAGCTCCGAAAGACGTAGATATCCATTGAAAACGTATTCAATAATGCGCTCCGCTGTTATTTGAGTAACCAAGACGACTAGCTATTACGGAGCGCATTATTGAATACGTTTTCAATGGATATCTACGTCTTTCGGAGCACACAGAATTGGGTGTCGAATGCTTCGGATGTTTGTATCGTTGAGTATTGTATTAATGGAAATTGTATTGCTGGGCGCCGGTATTACAGAATACACGTATCGATGGATATTTTGTCGATATATCGAAAAAAAGTGGGGATGATGATTGCAGAAATACATGTGGCAACGCTGCATTTCGCTGTCAGATCAGATGTTTGACTTTGACAAATAAATACTTTCAGAGCATGTAAAATGCAAAACAAATATATTAACCTTGTTTGTTAATGACACTGTTGTGTCCACCGGTGCACACTTGTGTTGTACTGTTTGTGTTTAAAACAATCTGGCTTAGTGTGGAGGCCTAGCAAACGACAGAACAGAATGTCAGGACAGAGGACATGAAGCAGTGATGGTGCTGGGAGGCTAGAGGTTACCCCTACAATGAGTTGGCCGAAAAGGGCAGTCAACGGAGTCACACGGGTCTGTGCGGAAACAATGACGGAAGGAAACCATGGCACCGGATTATTATAGGTGATAGTTGCACGTCGTAGCGATTTGGGTCTGATCTGCACCGTGATATCCGTGAAAGATTATTAATATTGAGTTACATGAAGACACCAACAACATGTTCTTCCCTATGCTCTTCGAAGATTGTACCTACATGAACTTTATGTCGAGTTGATTGTTGTGAAGTGTACACGTGAAGTGTTGTGAAGACGCTACACCAATTACATGAACTTTGTGTCGAGTTGCTTGTTGTAAAGTGGACATGCCACGTCCAAAAACACATTATATTTGTACATGAAACTATTATGTAAGAAACAAATAGAATATCAACATTGTCACACCTTTTTTATCATATTTACATTTGTCCACTTCTGTGAGTAGTAATCCCGAGTTACGTTGTGTCGTTATTGGATAAACACTTGTATGACTGAATAAAATTAAATATCTTGGATAGATATTCATAACAAATTAAATTGCAAAACCCATTGTTGACAGTTAATTTGTGAAATGTCATATATGTACATGTTTCGTGGACATAAAAATTGTCTCTGCTTATTTGATGGCTATCTTTCTTTATATTTCGTTATTAATCGGTACTGTCCCTCTAAATTAAAGGTTAGCAGCTAATAGTTAATATCTGTTATATACTTCTTTGACTTACATTAAATAACTACGTTGCTTTTAAATAAGTTGCGGAAGAATTTAAAGAATTGTTCAATGAATATTAACACTTAACTGTTAACTTCTAATTTAGAAGAACAATTTACATTAAAAAATAGAGTATTAAATAAAATTACACCGCCATAAAATGAGCAGTGACATTTCTTATGTCCGCCAGTTTTGTTTTTCAATTGCTAGGTTGCATGGCTTGCACTTTGTGAATGTTTTCTATCAACCCCCGCAAGGAGTGGCCCAAGGGAGCACTCAACGGAGTCACACGAGTCTGTGCGGAAACAATGACGGAAGGAAACCATGGCACCGGATTATTATAGGTGACAGAGTAGTTGCACGTCGTAGCGATTTGGGCCTGATCTGCACCGTGATATTCGTGAAAGATTATTAATATTGAGTTACGTGAAGACGCTACACCAATTACATGTTCTTGGAAGATTGTATCTACATGAAGTTTGTCACACCTTTTTTATCATATTTACATTTGTCCACTTCTGTGAGTACTAATCCCGAGTTTCGTTGTGTCGTTATTGGATAAACACTTGTATGACTGAATAAAATTAAATAACTTGGATAGATATTCATAACAAATTAAATTGCAAAACCCATTTGTTGACAGTTAATTTGTGAAATGTCATATATGTACATGTTTCGTGGACATAAAAATTGTCTCTGCTTATTTGTTGGCTATCTTTTTTTATATTTCGTTATTAATCGGTACTGTGCTTCTAAATTAAAGGTTAGCAGCTAATAGTTAATATTTGTTGAATACTTCTTTGACTTACATTAAATAAATACGTTCCTTTTAAATAAGTTGCGGAAAAATTTAAAGAATTGTTTAATGAATTTTAACACTTAACTGTTAACTTCTAATTTAGAAGAACAATTTACATTAAAAAATAGAGTATTAAATAAAATTACACCGCAATAAAATGAGCAGTGACATTTCTTATGTCCGCCAGTTTTGGGATGGGCATGGGATTATAATACTTTAAACTTTAATGTGATTGTTTTCCATCAATGCTTACATGTTTGTTATATTTTATTATTTGTTAAATTTTATTCTTTGAGCCAATCTATTAAGAAATTATTGTACTGTATTATGTAAATTGTCTATGATTTTTAAGCCTTGTGTAATATAATATTAATATAATAATCTAATAAAAAAATATTTTCAAGTGTTTTTTTTTTAATTTAATGTGGATTAGATGCACCTGATAAATTTAAGCCCTATCTTACAGTCTCCGATTACCTATCTAAAAAAGGCAGTTATTCATTTGATACTATTGCGGGGACAGAAAACTAACCATCAATTAACCCTCGAGCGCACGAATGTCAAATATAGTAAAAGTAATAGTTTTCATTAATATTCTTTTTCCGTTGATCTGTCATTTAAGCATATCATTAATGTATGATTTGTACAGAGAAATCGTTCATTAATAACCCCCATTAATGAACGATTTGTTTTAATAAACTATTTTAGTATAGGCCACCAAACATACCATATTCAAATGTCACTGTAAAACGTCAAACGTGATTTATAAGTTATTTGTGGCTATTATGGATCTCGAAGACGCTCTAATATTGACCCCGTCAGAAGTTTTGGAGAGTGCCAATGTTGCTTCATTGTGTTTGCTCCCGGAAAAAAGCAGGTCTTTATACGAAAAGACATACGGAGAATTTACAACATGGTGCGCAGAGAAGCAGGTAACTATGTCTATTCCTGGTTTTAATTTCAGCAATTGCACAGTTACTAATCTAACTATAAATATAGACAAACACAGTGCAACTTAAAAATTAGTAATCTTACAAATTAGTTAATAGGTTTTGAATCATTTGTATATGTATATCACAATAATTATCACAATTAATTTGATTTTTTAAACTTTTTTATTGCTAATAAGATCAACGAAAAAATATTGTAACCAACACGTAAGATTAATCGGCGATTAATAATCTCGACAATTAACGCGCTCGCTCGCTCCGCTCGCTCACGCGTTAAAATTTCTCGATAATTAATCGCTCTCATTAATCAACTTGTTGGTTAAATAACTATTATCGGTTTTAAATTTTATGTACCTTCCTGAAACATATTAAGCCATGTAATTAACAACGTTTTAAAGAAAATTAAATTTTACTTTTTGAGTGAGTAAGCATTTTGGTCCCACAGACCAACCGGGGGCTTTCATATGTAAAATAATGCGAAAATATAATAAATACGAGCGAAGTTAAATTCATCTGTCCACAACTGGTTTTGATTAAAATTTTAATTCAAATCAATTACATCTTGCATTCAACGACTTGACATAAAGAGAGAAATCATCTTCTAACAGAGATTGTACTTTTGTATAATGGAAGTGGTAGTAAGCTTCTGATTTTAAAATACACTAAATGACGCTGTAATTTACATTTAAAGTTCATCCAATTCCTCGAATGCTGGTGTTAGTATTATCTTCATCGGCTTGCAAAACAGCTTCCTCAGCTTGGGCAGTTTTTGCTGTGCTTTGCCTACCTACCGTCTCTTGGTTAACATCTACTCGAGCTTTTCATCTTATATGCTGATCAAGTCTTTGCAAAACATTTTCAACTGAATATCTCCTGCATGATATTATGCAGCGCACCAAAATTTTTCGCCACATTTTCCAGAAAAAACAGTCGTTTTCGAAAACAGTATTCGTTTAAAACACAAATAATAATTATTAATATTTATTTATAATTATTATTATATTTAGCACTAATTATTCAAATTTCAATAGTAATAATTAAATGATTGATGGTATTGTTCGAAATTTTGGTACAGAAAACAGAAAATTTATAGTAATGATTCAAAATTTTCCTTCAGTCTTTGAAGTTACGGAGAATAAAAATTTTATTGTGACAGAAATAATTGAAAATTTGATTATAATAATTAAAATGTAAAAATTGTGATAGAAATAAAATAAACTTTGACAGTCATGCAGACAGAAATAATTTATTTTTAATAGATATATCTAAAATAAACTGAAATTAAAAACATTGATTGAAATTTTTGTAGGAATTATTAAAATATTGACAACGATATTAAAACCAATCAGTAATAATTTTGACACTGTCTTTTTTTTACGATTTTATAAATTTTAAAGAATATAGTAATATTAAAAAAAAAACATGTAAATGGTTATAATTGTAATTTTGGCAGTAATAATTGAAGTTTTTACAGTAATCTTTGAAATGTTGACAGAAAGAAGTAATCTTCATAATTATATATATCGCACGCAAATAATGTAGCAACTGTTATTTTATATCAATGTTAATCGTATTAAGCTAAATTCTCAATAAGCTAAGTTTTTCATAGATAATTATCAATAGTGTGTTATATTTTATCTTTCTAATACAAAACCGCACAATAAATATTGTAATGTAGACAATGCCGTTTTACATTTTAATAATATATTTGTCACATAAGAATATCTCTTATCGTATACAATATCTCTATGTTGAGCACGGTAACTGAGACACCCTGTACCTATATATGACGTGCAAGCAAGCCCAAATGTGCGTATATAGTAATTAATGGAAAAAGTACCCAGATCATTGATTCGTAGACACAGGAATTTGTTGGTATTAAGTTGATTTCAAATTAATTAAATATTATTCATCGTCATTCGTAATATGCGTAAAAGGCATGTAGGGTTGCTAACCGGAAATGTGACATAAGTACTTGTAATATACTATCTCTATAAAAAAAAATGCGTGGCATGATAACATTTACATTACATTCACATTACTTTCAATGTATTATTCCTAATATGCTGATAGCAGTTTGCACATTTAGTTCATCTAACAACCCGTTCTTTTTCTGCAAGGGAACCAATGTTATTATATTTGAATTAAAAGACTTTTTTTTTAATTTCCTAGTTCCTACACATTTTCCCAAAAAGTCCTTCCATTTCTTTAATTTTTGCACTTGCAAAATTGTTACAACAAAAATAGTTTTACAATTAGTAAGAGATTGGTACAAAGGCGAAGTTCCAAAAGTGAAGTTTATTTTAACAGTTTGATTTTTACTTTAAATCATAAGCGACCTAAAATGTCACAGTTTGACACTAGATATAAAAAATATATTGAAAGTGTTTTACAAAAATGCCACATCTCACTCTGATGCAGAAAGCTAGAGCGATTGTAAAGCTAGAATAAAATTGGTCTTCAGCTCCTGTGGTAAGACTAAACTTAAAACGGTATCTACCTACCGTAAATCAAATAAATACCTAAATTGATTGATAACTCTAAAAAGCTTTAAATAACTATTAAGCATTAAGAGAGGTAAGTATCTTTTACCAGTCGATGTCGAGTTTGCGCCCGAGCGACAGCGAGGGCTAGCAATAAAGACCGAGACTGGTCAAAACTTACCTCTCAAATTGCTTATAACTGTTTTTCCACTCCTGAAGTTGGTTTAATTGTTTGTGTTTGATTAATTTATTTTCGCAACATGAACCAAATGTCAGTACAGCTTTGGTTGCTAAGACTATTTTTCAAACAAAGTGTGAATGTCAGAAATTGCATTCGTTCAGTTGTAAAATGAATTCCAATGAAAACAAACAAGCAATGGCAATTGAAGAAGCTGCAGATGCTGTCTGTTCCTTCCTACTGCCGGAGAAGTCGAAGGGGTGTTATCAAAAGTGTTTTAAAGATTGGTGCCAGAGAAAGAACGCTATTGAAATTATTTTACTTACGTCCCTGAGGGAAGTAAGTGATTACTTACTTCCCGTTGCTCATAGTAACCAAAGCTTTATCGGTAAGTGGTACTTACTTCCACTAAATCAATGTTATAACAGTGTACTTACCATGCAAGGAGTGGAAAAAAGATATTATTGCAAGGTGGAAAGACCGCAGGTCGATGCGAATAAAATATTGCTACTATTACTATTGTTGCATTAGTCTTCAAACTTTTTAAATAAGAGTATGGAGTAATGTCAAGTCTTGTCGTTGGGTGCTAGATGCAATAAATAGAAATAAAAAATAGAATTTGAATCAAAAGCAGTTGTGGACAGATGAATTTACCTTCGCTCGTGATGGCATATTTAATATGCATAACCATAATTATTTTGTATATAAAACCCCCATTAACACAACGGTTGGTCTGTGGGACCAAAAATGTTAGTCACTCAAAAAGTAAAATTTGATTTTCTTTAAAAAGTCAATTACTAGGCTTAACTTGTTTTAGGAAGGTACATAAAATTTAAAACCAATAAAAGAATATTAATGAAAACTATTACTTTTACTATATTGGACATTCGTGCGCTTGAGGGTTAATTGATGGTTAGTTTTCTGTCTCCGCAATAGTATCAAATGAATAACTGCCGGTTTTAGATAGGTAATCGGAGACTGTAAGATAGGGCTTAAATTTATCAGGTGCATCTAATCCACATTAAATTTAAAAAAAACACTTGAAAATATCTTTTTTTTTTATTATTATAATAAATATAATAAATAATAAATATAACACAAGGCTTAAAAATCATAGACTATTTACATAATACAGTACAATAATTTCTTAATAGATTGGCTCAAAGAATAAAATTTAACAAAGAATAAAATATAATAAACACGTATACATTGATAGAAAACATTCACAAAGTGCAAGCCATGCAACCTAGCAATTGAAAAACAAAACTGGCGGACATAAGAAATGTCACTGCTCATTTTATGGCGGTGTAATTTTATTTAATACTCTATTTTTTAATGTAAATTGTTCTTCTAAATTAGAAGTTAACAGTTAAGTGTTAAAATTCATTGAACAATTCTTTAAATTCTTCCGCAACTTATTTAAAAGCAACGTAGTTATTTAATGTAAGTCAAAGAAGTATATAACAGATATTAACTATTAGCTGCTAACCTTTAATTTAGAGGGACAGTACCGATTAATAACGAAATATAAAGAAACATAGCCAACAAATAAGCAGAGACAATTTTTATGTCCACGAAACATGTACATATATGACATTTCACAAATTAACTGTCAACAATGGGTTTTGCAATTTAATTTGTTATGAATATCTATCCAAGATATTTAATTTTATTCAGTCATACAAGTGTTTATCCAATAACGACACAACGTAACTCGGGATTACTACTCACAGAAGTGGACAAATGTAAATATGATAAAAAAGGTGTGACAATGTTGATATTCTATTTGTTTCTTACATACTAGTTTCATGTACAAATATAATGTGTTTTTGGACGTGGCATGTCCACTTTACAACAAGCAACTCGACACAAAGTTCATGTAATTGGTGTAGCGTCTTCACAACACTTCACGTGTACACTTCACAACAATCAACTCGACATAAAGTTCATGTAGGTACAATCTTCGAAGAGCATAGGGAAGAACATGTTGTTGGTGTCTTCATGTAACTCAATATTAATAATCTTTCACGGATATCACGGTGCAGATCAGACCCAAATCGCTACGACGTGCAACTATCACCTATAATAATCCGGTGCCATGGTTTCCTTCCGTCATTGTTTCCGCACAGACCCGTGTGACTCCGTTGACTGCCCTTTTCGGCCAACTCATTGTAGGGGTAACCTCTAGCCTCCCAGCACCATCACTGCTTCATGTCCTCTGTCCTGACATTCTGTTCTGTCGTTTGCTAGGCCTCCACACTAAGCCAGATTGTTTTAAACACAAACAGTACAACACAAGTGTGCACCGGTGGACACAACAGTGTCATTAACAAACAAGGTTAATATATTTGTTTTGCATTTTACATGCTCTGAAAGTATTTATTTGTCAAAGTCAAACATCTGATCTGACAGCGAAATGCAGCGTTGCCACATGTATTTCTGCAATCATCATCCCCACTTTTTTTCGATATATCGACAAAATATCCATCGATACGTGTATTCTGTAATACCGGCGCCCAGCAATACAATTTCCATTAATACAATACTCAACGATACAAACATCCGAAGCATTCGACACCCAATTCTGTGTGCTCCGAAAGACGTAGATATCCATTGAAAACGTATTCAATGATATAGACCCAGCTATTATACGAACCTTGTCGATTATACAAAGGTTCGTATAATCGCATCATTAAAATCTTCCTCATCCTTGAAAAAAAAAAACGAGGAAAAAAAATCGTTCAAATGTATATAATAATTGTACATTCAATATTAATAACTATTAAATTAATAAATATCCTGTGTACTTTATTGTAATTGATTTATTTTGTTGATGAAAAATCTACTTTTATACAACTCGGAGATCGAAAATACTCGAATCTCGACTAGGTTGTAAAACGTTTCACAGTGCTAATATTTTAATGAAATTAATAAAATGTCACGTAGATCTTGTCAGCTGAGGATTCAATGGCAAAATATTTTCTAACCAATTAACCCTCGGGCATTGATAAATAACTTATAATTTTATCACTCGTTCCTCGAGCACATTGCTTTAAGGCCGGGGAATCGGCCCGCCTCGGACCGTGGACAGTTGATCTCTGAAGATAATTAATATTTATGAATATTTTTTTCTGTACTGTATTTGAATATACAGGGTCCTGCAAAAGTGTGTCGGGCTTTCCTAGCGCGTTTACCGTCAAAGATTGAAAAACATGTTTCGCACAAAAAGTTATTGGTTTACAAATCTTTATGCCGTAAAGTTATTTTCAAATATACAGGGTGTCGCAATTTTGCGAAATAACAAAATCAAACATTTTTTTAAATAGAACACCCTGTATTTATTCAAGTTTTCTGATGACATATTTCAACCTCTACAATGTTGTCTATTTAGTTTTGGATTATGTTACAGTGTTACCAACTTACAATTTTTTTTCACAATATCATGCATAAGCAAGCTCAACTTTAAAAAGTCGTAACGACCTCATTTTTTTAAGGTTAGAATAACTTTTAGCAATAGTCGCAGTGTAGTTAATAAGCAACCTTTTTGTAATGAGAAATTTGAATTTAGTAATACAGGGTGTCCAGAAAAAAATGCCAATCTTTGCCAAATTTCAAACCGGTATAACCCTTTTTTTCAAATGGAATGCCCCATATTTTATGTCATTATTCGGTAAGTGTTTTTCTTCTCTTTAATTTGATGGTGCATATTTTATGTCTGAACCCTATAGTTGTTGAGATATTCAATATTTTTCACAAAAGTAACCATTTTATTACATTTCTATGCACTGAAGTAGGTCATTCTGAGATAAAACAACAGCCAAAATGTAGGTAAGAATCAATGTGAGATGAACAAAAACATTTTGAATATTGATGTAGGATCCTTTCTATTTTGTATTAATAAGTTTGTTTTCTGTCATGGTTTTGGAATAAAATAATTATTTGTATTGCAGAAGTACTATCTACTATTTTACAATTTTTGTTCATCTCACATTGATTCTTATTTACATTTTGACAGTTGTTTTGTCTCAGCATGACCTATTTAAGTGCATAGAAATGTAATTAAATGGTGACTTTTGTGAAAAATATTGAATATCTCAACAACTATTGGGTTCAGACATAAGATATGTACCATCAAATTGAAGAGAAGAAAAAGGCCCATCGAATAATGACATAAAATAGGGGGAATTCCATTTAAAAAAAAGGGTTATTCCGCTTTGAAATTTGTAAAGTTAGACATTTTTTTCTGAACACCCTGTATTACTAAATTCAAATTGCTCATTACTAACATGTTGTTTAACCACACTGAGAATATTGCTAAAACTTATTCTTACCTTAAAAAAACGAGGTTGCTACCATTTTTTAAAGTTGAGTCTGCTTATGCATGATATTAGGAAAAAATATATAAATTGGCAACACTGTAACATAATCCAAAACTAAATAACTACAATGTAGAGGTTGAAAAATGTCATCAGAAACCTTGAATAAATACAGGGTGTTCCATTTAAAAAAATGTTTGTTTTTGTTATTCCGCAAAACTGGGACACCCTGTATATTTGAAAATTATTACGGCATAATGGTTCTTAAACCAATAACTTTTTGTACGAAACATTTTTTTCTATCTTTCACAGGAAACGCGCTAGGAAAGCCCGACGCACTGTTGCAGGACCCTGTATATACAGGGTGTCTACGCTAAACCGTTCGTTAAAAGTTTACGAGGTTGCCGTAGTCCTAAAAATTTAAAAAAAAAATCCTCGTCACACGGTTGAATGAGTTATCCTTATGTGAAATATTTTCAACTTTCTATCACTTCCGGTTCCACCGGAAGTTGCACCGACTTTCTTATTTTAAATGGAACACCCCATATATTATTATATTTTTGAATTCCCCGCTTAAATTGGAACATATTTTGTAAGAACGTATGTACACTTATCTCTTCTTGTTTCAAGAAAAAAATGTTTTTCTAAAATGTTGACCTCTAAAAGGTAGCCAGAAATCTGTCTATAACTTCTCTTAGGAATATGATAAAATTATGAGTAATATTTCTAATTGTACCTAGACGATACCTCTATGAGTTAAATAATTGAAAACTGTCAATTTTGGTAATAAGTGTTCATAAAATGTCAATATCTAAGTGCTCTCTTAAATATCCCGTAATTCAATTTTTTTAAATGGAATGACCCATATTTTATTGCATAGCACGATTGTGAGAAAAATGTACTACAAAAAAGTATAATATATCCATACTCCTAAAGCAAGTATTTTTTGAATTATTTCGAAGATTACATTTTCTTCGCATTTCTGCAGGGTATAATTTTGCATTTCACAAGTGCACTTTAGTAGGCATGTGATATGTTTTTGTTTTATCGCTATTGTAATGCAAACTGTCAAATAATAAAACAAATTTGAATAAAGTATTACAGAAATCAAAATCAATAAAATGAATCATTACACAAATCAACAAATTCTCAATTTATTCTTTATACATGGCAACTATAATAGAATTGTTGCTCTAACTTGTAGAGTATTCAATGCCTACTAAAGTGCACTTGTGATATGCAAAGTTATACCCTGCAGAAATGCGACGAAAAATTAATCCTCCAAATAATTCAAAAAATACCTGGTATAGGAGTATGGTTGTATTATACATTTTTGTAGTAAATTTTTCTCACAATCGTGCTATGCGATAAAAAATGGGTAATTCCATTTAAAAAAAAAATGAATTACAGGATATTTAAGAGGGCACTTAAATATTGACATTTTATGAACACTTATTATCAAAATTGACAGTTTCCAATTGTTTCACTCATAGAGGCATCCTCTAGGTACAATTAGAAATATAACTCATAATTTTATCTTATTCCTAAGAAAAGTTATAGACAGATTTCAGGGTACCTTTTAGAGGACAAAATTTTAGAAAAACAGTTTTTTCTTGAAAACTGGAAGAGATAAGTGTACATACGTTCTTACAAAATATGTTCCAATTTAAGCGAGGAATTCAAAAATAAAATAATATATGGGGTGTTCTATTTAAAATAAGAAAATCGGTACTACTTCCGGTGGACCTGGAAGTGATAGAAAGTTGCAAATATTTCACATAAGGATAGCTGATTCAGCCGTATGACGAGGATTTTTGTGAAATTTTTAGGACAACGGCAACCCCGTAAAATTTAACGAACGGTTTAGCGTAGACACCCTGTATATATAAACACTGTGTTTAGACAACATTTTGAAAAAAAAAATTAACTTGAAGTTTTAATTATGATAAAAAATACTTAGTTTTAAGTATATGATGTATTTAATATAAATCAACTATAATCTATCCAGACATGCTGTACATAAGGTACTTCAAGAAACTGTGATAAAGTGCGTTCGGAGACTGTGATAAAATTATTTCGTGGTTATCAATGTCCTAGGGTAATTACTACTGAAAATCTGCCTGATGAGAATGACATGGTTCTTATGTCGGATAATAAAGACGATGCATAAATAATTTATAAGATATTTAAAGTAGTTTCGTTCGTGTCTGCTGATTCGGAAGTGATTCGTACCTGTATATTTTACTTTCTCTGAAATCAACCAATTTTTATTTCAATCCTAAATTTCCCGAGCCTAAACCTATTGGTGTTTGTACCATAATTAAAGAGATGCAAAACCAGACAATTGTAGTTCACACAGATGCATATGCAATCCTTTTGAAGTCTCAGTTGCAAAACCGGACATATGTATTTTTAAAAAATATATAGGGTGTCAATTTAAAAAGTTGCCACCGACTTTTTTCATAGAACAAATGATTATTTTTAAAATTACTCAACACCGGTTGGGTGGTTCGGAGGGGGAACCAAAATGACGTAGGTAGTGTCGACCCCCTACCCAGCCTTTCAGTCACATCCAGCTTCATCTAAAAAAATTAAATGGCACCCCCCTACTTGTGATACATCGTTGGAAAGCTCTTGAAAAATGCTTTCCAGTCATTATTCATCCAATATGATTTGGTCAACTAGTTTTTGAATTAAGTGCAAATAGAGTGCAAAAAAGTCCAATTAATAAAATTCTAATAACATGTTAAAGTAAATGTTGGAAATGGTTTCCTTGTTTCCTAACAAAACTATGTTCTGCTTGCAAACTCCTCGCGAACTTTCTAAAAGGTTTGTCTAGCAATAGCTCGACATTATTGTGCTATTCTTTCTCGTAATTGTTCAATAGTATCTGATTGCGTTTTATAAACTACAGACTTTAAGTGACCCCATAACAAATACCTAGAGGTATTAGATCTGATGATATAGTAGGCCATTTGATAGGCCCTCTTCTTCCAATCCACTGCTTTGGATAGTGACGCTCTAACCATGCTCTAACTGGAAGTACATAGTGAGGAGTTGCACCATCTTGTTGAAAATATAATGTATTTTCGGTAAGTCCACAATTTCCATGTTCATCTGTTTGGTTTTCAACCTCCTATACAAGAGGCTCAATGAATGCATCCAGCAAATTAGCATAAATGTCGACGTTCAAATTTTCATTAATTTCAACAGCGAAGGGATCACTTGAAATCTATAGTTTATAAAACATAAATGCAAAATGAATCTGATACTATTGAACAATTACGAGAAAGAATAACACAAGAATGTTGAGCTATTACTAGACAAATCATCAAAAAGTTCGCGAAGAGTCTGAAAGGAGGCTATATTTTTGATTAGAAAACAATGGAAGCCATTTCCATCATTTACTTTAACATGTTATTTGAATTTAATACATTGAACACTTTTGCATTTTATTTGCACTTCATTCCAAAGTTAGTTCACCAAATCAGATTGTATTAATAACGATAGGAAAGCAATTTTTAAGAGCTTTCCAACAACGTATCACACGTAGAAGGCTGCCATTTTTTTTTATGGAGGTGGCTGTGTCTTAAAGGGTGGGTAGGGAATCGACACTACCTACGCCAATTTGGTTTCCCCTCCGAACCACCCAAACAGTTTTGAGTAATTAAAAAATAATCATTAGTTCTATGAAAACAGTAGGTGGCAACTTTTCTAATTGACACCCTGTATATCTTTTTAGTAACAAATCAGACATTTCTGAATAAAGCACCTACCTACTTTATTAAAATCAGAAAATATCTGAACCTTTAATTTTCGACAGGCATGGCAGTAAAAAGATTTAGCTAAGAAGCCAGTTAAATATGTTCAAAGGATGCGTAAACATATGCAAAAGCAATATTAACAATTAGAGAGAATTTCAAAGTAAAAGCTTATTTGATAGCACTTCAAATCCAGAAAAGTAAAATTCGGCATACAATATTAGAGCAATTAATTAACCCTATGAAGAGGCTTTGGAGAAACGGGATGTGCAGAAACTGAAAGTAATTCATAGTAGGCGGACAGTGTAAAGTGCAGAATTTAAGACAATGTCAAAAATATTAAAAATCAAGTGATTGTAATGGTGGAAAAAAAAATCAACGTATCATTCAATTCAACTCGACGAATCAACAGACAAAACCGGTTACAGTTCTCCATTCTATTGTGGCACTTCTCTGTTTGCTAAACTTGCCGGGCAGATTAATTAGTTCTGAGAGTTTCAATGAATTTAAAAGTAATTTCCAGAGACAGGTTTTCTGTGTACAAATTTTGAACAACCATTTTATGATCTCATTTTATACATTTTGAGATTTTGAATGAGATGAGAAATTTTTAATTGTCAGTCATTCATATCTTACAGAATAAGTGAGATTTTAACTCTTAGTCAATGATACTTGACAAAGCAATTAAAATTTCACATATAAATAATTGACAAAATTGACATTAATTCGCGAAATTTGATGGAATAATTGACATTCTTATAGAAATATTTGAAAAATTGATTGTAAACAATAAAATTTTAACAGAAATTATTGAAATGTTTACAGTTGGTCATTTATATTTCGCAGAACAAGTGAAATATTGACAGCCAATGATATTTTGCAGAACAATTAGAATTTCACTCAAAAATAATTGAAAAATTGACAGTTGATTAAGACAAATGAAAAACAATGGGTTGTCATTTGCATGGAGGCTTTTACGTTTACACTTAGGTAGATAAGCCTTGAAAAAAAAACTCATTAATTATATACAATATTTTATAAATATTGCAGAACAAGTGAACTATTGACAGCCAATGATATTTTGAAGAACAATTACAATTTCACCCAGAAATAATTGAAAATTTTACAGTTGATTAAGACAAATGAAAAAGAAATAAAATGAGAAACAAAATGGGTTGCCATTTGTATGGAGGCTCTTACGTTCACACTGTAGATAAGCCTCATTATTTATTATTTACAACATTTTATACTTTTTTACAAGTTATTATCTTAGTAATGTTTTATGTAATGTTATAGAAAATACAAAAAAAACATTCTTTATTCAAAAATTGTAAACACTGAAAATTTGAAAAATGGTATTTTAGTTTTAGAAAAATTTTGAATATGAATACAAACTTCAAGATTAAAAACGAAATAGATTATACATGTAAAAGCAAAATATTCTTTATAACTTAATTTATTTTTTGAAGTAACATTAAGTAGTAATATAATTATAATGCAATTCAAACGAAAATAACGATATATTTATTATCTAATAATAATATTTATAATCTAAGATACGACATATAGTAATTACAATAATTGACAGTGGATCAATGAAATTTGACTGAATAATGAATGTTTCATAGCAGTATCTAAAATATTGATAGTAAACAATGAAATGTTAACAGGTATAACTGAAATTTCGAAATTTATTTATATTAACATAACAAGTGAAATTTTCACAATCAATAATATTTCATAGAACTATTCATATTTTATCTGGAAAAAAATGACAGGAAATCAATAAAATTTAATAGAATAACTGACATTCTTAAATAAATATTTGAAAGATTGATAGTAAATAACGAAATTTTAACACATATAATTGAAATTTTTACCTTTATTATATTTAACAGGACAGGTGAAATTTTTACAATCAGTGATAGTTCTTAGAATAATTAATATTTTATCTAAAAAAAAATGACAGTAAATCAATGAAATATTTGACATACTTATTGATTATTTACAATATTGATAGTAAACAATGAAATTTTCATCTCATTTTATACCCATCTCATTTTATACATCGTCAGCAACTTGTGATGAAAATAATATCTCTAGAACTGCTTGAAGTCTCTCAAATGTAATTACAATTTTAGATGTAATTTAGCACAAATCGCTAAATTCCAGGGCTCATACTTCTGTTCTTCTTCTTTACGCTGAGGTGAAATAGATGTTGAGGGGAAAGTACTAACCTTAATATTCGACCTGTGCCAAGAAGTTAAGTTATTCTTCCAGCAGCAAAATAATTCTGAGATGTCTTGTCCTTGTCCGACAATGATTGCCAGACCAAAGCTTGCTTATCTGGCAGATATTTTCCTCCGTTAAACGAGCTGAACATATGCACATATGAACATATGTACTTGTAGTACAGTTTACGGCTATGTACGCATTGCGATGTATATTCGATTCACTTTAAAATACATGTAATTACGGCAAACGCGGTTGGTTGAAGAAGATCTGCAATCGTTTTTAAATCTTGATAAGTATATAAAATAAGATAAGTCAACCAACGGGTATGTTGGGCTCAAAGAAGAGGACTGCGATGAGTTTATTGTTATAAAGTATTCAGCGAACCCAGATGCCCAAATGATTAACAATACTACATCTCAAAATATAAATCGATTGAATTTCGTGCTAAAAATTATACAAGTGTTGTGTTCTGAAAAACAAGTTGAATGTTTGGAAGAAATGTACCACGCGATTATTAATTTGGCATGTATTCAAGATACATCGTGATGTTGTAATTCGTATATCTATAAACATACTAAACAGTTTATACTTATTTCCTCGTTAGCTTTTATTACATGCTCTACATTATTACAAAAACATGATTGAAAGTGGTGTGCTATAAAGGAAGGTACTAAAGTAGTTATAAAGAGAACAAGTAATTGTAATATCGCAATAATGAAATCGTGTTTCAACGATTATTATTTAGCATTACAACAATCGAAATCCAATGGACTAATAGGATGTTGAGATGATAAGATCGATGGTGGTATAATTCCCGCAGTGTCACCAGGAATTGGTCATTGGCCATCGGCCATCGATTACTACACATTTATGCCATCCCGGATGTCTGAGACGTGAGTCCTCCTGTCAATCAGCGTGGCACGACTTGGTTCTCTTGGACGGCCTCTGCAGATGACTTATGGATCCATTACGTAATGTAAATACGGCCGTTCGACTTTATATATCGGGAATGCCAATGCGCTGGAATTTATGCAGTCGACTAGATATGACGGGAGTACACCTTTGTTACTACTAATAACCAACAGATTTATTTCTCATAGGATGCTCGGCTCGTTTAATAAATTATTTTAATTGATGCCGCCGCCCGTCTCTCTCATTTCCAGCCTCATTTTTACCGTTCTCGCTCCGTCCGGCGGGCGCAGAAATTACGGCCGTAAATATTTGTATGATTGGTCGGCGGATTTTTGAGACACGCTGGACATAAATTTCCCATTTTTATGTCTGCCATCCGCAACGTCCTAGCAAAAAGCGCACGGGGCTCGGTTTACCACCAACCGGAACCAGTGCGATCATTGGCAACCGGTAATCGAAGATCGCGTTACGAGAATGGATACAATTCGTGCGTTAAACGCGACACGTCCCATTTTTTCTTCACTTGCGACGGAAATCGAAAGTTGTCGGCGTTTTGTCGGACGACTTGCACCGGTCTGGGAGCAAGACCGGGACGGAAGCGAAGAGTCTCAGCTGCGGTAAGCGGTTGGCGCACTTCATGGAGAATTTCTTTTGAGTAACTAACTAAAGTTCGAGGTCAAATTATGCAAAACACATCGTTTCTTAATACTCCTCATAAGAAAATCGCTAATACACCAAAAATATTACCAGGCAAACAAAATTACTAAGGCTTTTAAAAATTAGCAGTAATCATAAGTTCAATTGTACTTCCTAATACATAATCAGAGAAGCCTTAGAAAGTAATGCGTACGAAATTATTCCAAATGGACAAACTGTGCAACTTTATAATATCAAACGTCAAAAGTCCTTACTTTGAACATCTAGCGTAATAAATTAATTTTTTTTAACGAGCATATAATGTAGGCTATAATTCATAAGGATGAATAGATCATGTGCAAGTCAAATACGACGTTTTATCTATATCTATATATGATTTTAAAAAATAAATTAATATTAACAAATTTTTGTCAATAAGAAACTAATTGTTAGCAACCAAATCTACATATGTAAATGAGCGTACAAGGGTTGAATTTATTTATCGTATGGCATACACAAATATGATAATTGTTATATTAATACGAGTAGCTCTTGTCGTATTAGAAGTAGTGCGTCGAATAGAATTTTATTTCGTTCCGGGTAATTTTTTTCCGGGATTTTTTTTTATATTTACAGACATATGCAGGGTGAGTATTTTTTTCATTTTAAGAATTGGGATCTCGGAAACTATATGACAAAGAGATTCAGTTAAATAAGGAAAGAGTTGTCATTTTTCGAGCTTATGAAAAATATGCTGTTGTTTTTTGAAAAAAAAAACATAGTTTTTGAGTTATAATACAAACTTTTTTTTAAATGGCATTCATAGTTGGCTCTGACATTTTTACAAAGGACAATTAATACTCTTGGTTCTCTTTATCGTTTGCGTCTTCTATTTTTGCTCTACGAATTGAGCTTTTTTTTTTAATGTTAGTAGGTTAGTTAATGTTTGAGTTTTGCCAGTGAGATCTAGTCCTTGTTTTCTCTTGGGATGTTTGTGCGTTCTTATGTTTCTCTTCTTCTTGTGTTGTAGTCGTGTATGTCTATATTCGTCTTTAAGTTTATGTTGCTGTGTTGGTATATTTTGATGTATGTTTAGTTGTTTAGTGTGGTTTACAACTTCTGTGGTGGTAGTGAGGTGTGGTAGGTTGTATAGGATTTTCAGAATTTTGTTCTGTTGCATCTGAATTTTATTTTTTATTTATCCTTCGTCCTTTTACCCTTTCGGGTGTCGGACTCTGAATTTTATGTAAGTTCTTTTCTGTCGTATTGCTCCAGATGTTTATCAAATAATTAATGTTTGAGCTGTAGAGTGAGTGGCATAGTGTCTTTCTCAGGTGTTCAGGGATATACGAGGGCTGTTTGACGGAAGAGTGACTTTTCAAAGGTTGGTAACACTTTCGCTATAATGATTATGTTGCTAGCTCCTAAGGCCTTTCGGAGGTCTACTGTCAAAATTTGGCACCAATCTTACAGATAGATTATGTTTTATACTTATTTGAAGAAAACAGTTTTCGTTGTTGTGTAAATATGGAGAAAAAATAATTTCGAGTGTTGATTAAACATTATTTTGTACGTGAAAAAACAATTAAAGAAACCGAGGAAAAGTTACGTAAATATTATCCAGAATCTGCTCCGTCCCATGGAATGATTTGTAAGTGGTTTCTGCTTTTAAAAGTGGCCATATGAGCACGGTTGATGCAGATCGTCCAAAACCATCATTTACTGTAACTACTCCAGAAATGGTTAATAAACTCTATGGCCTTGTAATTGACAATCGTCGAATAAAAGTTCGTGAGATAGCTAATGAAGTAAACATCTCAACCAAACGGGTATACAATATTTTGCATGAACATTTCAATAAGAAAAAGCATTCCGCGAAATGGTTGCCGCGTTTTCTTAATGGTGAACAAATGCGCGCTCGCATTAAGAATTCAGAAGAATGTTTTGCCGCCTTCAACGTAATTCAAAGGATTTTTTTCGTCGATATGTCACAGTAGATGAAACTTGGATACACCATTATACTCCAGAAACATGCATACAGTCTAAATAATGGATTTCTCCATGCGAACATGCTCCCAAAAAGGCAAAAACATTTTTTTCGGCCAATAAGGTCATGGCCACAGTTTTTTTGGGATTCTAAAGGGGTAATCTTTATTAATTGTTTACAAAAAGGAAAAACGATAACTGGCCAGTATTATGCTGATTATGCAGACACGTTTTGATGCCGAACTTGAAAAACAACGACCGCATTTGATGAAGAAAAAAGTGTTGTTACATCACGATAATGCGCCCTCACATTCGTCTGCAATTGCTACAATTAAATTGGCTGAATTGCATTACGAATTACTGCTTTATCCGCCATATTTGCCAGATCTGGCTCCCAGTGATTTCTTCTTATTCCCAAATTTTAAAAAATGGCTGGGTGGAAAAAGATTTTAGGCAACTGAAGAGGTGATAACCGAGTCAAATGCATATTTTGAAGACTTTCCGAAAGATTACTTTTTGGAAGGTTTAAAAAAACTGTAAACTCGCTGGGCTAAGTGTGTACAGTTAAAAGGGTGTTATGTTGAAAAATAAAATATTTTTTAAACAGAAAAATAACGTTTTCATTAAAAAGTCACTCTTCCGTCAAACAGCCCTCGTATATCTTAATCTTGTTTAACATTAACAATTATTATTGAGTTTTTCGAAGTTATCCTGTTGATGTTCGGTCTAGTGGAGTTTGTTTGTTATTGTGAGTCCCAAGTATGTTACTTCCTTCGTTCCTTTTATTGCTGTGTTGCTCAGTAGTATGCTAGGGTAGGTGTGTTTTTTTTTTTTCGAACTACATGAATTCTGTTTTGCTTCATTTATCGTTAATGTATTTTTTGCGCACCAGTTGCTTAGTTTTTGCAGGCCCTCGTTTGTTGTTCTTTGTAGTGCCTCTTTATACCTATGCGAATTGATCAGCCATATGTCATCGGCGTACATGAATATTTGGCCTTTAATATTTTGTTCAGCTATGTCGTTTGTGTATATTTTATATCGTCGGCTAACAAGTGAAATTACTTACGTCACAAACTATAAAATGTGAGAAACTGCAGTTTTATATTCTACTCTTACCTTTCCTACTCAGTCATTTAATGAGTTGAGAATTTGGAAGTTCGGCTACAGGACCCTTTACTATACCCCTACTGAGCCTGAGATTTGTTACAATTTAGTAAAGCATCAAAATTAAACTTAACTAAAAATAGCCAAAAATTGACTAAGATATAGTATGGGTGGTATTATTCCTCCTTGCGGTGGCCCGAAATTACTTGTAGTTGTGCTGCTTACTGTGTTATCTTATTCACCGCTGCTCTAAATAGTTCCGTGCTGTTACAGCTGAACCACTCACGCATGTTTTTCATCCAGGATACCGTGTCTTCGATATTGGTTATTTGGGGTCTGTAGTGGGGATGACAATATTAGGCGAGTTACTTTGTTTTTCATTTTTGCAGTCCTCAAATTTTCAATCAGTTTTTGTCCATCGATAGTATCAAAGGCCTTTTTATGTCTATGAAAGTTATTATAGCGCCTTTTTTCCTATTTAGTTGTGATAGTGCCTTTGTGTTGGTAGGCGTGTTGGGCGTATTAGTCCAGTTTCTTGCAAGTGTTTTTCAATTTTTAATTTTATAATGCCTTCGACGATTTTGCTTAGTGCTGATGTCAGTGCAATAGGTCTGTAGGTTTGGGGTTCAGATTTCTTACCTTTTTTATATATAGGTATGATTATGGTATTTTTAAGGTATTCCGGAAAACATCCTTCTTTACGTATTTGGTTTGTTAGTCTGGTTATCACTGGTTGACAAGTGTTGTTCTGCTTCAGGATATTGTTCGTTATTTGGTCAAAGCCTGGTGCTTTATTGTTTTTGAGGCCGTTTATGTTCTTGGAAATTTCCTTTTCTGTGATGGGTTCCAGTTTTTTGTTGTGGTGTGGTGTCTGTTAGTCGTTGTGTGTTTGACTGATTTTGTATTTTTTCTGCTATTTTTTTTTTCTATTGTTGCGACATAGTCGTTGATGATGTATTTTTTCTTCATTTGGACCTGTATTGTACATTCGGTTTATGTTCGTAAGTGCGTTCATTATATGCCATGTTTTACTGACTCCTGTTGAAGTTGTTTTAATTTGTTTTTAAAGTAGGTTCTTTTAGTATATTTTATTAGGTTATATGTTTTTTTTATCCTTCTTACAATTCTACAACTCTCACCTGATTTAACTGAATCTCTATGTTTTATGGTTTCCGAGATCCCAATGCTTAAAATGAAAAACTCACTCTGTATATTGAACTCAAAAAGTAAATTAAATTAAATTTAAATACACATACACATAATGCACATACACCACATAAAAAAAAAATATTTTTAATATATTTTCTATATTAAAATATCTACAGTATGTCCCCAGATTGAATTTACAAGAAGGATATTTTTTTAATTTTTACTTTTAAGTAAATATATTATAGGAATTATAATTCCTGCTTTGTCTGAAACTACCAGTTCAATAATTGAAACTTTGATTTATTTATATGGGGTGAAGGCAAAATCAAAATTTTTAAATCTTATTTTGACACTTATTTGTTTACTATTTTCCAAAGGAATTTAAAATTACATTTAACAGCATTAAAGAAAAATAAACAATCCTCCAAATGCAGAAAATGATACTGGAAATTTAAAAACTATTGAAGAAATCTAAAACAGTATTCAGGAGTTTCATACCAGGCTTGATCTGTGTGAAGAAAATGGTGGGGGATTGTTTAAATGATTATATTTTTCATAATTATTTGACATAATGTGTTAAAATTAGATTTTTTTAATTTAGCCAACACCCTGTATAAATAAATCAAGTTATGTTTTTATAAGTGAAATGGTACTTTCAGGCCAAGCAGGAATTATAATTCCTATAACATTTTTACTTAAAAGTGAAAATTAAAAAAAAATCCATCTTGTAAACTCAATCCGGCGACATACTGTGTATTGTAGAATTAACCTGTGAAGATGGCTGAAAGATAGCCGAAACTAGTCTAAGGTGAATAAGAAATAACAAAATAATAAAAACAACAAAACGCCTTTATATCTAAACACTACCAGTAAGTACTCCAATGAAGAAGGACGAAAACGTTATTTTTGTTATTTAAGGACGTTATTTATATGTAAATTATATTATTGTTAGAGGTTTTTGTTCTGGTTTATCTCTTTCTTTAATTGTAATATTTAAAATTTATGACTTTTTCTCTTTTTTTAATGTAACCTTGTTTAGTATGTTAATAAACATATTCAAACTTTATATCGTTAAAAAGAGAATTAAAAAAAAATCAGAATATCAATAATATCAATAATAAAAATGATTGATTTTCATTTAAATAAAACTGTCGAAGACGTCAACACAATTGACATAACAAGATGAAAATGGTGTATATACAGGGTATTTTTAAAATATGAAATCAAAGCACTTCTGCCCTGCCGAGATAGTTGTACAAAATGAAAAATTCTTTAACAGGTCGATTTATGTTATTTATTATTAAAAATATTACGAAATCAGTAATTTTGACTAATGACATCATTGACACTTTTCTTAAATTGAATATGATATGATATGTTTATATTTCACAACTTTTGTAGAGCACTTAATTCTCTTTACAGCCACGCTTTTTTTTGCAAACATACTTATTATTTTGTATTAGCAATTTTGAATTAATTTCACTATTGAATCTTAAATTTTTCTATAGAATCTTTAAAAATGGTTTAAATTATTGCTAGGAAGTAATTAAATTGAAGTTTGCACAATTAATTTAACATTAACATTTGATCGAAGTGCTTCGATTGTTTTTTTAAATATAAAAAAAATCTAATTTTTTTATGGGTAACTATTCACAACTTTATCAATGTATGAAGAGTGGAGTTGCCATATGTCACTGTTTTCCAGGATTGTCCCGGTTTTTGGTTGAATGTCCCAGTGTCCCGAAAAAAGGCGCAGGTACGGCAATTTGTCCCCCTTTATAAGCTCTAACAGTAGATAATTAAAAGTCAATAATGTTGATCTATTATTGGCTGAATGCACAAAAATAAGACCTATCGGAGCTTTGAAAATTTCAAAATGATTGTTTTTATCTTATAATTTTCTTATTGCCTTTGATACCCTTATAAATATCTATTTAGTTGTGAATTATATACAGGGTGGCCCACCTATACTCGCTCGGACCATTGCTGCTAGACTAATGAAAATTGTGGACAAAATCTGATTGGAAGCATTGGACACTTGATGTGCTACTTTTTAAAATTATTTTTGAGTGTACAGAGTGTACCATAAATCGGGGACACAAAATTTGGCCTCTTTGTTAAATGGTACCACCCTGTATATTCTTTCAATTTGATTTGATTAAAATGTGAATAAGCGTTGCATCTGATCCCAAAAAATAAAAATGATTTGTGAAGCCCACTTAAAGCAGATTCTAAATATGAAACAATATACAGGGTGATCCATTTAAAAAAGAAGCAAAATTTTGTGTCCCGGAGTTAGAGTGTACCGTAACTCCGGGAAACCATAAATCTGTTACAGTCGAAAATAATTTTAAAAAGAAGAATATTATGTGTCCAATAAGTTCCAATTAGATATTTTTTCCTCAATTTTCATTAGTCTAGCAGCAATGGTCCGAGCGAGGATAGGTGGACCACCCTGTATTTTATTTTGTATTTCGTGACCAAAGGATACTGTATACTTTAACTTTTGTATAATTTGTTCTTATTTATATACAGGCTATTTTTTTTTAATATGGAATTAAATTGCTCCTGCCAGTAAGAAAAGTAAGAAAAAATAAAAAATCCTCGAACAGGTTGATTTTATTATTTATTCCGCATTTTCTGACGAACTGTGAAAAATTGTGACGTCAGTCATTTTTGACTTATGACATCATTGACTTATTATCACATTCGAGACATATGTAACCACAAATGATGCTTCACTGGCTGTCACAATTCTAGAATTTCAATGACTTTGACGCTGACAAATATCTGAAGGACCTAGTAACGAATAGTTCGATTTCTGTTCGCCACTGCGAAAACCGCTGGTATTAGGGAGAAGGGGGGAGATTGAACTAATTATCGCGACATGGTGCTATCGTAGGCAACCACGCGATCTCCGCTGTCCTCCCAAAATCTAACATTACATACATTAATTTCTAGATAGTAAATTTAATAAAAATTTGCTAATAAAAATATCACTTTTTAAAGGAAAGGATAAGAATTTTCGCATAAAAAAAAATGTAACTGTAAAGAGAATTAAGAGCTCTACAACAGTCGTGAAGTTAAAAACTCGAAATCCTTAAAAAAAATGTCAATGACGTGATAAGTCAAAAATAACTGACCTCATAATTTTCTAAGTGCGCCCGAAAATGCGGAATAAATTACTAAATCGACCATTTCAAAGATTTTTATATTTTCGAACTATCTCTGCAGTAGCGATTTGATGTTTAAAAAGCACCCTGTATGTTAGTAAGAACAAATTTTGTAAAAGTATACAGTATTTTTCGATCGCAATACAAAATAAAATATATATTTCAAAACTAAATACAAATTTATAAAAGGTATAAAAGGCAATAAGAAAATTATAAGATAAAAACGATCACTTAAAAATGTTTAAAACACTCCAATAGGTCATATTTGTATGATTTAGCCTATAATGAATCAACATTATTAACTTTTAGTTATCTACTGTTAGAGCTTATAAAGGGGGACAAATTAGCGCCTCTTTTCGGAACACTGGGATATTCGACCAAAAATCTGGACAATCCCCGCAAACCGGGACCTACGGCAACCCTACTCTTTCATCCAATGATAAAGTTGTGAATAGTTATCTGTTGGTTAATATATCAACAAAGATATTAGCGGAGCTAGTATCAATCTAACAGCTGTAGATTCATACAAGGATACTAGAAACGAATGAAGTAAGTATGTTTAATACCCTCGCGTGCAGATAACTATTCTCTACTGTAGACTGGTTCTGATCAAATAGAACAGAATAGAATAGAACAATTTCGGATCCATCAATTATTTATTTATTTACCAATGGTACTAGAACCAAGAGGAAATAACATGATTCATTGCAAGGAAATCAGCTAATCATCAAATTTCTATCAGAACTATTCCATCACTCCTTAGGCCAATAATAACGAACTCGGCACTAACGGACTCGAACTAACGGCAATTAGCATCGCTAGTCTGACAGACAGGTTAGAAGGCTTGCTTAGCATGTACGAAGGCCTGGGGTCGAGCCTCAAAATAGGTACAACATTTGTACTGAGAAACTAGTGCCATTCGACGTTGAGAGCTCATTAACGGCGCTCTAGATATCGAGGGCGAATTTCCAGACTAACAAGCCCAAATTCAATACACACACTAAGGCCTCAGGATAATATCCCTATTTAATACGTTCACCACTACTATTGGGCAACAAGCAAAACCTATGGAACCTAATTATGCGTTTGTGAGGGAAACTAACTAAGAATATTTGGATAGAGGGTCGAAGGTTCCAAGCCTGGAGACTAAAAAAAAACATCTTGTAGAGGTTACGTCGACGCTGTCGATTTTACCTTTGTAAAGCCGTGTAATCCCCTTGGCCAGAGCACATGGACATGTTGAAGAAAGAGCATGAGGGGTTGGGAGGGACGTGAGAGCGAGAGTGGCCGGCTTGGCCGACCGACGTTATGAACGAGCGGCCTTGGCCATTGTTGCTATTCAAATGTCACCGCGAAGAACGCGAGGGAACGCGAGACAAAATAAAGAGCCTATAAAATCGATATGATAAAAATGGTATTTATTGCCCAGACTCGTGTGCCACAATAAAACGAAATATCGCAATAGAGCGAGCTGGCAGAGCGCGTCCTGCCCTGCAGTTAGTTGTACATCGCTCGATCAGTGCTTTAGAGCCGGAATCTCCAGGCTTTATATTAATAATGTATTCAATTCAATTATTTCACGAGCCGCTGTGGTAAATAAGATACAGTGTGAGTTAATGATGTAATCTACAAAAGAAACAAAAACACGCGCTTAAAAGTGCGGAAAAAAATGTCAAGAAAACACATGTGGTCTGTAAATTGAAGATTTAATATACAAATATCCTATTTTCTATCTACACATTGGAAATATTCTGATCCTAAGAATTCTATTCCCACTTTTCATACAATAGAAGTCATAAATACAGTCATGCTCACATAAATCTAGTACAAGAAATTAGGTTACAATAGCATTTTTATATAGCAATGTTAAATTGTGTGTACTAGATTTATGTGAGCATGACTCTACATGTTGTACGATTGTATACTCAAACTTCTTCCTATTACATTAATTCTTCCAATACGTTTTAGTACCAGTACAAAACAGGAATTATACCTTCCTTCCAAAATAAATAGTCTGTTCAAACTTTCTAGCTTGTTTACAAATAGTTTCCTTGTATTACTATAAATGCTGCATATTTTAAAAGTCTAGCAACAATACCGATTAATTCTAAGGTTGAAGGCTTCTGAGCCACAAAATCAATTGTTTTTACAGGAAACGTGCTGATTTATAGCAGATTTGATTTATAGCAGCTCGAAAATAGTTTTGCTCATATTTTACAATTCTACAAGTATTACAATATCCCCATTTTCTTCATATCATTAAACAACACAATCTATCATCTACCACAACTCTCCACTCGAGGTCTCTCTTACCATATTTTTCATATTATTACTGATTGAAAGTGATCACCATCTCAATGTTAAACTTGCCTCATTTAGATGCATACAAAGTAATGTGCAATATTTCATTAAATTCATTATCTGTTGTGCCCAGTGGCAAGCCATGATGTCATTGTTTCAGTATTTCAGTGTATTAGTTACATGGTATTGTATATATTTACGATATGCGTAGGTTAATGCATAAGTTATTTTTCGTGCCCGCGGACAAATCAAAAATTCAAATAAAAATAAGTATATGAATTTAGCATTTTTTTAGAATCTCTTTTAACTATGTACGGTCGCGGACAAAAACAAGTGGAACATGTCTTACAGTTAATTTGTCTAAAATTAAGCTGTGTAATCAAGTCCTTCGCTTCTGCAAAGAAGAATCAAATAACATGTCTTGTCATTTTGGAATGGCCCCTTAAGTTAGTGCTTTTAATAAAGCAAGAATAACAGAGAAATTGAAAATGGATGGTCATTCAGGCATTTTTTTTAACTAAATCTAAATTCACAATAGGCTAAAAACCTGTCCCACTTTTTTATTGCCGCGACCATACATAAAAAGCTATAATCAGGTAATTATTTTTTGCCATCTGACACGAAAGAAAAACTTTGGAAACAAAATAGTAGTTTTTCTATAGAAAGTCACCTAAATTTATTAAGTAGGTACAGAAAACACGACAAAATAAAAAAATATATTATGAAGGACAAGTCGAAACTAATTGTATATACTCTAATTTTTCTAAACTGGCGTTCACTTCATCAAACAGCTTTGTGATGATGTATTAACCGCGGACATAATTTTCGCCTGCCAATCATGTAATAAATCATGTTATGTTGGCGGCCGTGATATTTTATCGGCGACGATGCCAAATCTTTTTCACTAAGCCATGCTCACACATGTGTGTATAACCAAGCTTATTTGACGTTTAACTTGTTACATTTGATTTATTACAATGCATATTTTGCCATTGTAGATGGCAAACCATAACCATAAGGGTGATATCTGTACGATAAACGGCAGAGAAGTCGACGAATTTGATACGAACCGCGCACTGTCGCACAAGATTGCACGGGCGCAACAGCTGATTGCAGCCATTTTTAAATACCCAGGACAGCTGGGAACCTTGTAAAATTGTGTCATCATTATTATGATTATTATTTTGATGACGTGGACGCCAGTTTAGAAAAAATAGAGTATAGTATTTGATTTGTAAAGAGTCCAGGGTTCGATTTTCCTCTATGACAATTCAATATTATTCTCGCTTATTAATCGCTCATAATTCCCTTAATAATGTTTTGTATATATGTGTACATATTTGTTTTAATGTTTTGTACATATGTGTATGAGGTATTTTCAACTTGAAATTGCCAAAGCAATGTACCCTTAGTCTATGTCTGTCAAGACGCGGGACACCTTGAATATAAAAATGAATGTTTCTTTGTTTGTCCCGTATGCATTCCTATACCATTCATCTGATTGCGATGAAACTTTGGTAAGTTGTTGTGCGCATGCCCGCGAACGTTTCTGAAATTAGTACAGTCAATGTTTGTCAAGTCGCGAGACACCCTGTATATAGAAGAAGACTAAATGAAAAAAAATAAAACATTTGGTTTAGTTTCACTGACTTTATTAGTTTCCTCTATTAGAGGAACCATCAGATACCCTCAATAGTTTAAAGAGCACACTCTAGAACCGTTTTATCTCTCGTTCTCACATATGGAGCTGAGACATGGTGCCTTACAAAAAACCTCGCACATCGACCAAACAGAACTAAATAAGCCCACACAGGGATCCAGTATTAGCATTGTGTGTTCATTAATGTTGCTAATAGTATGTGGATAAAGCAACTGACTAAAATAGTAGACACTATCGAAAGAGCTGCCAAGCCAAAATGGTGGTAGGGTGGAAATGTAGCCTGACAACGACAATTGTTGGAGTAAACGAATAATAGAATGGAAGACCATGATGATTAAGGACGTAGAAGCACAGATAGGCCAAACACCACATATGGAGAGACGACTCTAAAATATATGCTGGCCTTGTCTGGTTGAGGGAATCAATCAACAGGAATAGATGGAATGAAATAAAAAGCCTATACCCAGCAGATGATTGAAATAGTCGGAAAATGATCGTAAAATTATCTGATGTGATATGAATAATGACCATATTATAGGTAATATGAATAAAATTATAAAAATTAAATTTCAATGTAGTTTTGTCAACTAAACAATAATGCTCTGAATGTTTATGTACAAAGATGAGCACAGAAGTGTACATTTATCTAGAATCTCAATCTCTAGAAAGATTATCTTTAATAGTGTGTTGTAGATTCTATAGCTGTACTATGTACACAACCCAATTTCAATAAAATACCATACTGGTATGGCACGACCTTCGTCCCACCATGTACTGTATTACGGTTTCGCAAAGTAAAAGGTAATTAGGAATACAATTACCTACAATGACCTGATAAGAAAATCAAGATTAAACACATTATAAAATTGTGTTTCTACCAGGCTTTCGAAACGTTATTTTTTCGATTCAGCATATCTGTTAAGTTCCGGCAAAATAACTGTTTTTTTCGGTTTTCAGTTCTGTTCCGCGTGATTGATTTTTATTTTTGTTTGTTTTATGAATGTTTTGAGAATGAAAAAATGCGCGAGTTTGAACATTCATGGAACCGAAATGAACCGATTTATATTTTTGGTTTGGCTCCAGTTTTCGTTCCGATAAAAATAACTTTTTTTTCCGGTTTCCGGTTCAATTCCAGTTCGAAGCCCTGGTTTCTACTCCCTCCCTACGGTATATTTGTTATTTCCGGCATACATAAGTCACTTTCCGCTAGCATGTGTGCATTTGAATGTTGCCAGGTGACAAACAATAACAACCATATAAAATTAATGTAGATACAGAGTTTTTTTATCGTGCAACATATGGTTAATCATTACAATAGTTACACACTTCTGTCACAATGTCAACAATGTATCATAACGTCTGTTTTTAAATGCAACATACAAGTAATTCTTTGTGAGGCAAATTTTACAATTTAGGAATTGAAGAAGTATACAACTGAAGAAAGAGCTCAGTTATTCAAAGGGATAATGATGCAAATTTCAGCTTAACAGTCGGACGGTGGTTATTTTCATGTTTCTCTGTAGAGAGTGAGAAGCTCTTTTTAAAATTTCCAAAAGTTTTTCATAGTTTTCAGTCGCAACCCACAGTTTAAGAACCATTATTTTAGAGTAGGGTAGTAGGTAAAGCCGTAGAAGACAGTAATAATTTTCTATACATAAAAGCAAAAATATGTTACAATAATTAGAGACAAAAAAAAACTTTTTTAAAAGGTATAATTTTGGTAATTTACCGCTATTTGATTCGTCTAAATGCGATTTCGGAAATAATCGATACTCGGCTAAAAATTAGTATGAAATTAAAAGAAATCTATAGGGGCCCAAATTTGAACTCAATTACAAAACAAAAAACACTTATTTAATTTTTCCCCAAATCAATTACAATATTACACGCAAAATTTCACATATACTTAAAACTCGTTCAATCATTTCAATAAGTACGGTCGCCGGCCATAAGAAAGTGGGACAGGTTTTTTGCCTAATGTTAATTTGATTTAGCTGAAGATGTCAAAAAATGTGCAACTTGCCTAATAGATCATCCATTTTCGATTTCTCTATTATTCTTGTTTCATTAAAAGCACTAACTTGAGGGGATATTCCAAAATCTGGCGTTTTATTAAGTAGCATGTAGGTATTTATGTATTTATGTATTTACTTGATTTTTTTTTTTTGCGGAAACGATTGACTTGATTATACAACTCAATTTTAGACAAATTCGCTATAAGACTTGTCCCACTTGTTTTGGCCCCGACGTTCTAATCGATAAAGAAGTTTGCTAAGTAAGAAAATGTATTTCGTTTTAATAATTTATAACGAATACAACATCCTTATCCTTCAGCAGGACTCGAATCCTGGACCATAGGCGAGCGTGTGACTTGAACGATGCAATATTTATACATGTATCTATAAATGCTCAATTTGGGTTCGTCGCTTGACCTAGCGACCTAGCACAGGGTCTCCAGCGCCATAAGCACACTGTTTCTTTCTGCTTACAAATGTTTTAAATCTGATTTCTGATCTTGAAAGCGACATTATTAATTGATATAGCATAAAAAATGTCATCGCAAATTATTTTATGATCTATTTATTACTATGTCAATTCAACATATTGCTACACGAAATTCTGCGTATATAATTGAATTGATGCATATCACGTAATGACATACAATTTATTTCTGCTCACAAATTTTTAAAAACTGTTTTTGGATGTTGAAAGCTGTGTTATTAAATGTTATTATTATCAATAGGCCCTTTACCTTTCGGTGTGGGTTATTAAATGTTATAGCATTAAAAAAGTGACATCGCAAATTATTTAGTTACCTATTTATTATTGTGTCAATTCAAAATACTCCTACACGAAATCCGGTATATCCGGTAACATTTTTTCTGTAGTAATATTCTCAGACCCCTCAGAAATATTAAGCGACCCAGTGACAAGTCGCGACCCATAGTTTAAGAACCACTCCATAGATGGACGTGGTAGGGATGAAATTTGTGTTCAAAATTTTGCAACTTTATGACTAGGCTAATTCCCAATTGGGTATTAATTTTATCTAATCTTATGTTTAGATTTTCCGCAACTGACGTTAAAACTAGTAATTATTTTTTGGGTTACAAGCAGTTTTGGGTTTGTTTTGCACACGTTTGGGATAGTTTACATTTCCTGTTGCCTTAAATCTCTCCTGTAATCTTTTATAGGCTTCTATTTTGGATTACGTCTCTCAGGATAGTTCTCTCGGGTTCCATATACTCGCGATGGTAGATTACATTTTTTATAACATTTCCCAATGATACAAGTCGTTATTTAAATATTTAAATATTATTTAAATTTAAAAAAAAAATCGGTTTCTACAGAATTAGCTGATCATTCTCGGTATTGACGAGTACAAACTATATGCATACTCTACTTAGTAAGAATTCACTATTACGAAGAAAATTTGAAGTAATCTTACAGAAGAATTTAATAATTACTCGTTCATGTCAAGTCGGTATGTGTATTTTTTCTTATTATTATGAATGAAAATACCTACACTAATTGGTAGAAGGTGTAATGATAAATATATATATATATATATATATATATATATATATATATATATATATATATTATGAATGAAACATTGAACAAAAATTGACAACTACATGTAAATTACAAATTAATTCCGAAATAATAGAGTTATTGTTAGGTTTGTCAATCGGAAACCCTATATCAAATGAAAGCTTATTTATTGGACTTTTATACTATGTAATAATACATAGGGTGTTTCATTTAAAACATGTACAAATGGCGCAGTTTGCAAATATCACACTGAATTATATCGTGAGTTATGTAGCAGATAAAATTTATTATTGAAATTAAAGTATGAATAGAATTACACACCGAATTAGGGCTTGTTAACTTCATTAATAAGATCCGGAAAAATGAATGAAATTGCATACATTTTTGTATAAACATGTGAATAACATAGAAACGGTTAAGTTTCAACTGAAATTATCTTTTAATATCATTCAATATCATGTTAATTGTGTAGTAACACGGGATCCAAAAATGAAAATATATATCGGGTGTTCTATTTAAAAAAAAAAAAATTTCGTCTGTAACTTTTATATGAACCACCCTGTATAAGTTTCAATATTTTTATGAAGTGCAACTAATTATTGTACACAACTTTTGTAAAAAATAATATTTATTATTTTGTTTAATAACCCCGTGGTTGACGTTCCCAGAGCGTTGAAACACCCTGTATACAGATACAGGTAAACGTAAGTCAGGCTCACCCAAAATTTACAAAAAATTCTATGTGGCCCTTCTGCCGTACAGGTTGGCGACCCCTCTATACGATATAAAAATGTCACAAGGTTGCATAAGAAGAATTTTAAGAAAATGACGTAAAGTTTAGGTATTCTATTCGTCCCTTGCGGCTATCATGAAAAACTATCAAACTAATTTATTGAAACAATTTAACAGAGTAGGTGTTCAAATTGTTTTAAATTAAATACCGGACAATGTGATATTTACAAAAATATATAAATATATTTACAAATATTTCTCATATATTTTTTATAGAGACACTTTAAAGTTGTTTAGACATAGGCAAAAGTCCCAACCAGATATCCCAAGTGCCCTGCGATTTTTTTTAATAAGTGACTGCAAACGCATAAAAAATTAAATAACTTCTGACCCGTTAGAGCAATTTTTTTAAACTTAACAGATTTATAAAGCCTAAAAAGGGGCAAATTTAAATATGCAAAGTTATACAGGGGGTTCCATTTACAAAAAAAACACAACTTTGATACTTTTAGGGCTTTTTGAACACCCTGTATAATATAAAATTACTTTTAAAAAGTAACTATAATAGACCCTCATATATCCCAAAAGTTGAACTTTTTAAAAGTCACGTCTTTTGGCCACAATATTCCGTGCCGTATAGCGTAAATAACCCTGTATAGTCATATTAAAATTCAACATGAACATTTTATTTTGACATTAGTCAGTTGCCTCAAGTTTTCATATATTTTATGGTAGTAGTGACTGTATTTGTTAGATATTATCCCTAACTGGCTATCGACCAACGTGGGTCCTTCTGCCGTGTGATATATGTAAATGTGTGTATTGAGTTAGGGCTTGTTACTCTAGAAATTCGTCCCCGATCTCTAGAGCGCCATTATTGAGCTCCCAACGGCGAATGGCACTAGTTTCTCAGTAAAAATGTACTACCTGTACTGCTTCGAACCCAGGTCTTCGTGCATGCTTAGCAAGCGTTCTAACCTCTCAACCAAACTAGCGGTTTATATTTTATATTTACGGAAATTTTTCACGTTTTATAACTGCAGACACACCTAAATGCGATGTTTCTTGAAAATATTTTCATGCCACCTAAGACCATGAATGATCGTGAAAAACAGCAATATTACATTTAAATTTTATTAATGTATACTCTGCATTCACGATGTTTTTGCGTCAGGGGAGTTTATGAATATCTAGTAATTTTGTTGGTAGTGTTTCGGAAATAACTGAATTCCCCAATGGAACTTGTAAATTTTTTATAGGTTAAGTTATTTTCAATTTGAAGTTATATTTTTTAAATAACATTGTTGCCAGATGTAAAGTTTAAATTATTAGAGACGAAAATGAAACGGCAGCAAAGAAAATGAAATATAATGCATTGAAAAAGATTCAATGTTTTGAATGGATTTGGGTTCGAATATGCAGTAAAAAATAAATAAATAAATATATCTTTAAAAGCTAGCAGTAAAAAATATATAAAACTGCAAGCAAATGTCTAATAGACATTGATACAAAAAATAATTAACTTCCTTTGAATCACATAATCAGTTTGTCCAACAGGACACAAAGTAAACCCAGCCAACTCGGTTGCAAAAAGGTCGTTAATGTAATATAGGTGGCCATTTTTTTTTTTCGTCTAAGGTTATGACGTCGAAAAAATGAAAATCGTGAAATTGTGCCAAATGATGGTCATTTAACTTTTGATGAAACTTTGTTTTCTAAAACTAATAACAAAGGCTCCAGCATCAATGTTCCTTAGTTTTTATGAATTCATATAGAGATACTCATGTGTTGTCCAAGTGAGATTTTGCTGTTATATTATACAGGGTGTCCTAAATAGACTAGGATTGCATGAGTATCTTTCTCGAGCATGTTTTATAATGTATTGTTATTTTACTACTTAGTTATATTACAGTTTTTTTAATTTTTTTTGCATTTGTTTCAAAAAATAATTAAAACAATAAAAATAAAAATTGGAATAATTAATATTTCCCACATTTTTCATTGACATAGGTTGTTATACATCGTTGAAAAGAGGAAAATAAAGTCTATTTAGACGTGTAAACATCAAATATGGCAGCCGTTTAAAATTAGATAGTGCTATTAATATCTCGAAAACCGCCATCTTGACATTTGTTTTGACTTGATTCTCAAGTTTGTGCGATCGAACCAAGTAACTTTCATTTTAAACTTTTTTCCACATCTTTAATAATTATGATAATTATGTTTTTAGCAAATCGCGATGTTTAGTTTTTTTCAGAATAACTTCTAACCTGCTCGGACTTTTGAAAATTTTGAAACATAATTTGAACCAACATATTAAACTGCACAATATTGCCAATTTAAACAGATCTCTAGCTTTAAGAATAAGAAAGATACTCATGCAATGCTACTCTATTTAGAACACCCTGTATAATACATAATTGCATATTGGAAACTTTTGGGGTTTCAAAATTTATATTTAATTACTATAAATATCTCAGTTTCATATGAGATCCGTGAATTCAATTTGAATGCAATCACCTTTTTTCAATAGCACATGCAATAGATAGGTCATAATAACATTGTTATATGTATGTGCACCACGTATTGGCATTTGAACAGCGCACGACCATCGAGTGATCACACATTGTTAACACTCGGTCGGGATCTGTTCTCACCCCGAACCTGGCCTTTGTGTCTCCTGCTACGGTTGATCGGCTTCAATCGAGGTTGGCTTGGTAGAAAGTCCCCAGTTTCGATTTTTCCCAACGAATGACAGACGTCTGCACATTAATCTTCAGCAATCGACGGCGCGCCCGGGAAATCTATCACGATTCTTGAGCGGAAACGGAATCGTAATGGAAACCGACGTACCCGGGAGCGCCAGTAATAAATTTGCAGAATTGGGTTAAGTGATCGAGAGGATTTGAATGGTAATGGTGATTATGGAGTGATATTGTTCGCATCTATCCTACTTCTGAAGTGTGATACTGATCGATTTATCTATACTCTTAAATACAATAATATACCAATACTATATAGGATTTCTTTCCAGGATTTAGCTATACTTCGTATGTAAACTAATTAAGCAATTTTCAAAGAAAAAAAAATTATAAGTTGAACCGTTTTCGAGATATCGGGGGTCAATGTTGGTCACTCAGCGGTTTTACCTAACATAAATGCTACTTGCTTAATGGACAATTTAAACCGTTGTATTTTAAATAATTTATTTTCAACTGCTTTTACAGAACTGTCATTGCAGAAATAAAATCTACAAAAAAAATAATTTTGTAAAATAACGTCACCTAAATCAAGCTTGGACTTATATTCGCGATTTTATTGTAATCATTTTAGTTCATGCATTAATGTGCTTTATTATGTGTTTGCTGCGAAAATTATATGCTACTAACCATTATAGCAAATAATAGTAATTTAAATGCATCAGTATAAATATGGATGTGAATTATATGTTAGTTGCTCGTATGTACGATATAAATACTGTGTTGATTGCATTAAAATGATTTGTGGAGGGTATGTTAAAATATAATCCTTGATTTTTAATTTAATTCATTGCGTAATAAATTTCTTTTGCAAAATTAAGGACTTGTTATGTACACATAACTAAGAATGCAATAATCGCTTCCATAAACCATATTTAACAACGCTTGGGCAGTATAAATTGACTGAAACCATAATTCCAATTCACACATTCGACAATATATATCTCAAACTGGATGCTGCTTCTACATCATTAAAATGAACATTTACAGCGACAAAACGGCAATCGTCCTCGTTGAGTAGCAATTACAACGATAAATGTTTACACCAAGAGGTAAACTTTATTGTCTATAAAAGTTATCTTCATTTATTTTCAACCTTGGATCGTGACTTCGGATCGGCGCGAGCTAGGAGCGGAGGCCTCGACCTGGACAAATGTCCCACGGAATGTTACCCATAAACTCGATACAAAATCGAACTTCGTTATCTCTTGTGGTTGAGAACGCCCCGTGGCAGTCCGAATTAAAGCGCTAAACGCGAGCTAATCAACGTCTCCATTACTGCTTCCCCGGCAATCTTCTAATAACGCAGATGGTTTCACCAAATTGTTAAGCCCGAGGAGGCTGGCACGTAAGGAGCGGTCCACTTCCACTTTCAACGAGCTGCCCATCAACCCCGTCCATGGTTGCGCAACCAGTTTTCAATTACGCGGCAGCTTACGAAACCACTTTTTGTGATGAAAATTCGGGATTTATCACCGTCTTGCTAATGAGCGAGAATTATGATTTATCGGATTGAGCAATGGAAGTGCCCAAAGATCCTCACAGCAAGGAGATTAATAGACCATCTCTTAATCACCTCTGGTAAGTAGCGCAGTATTTTGAATCAGACAATGACGTCCAATATCCTACTCGACTCGCTTTAATTCGTAACTACTTCCATTAAGACACGTCATTAATCACTGGTCTGATTTGATTGTGGGAGCAACGCAAAATTGGCGTTTGGGCCCTTCGATGTGAATTGTTAAGGATTTGATTTCACGGGACTGTCGTCTGGTGCAGGTGTACACTGGTTCGTTTCGCGATGACCATGGAGATAGGCGAAGGTGGGACCGACTCCAATCCCTTTCTACTCACAATACAATAATAATCTTACGATATAATGGTCTATAAATTGAAAACTGGAGTACAGTTGGAAATTTATTCCTAAATTGAACTGGATTTTAAGGGAAAATGATATTCATACTTGCAGTAACCGGAACTCATTGACTCATGATTATGATTTTTACTCGAAAATAATACTGAATCAATCTACGGTGTTGCCAGAATTCCAAAACCAACGTTTACCAAAATACCAACTTGTTCATTTCGATAAACTAATCGTCGCCGACGGAGGCCCGAGATGTTTCGAGCGATTAAAATTCACCAACATCAAGTGCCGTTCGTTTAGAGGGGAACGGAAACAGCGCCGTGTAGTGTGTAGTGCTAAATTTTGCGTACACACTATGAAACGCGGTATGGAGCAGCAGAAGTAGGAAGTTGTTAAATAAGCAAATAATAAGAATAATATTACAATAAAGAATTAATACGTTTGTTAATTGTTAATGTTAAGGTGGGTGAAGATTGTGGAAAGTTGGTAGCAGTAACGATGAAAGTAGGCTTATTTTATATCATTGCGTTAGTGCTGTTTACAACCTTTAATCCGAAGATCAGCGTACGACTCGATCAAAAGTTACAGTGCTTAAAATATTTTTTTCCGAAAACTACACCGTGATAAATTTTTTCTTATCTTTAGAGTTTTCTACACTATTTTTGCATAAATGAGTGACAAGTCGATAGTGCCGTTCACTGCGTTCGAAAACAAAACAAAATATCTTCAAAAATTAAAAAGTTACAGAGTTTTCAAATATTTCCGCATATTACATTGACGCGACAGCGTCAGTGCCTAATCTGGGGTCAAAATTGACCCCAACTTTTAATGAACAAAAATATGAGCTTGATGATTTTTAACATTTATTTGGTAAAAAGGAAGTATAGAAACATTGTCCTCAATGAAAAATTTTAATCCTAAAGATGTAGAAGGAGGATATCGCGAAAAGGGAGCCAATGTAATAAGATATCCATGGTCATAATATATCATTCTAAACCCTAAATACACAGCCATAAACATAGCCACATCCATAAATATTAACATAACAAGAATATAGCAAATCACCAAAAATCCAGCGCAGAAATACATCGAAAAAAAACTACGTTGGGGTCATTTCTGACCCCGCCTTGGGCATCCGAAGGTTAATAGATATCGATATTTTATAAAAAAATACTCCACTCCTACTATACAGGGTGTTTTATAACAGGTGTGCAAAAATGAAATGACGTATGCTGTATCATATTTTAAGTCGAAATGAGAGAATAAACTTTTTACAAATTTTATCTCGTTTTGAGTTTAAAAATTAGGGAAAAATAATGAATTATGAAGAAAGATTAATTTATTAAGACTCATTAGATTTCTGTGGTAGGAGGTTATCGCACGTTAAATGGATTATAGCTACCATTATGGACCGTGTGAATAAAATACAATAAATATCGACAATGGATTGAATACATTTAAAATGAATGTGAATACAAGGATACGTTCCTAATTAAAGAGGAAAGGGAGAGTAGAGATAAAGTCAAGGAAAAGTCACGTGGCAGGTTTTGCCTATACTTTATAAACGAGATTTAGGGAAGTCCAAGCGCGTGCGCAGTACTGTTAAGATTTTTTTGTAATACCTCTGTGTTATTGACATTTATCAGTACTGTCTGCTTGATCGATATGACAGGCGTAAAGGCCTTGGCCGGTATAATAACGGCCGTGGACGTTATTTAAATGACAACGCAAATTTATGAGCAATAAAGTCTTCATATTCTTTCTCATACCTGCTGCTGCTTTTTTGGGGAAGTAAATCGATTGTGGCAGCATTTGCTTCATTTAGTACATCTCCGGGGATACCACAGAACGAAGAACTTTGCACATCTGACATTATTTTTCTAATTTCACTTTGATTTGTTTGTTTGTATTTGAACCGTTGATGTTGCTATGGTATCAAATTGCGCCCTTTATTAATTTTGAAATTTAATATTGATAAATTGACCAGTTTTTGTAATTTAGATATTACAAAAAGTATCGAACAACATACGGCCGATATGCAAATAACAGGCTTGGTTGAATATAAACCTCGGATGCGCTCCGCTCCGCTTCGCTTCGCCTCGGTTTACAAACTTCAACCCGCGCCTGTTAATTGCTACATATCGGCCTAATGGCGTTATATACTATAAAAATGAAAAAGTCGTACGACATTAGAAGTAGGTGTTTGTGAGAAACAGGTGTTTATTTGAGAAAATATTAGTACAAATCTGCCACGGCACGTGATTACATTGGGTAAGGTACATACTTTATGACAGAAATAAGACTGTGCATGTCATGGAATTTCTGCCCGCATTCGTCTAGCTGGGGACAATGGGAAAACCCAACAATGGGTATTACTTTAAGGCTCACTTGTATGATCGTGAACTATCTTTGATAGTGATTCAGTTTCTAAGGAAACCAATGTATTAACAATTGTATTCTACGTAACTGAACCATGGTCAAGGATGATCCAGGACAAAACAAATCTAAACGTTAGATCGATTCTGACAAATATGTCTTGAAGTTTTATGTAGTATATTGCATTCAGAAGTCTAATCGAACATATTTTTACTGTATTTCTGACGGCTCCCCTTTATTTAGTGCTAAGGGTAGCTTGGCAGCCCAAAGTAGTATCAAATATTATCTTAAAGTATATTTTTTAGCCTTTTCGACGTAATATTTTCAATGATATCACTAAAATCGATATACTTATCTAAATCATTTTGGAAATGTTTCTAGTTTCTAGTTTCTTTGCCTTGTTTTCAATGAATTTGATCATCTGCTGAACCATTTATGAGCTAAAGAAACAGTACCTACTGTACAAAACAAATTTACACGTTCAGAATCTGCCTGACAAATATACCTTGAAATTTATGTAGTAAATTGCATTCAGAAGTCTAATCGAACTTATTTCAACTGTCTTGTAAATACGTTACAATACTGGGATTTCCATCTAATATTACCTTCTTCTTCGATTGATTTTTGAGCTCGTCAATCCATTTGACACTGATTTTCTGGTTTGGACTTCTATGTTATAAATACACTAGTCAACACAATTTTGGTTCCTTAGACGTAAATAGCCGTTTCCGATACAAAATTTTGCGCTGATTTCAAAATTTCTCGTTACGTCAGATTTTTGTGATATTTCAATTTTTGCAAAATGTGCAACTTTTTTGGGATGCAAGACCGATTCCGATAATATTTTATGGCAATACTAGATTCGAATTTCAGTTTACAGTTACCGGTATCACTTTTCTAACCTATCTTCAACTCGAAACGTGTTTTTGTAAGTAAATAGTGCAAAAACGATGTCTTTTAAAAAATGACCTCCAACACATTTTTATTGCATTTCGTACTTGTGCATAGTGAATACTTGCCCAAAAATGCTTTTAAAATACAGTGTTATTATCATCACTATCTCTACTGCGATTAGTAGCGGCAATTATAGTATCCTCATTTTTAGATCCGACAAAAATAATTTTGGATTGATGACCTCGCGATGCTTTCGATTCTTTCTCATATTTAAGTTTAGTTTACCGAGAGTTGGATGTTTTAAATTTGAATTGTACATGGGCCCTAATTTAATTTATAACTTGAAATGAAAGAAAAAATACTAATTATTTATTTACTTTGGTCTTTTTCTTTATATCATAATCATATTCTTATCATAATACTTTATTTCATATTCGTGAAAGTTATTGTGGTTTGCTTCACAATTTCATTACTTGTGAGACCGATTTCATTGTCGACTGATGTCATCAAATTGAAACAAGGTTGCAGGTACTAAGCAAGTACAACTAAATTAAAAACAAACAAAACAATTTGGTAGTGGATTACTATTTAACTACTATTTAATGGATTAAAAGATAACGAATTCAGAAATTTAAAATTCAAATAAGAACGAATTTCAAAATTGGTGAAAATGGCCAATTGAACAAATAATAAGAAGAAGTACAGTTAACAATTTTTGCGAACGCGAACGACAGTTTCAAATCAATAAATGAGTTAGGGTTATTTTAAATGGAAGAACCATTAAATGAACAAGCTGTTTAAAAAGCGAAATTTAAAATATCAATTTGTTCTTTGTATGTATACAAAGTGATGAGTACTGCGAAGTAATAATCGCTGCATAACCCCTTTTACAAATAAATAATGCGATTCAAACGGTATGGTGCAAACTAAAGGGTGTGACGTGGGATGCTATACGAAGTAAAAATGTTAATACACGTATGTCTTATATCCAACCGTTATCTAGTTACAGAGGATATATTTGTTGTATTGATTATTTGTATTGATCACGTTCTGTTAAATCAAGTCATAATAAAACATAAGTCAAACAAATGCTAATTTGTTATGCCGGAATTGGCATTTTGATATCACCAATTTCACCTAAATGTTTGAACCCCACCGTTTGAATCACCCTATATGACAAATTTAAATAAAAACTGTCGAAATCTGCCAAATTTACAATTATAGTTGTCAAAATCTGTTAAATTTTTAACAACATTCTAAATGGGTACAATTCCCGACTGAGACATTCAAAATCAATGAAATTCAAAACTTCTGCTATGAAAATCTGTACATTTTTCAATAGATACTGCTTGAATCTGTCAAGTTGTGTCAATTCTTGATATCCAGTTTTAAAATGTAAATATCTATCAGATTTTTAAACGCAACAGTATAGTGCACATACATGAAATTCTCAAGTAAAACCATCAAACTCTGTAAAATCTTCAATTGCATCTGTTAAAAATGTCAAATTCTTAGCTTCAGCTGTGAAAACCTGTTAATTTTTTAATAGATACTGCCAAAATTTGTCTATTTTAGATTATCCCAGTGCAAAAATGTAAAAATCTATCGGATCGCACGTTGAAAACAACAATGACACTACACAAAGATTAACACTTTTCAGTAGAATTTGCAGATTTTGTTTTTTTCACCAAAAATTATCATTAATATCCGCTTATAGCAATTCTTGTGCTATTAATAATATTTTTTATAATGGTTTTAATTTATTTGTAAACTATGAGGTTAAAAATAAAATAAAAAATATATTAAAATATTAATATTATTATAAAATATTAAATATTAAAGTATTAATATTAATTTTATTGTGAAAAAAGCAGTCTTTTAACAATAACTTATGTATAGTGTCGCTTTGTCAAATCATTTTTTGTCTTTTGTTCATACATTCGGACCCTCCTGATTCCAATGAGCACACATTCAGCCTCCTAGTCCCAGCGGTTCTCAAAATTTTGGAAAATGTCGCGTTTTTTGCCATCTCGTAGAAATTCCATTTCGAGAACGCCTCAACCGATTCGGACGAAATTTGGAGGGGTCCTAGAGGGCCCAAATACAAGCACAATGAGCCATAGTGGCTAGGGCCCTGTCAACCCCCATTTGTGGGGGCCATGTATATTTCACAACCTTCGTGTATAATATACTATTATTCGAGAAAAATGCTATCACATATGATGATATGTGTGTTAATAAAACTAGAGATAATAAATAAAATTGTGCAACAAAAGCCACAAAATTTTATCCACTTCAAAATACTTCATATTTCTTGCAGCCCCATGCCTAAACTTCTAAACGAAGCTTAAATTTTTCAAAAATTAAAACCAATCACATGAATAAAAAATATATCAATTCTTCTGACTTAGAATTTTGTTGCATTATCTTCAGTGGCAGATTTAAGGGGGGGGGGGGCTAAAGCCCAGGGCGGAAAAATCCTGGGGCGGCAAATTTTTGAAAAAGCACAATTCACAACAATAAAAAAAAAAACAAATATATAAAAATGTTAACCAGCTTAAAATAATATGTTTGATTGCCGTTGAATGAAAATACAAGAAATCACTTAAAACAATGCAGAATGCGTACCCGGCCACCGTCATATCTGAAAAACATAAGTTCGACTGGACAAGGCCGATTATGTACCTGCTAAAAAGTAAAAATAAAGTAAAACAAAAACAATAAGGCAAGAAATAAGGCTTTATTACACAGGGTATTTTCCAAACATGGGCCATCGATGCAAAGGGTTATTCCTTGGATTATTTAAGAATCTTTTGTGCTTAGATGATTTTGTTTTATTAACAAATGTCTGTTAAATCTAGTAAGTCAGGTGGCGCGTGTGCCAAAATAAATCGATACACCTTACCTGTAAGCCTTCCTGGTAAATAATCAGTCCAGAAATCCAAGCCAAACATTCAATGAAAACTGATGTACAAAACTGATGTGAAACTGATGTTTTATTATACCGTGCGCGCAAACATTATTATCATCAACGTTCGGTTTGCTTTGCTTTGCTTGGTTATTGTGAAAAGATAATAAATTCTTGAAATTCTTGAGAAATGTCCACTTTGGTACATCGGGTAAAATAATCCGTACTATAAATCCGTACTATATACTATATACCGTACTATAATCCGTACTATATACTATAAATAATCCGTATTAGTAGAAAAATCTGAACCAATGTTTGCAGAAGCCATTGACAAAATGCAATGTGTTGAGTGTTGACGAAAATCAGCAGGAATAAGTGCCTAAATGCGTTGAATGTGGTGTGGGTACAACAACTCAGGTTTTAAAATATTCCATACAGTCATATTACTTATATTCAAAATTTGTAATTTTTCTAATAAAAATATCTGGATTACCCTTTACTATGTTCAGTAGATTTTCCTGTACTTCTATCATTCTAACTGGCATTAGTCTTCCTGCCCTCCATTATATTTAATGGTGCATGTTTCATTCAGAGGTTGGTGAATACTTTGGAGGATTTTACTATAAGGAACGGTTTGGAAATGGTTCACTGTTCGCAACCGTCTAACTCTTAACAAATTTTCATTATGCACTCCATACATGAAATACATGTCAAAATTTCTCCAAAAAAAATTGTAGAGAATATTTTCCATATAAAACAAAACAATAATTAATTAAAGAAAAAATAGATGGTGAGATATCGAGGGTAACTGTTTCTTCAAGATGGCCACCGTACCGCAAGGAAATTTTGTTGGAATAATATCAATTTGGATACCTACTATGATCTTCTAATCAACCTCAGGAAATTGGCCGACCCTTCCGTTTTGCCATTTTCATGTACAATTTTACTGTATATATATACTAATCTATGACTTCGTTCAAATCTAGATGTTTGCTAAATTCTGATTTAATTGAGAGCAGCACCAAATCAATGAATGTTTTTTTATCCTATTGTTGTACGCAGATAGGTTATTATTAAATTTTTGGAGAAGTTGATAATGACCTTGATAAAAAGACACACGTATGATAAAGATCTACCGACAACAGAAGTTTTTGTGAATGGGTGTATACATTTGTTTGGATTTTTGAAAGGATTGAAACAATGTCAAAAAACGATACTTAAACTTTGCAAAGTGCTATATGACAACGAACTACAGGATGTATACCCTTATATTGGCATCGCACTGAGACTTCTTTGACGATCCCTTCATGTTCTGTTTAGCGGAAAGGTCGCCACCTAGAATATAAAATGATACATAATCTACAATGGCCGAAGCACAATCAAGACAATTTTGACCATCGAATTGGAGCTAACCAAAAGATTGGGTTTTGATGATACATTCGTTTTCAATCTCTAGTTCACAAACGAAGTTATTTTAAACATATAACATTGAACTTTTTAAATTTATTTGAGAAGTTTTTGCGTTTTAACTATGATTCGTTATTATAGTCAATTTCACAGTATTTTCTCAATATCTGTTATTGAATTTAGATTGATAAGGGGGCGGGGGGCATTCTGGGCGGCAAGTTACTAGTAGCCCCTAGGCGGCAGAAGTGTAAATCCGCCAGTGGTTATGTTCACAAACAGAACGGATTCGGCTTAAATCTGAAAACTATGTTTTGTTCTTCACACACAAAAAATATATTGTTTCAAGCACAACCTAATCAAAAAATTTCGGTGGGCTAATTTTGGTGATATAATGTTGTTTCTAGAAATGACCTTTTGTTATATGTTTGTTTCCGGAAAACATTATTAATTTTGTAATTGTATTAGTTTTTCCAGATTAATTCACGGTCAATTGTGATCTTGGGTTAGCTTTTGAAGTGAACAAAGTTACTTGCAACAATTTGTCAATCAGCATGTTGCGTTTGGATTTAAGTTAATGCATCCAATGTTCTGTAGTCGGAACCCACATGCTTCAAGGGAATTGACAGCTGTCAGTTTTCTTGTCGATACATTATTTATTTACCACTTGTAATAATTTGTTCCAAGAATCCCCGTGCATCATCTCGAGGCAGGCCTGTGGCGTCGCTTTCGCTCTCGGCGTGCCTTGCTGTTTTGTTGTTCCTCCTCGAAACGCGGCTGCCCTGAGTTATGAAACGGCGAGAGGCGGCGGCGGCGGCGATGTTGTTCATCTATTTCATCTATTTGTGGGGCTCTTAATAGCCGATCGCGGGAGAAAAAGGCCTCGCTGAGCGTCTCTCTTGCTCCTCGCCATGTACCAGGAGGCAGTAAATAATTTGCAAGCGAGTCTCGTAATATCTTCTTCTGCAACATCTCTCGCTCGCGAGAAGTGCAGGCGGTCGTTTTGTTTCGGCGTGGAACAATAAACATGACAACGCGGCAAGGTCATCCATATTTTCTGTCCGTCCATTTTTCTGCGGCCAGCCCCTGCAGTCTGTAAAAATATCGGACTCAACTGACATATGCCCATTGAAATGTAGACTGTGATGGAAACCCACTGACTGATAATTGATAATTAGAATTCTCTGGCGGATTGTATGGTCGGGGGGTCGGACGCCGCGTCCAGACGATAACGAACTGCGTAGCTATTAAATATAATTGTTGAGCGAGTAGACATCTTCAATCACCAACGCAAAATTTAAACATATCAGATGGTTACAAAAATTATTATCTGTACAGTGTAATCGTCCAATGTGATTGTTGATTCCGGAAAAGACCATAGGAACGTTTCGGTCAGATCTCATCATCTGGCCATCTTTAGGCGAGTTCTTCGGTGGTAATTAAGAGATTGCAATTGAGGGGTCCAGTGCATGAACAGGAATTCTCCATAAATGAAAAATTTCATAGAAAACCATAAAATATTTTTATACTCATACCTTTTATTAATATACAGGGTGTTAATACTATGTTGTAATACCCGAAAATGGCAATTAGAACTCATTGAAACAAACAACTTTTCTTTGTTCAAATTTTTGAATTGGAGGCCAAGTCCATAGTTAATGGCATTTTTTTGTTTTTAGAAAAATCGTCATTACTCCCTTATTTAATGAATATTTTACAAATACAAAAAACGTTTAGCATTTGCTTTCGGTTCTCTAAAACATTTGTATTTACAATTATTTTCTATTTTATAAAATAATAAAATAGCGACCGATCAAAAATTTATTTACAAGATATTTTCATCACACCACAGGTGATTATTCCGAGAATGAAATACACCGTCCCTTGTGAAACAAGCTTCGCCCGTAAATAAAATAAATTTTCAGAAAAGCCTCTGAAGATTGCAACGTTCAACAAACCAACGGCAAAATAACAATCTTGGCTGGAAGTGTTCAGGTCCAAAGCTTGCACTTTTTGTCTAGAAAATGGATGGGAGACCTTGTTCCTTCAGAACTTTCCTTCAAACTGTTCCACCAAACTGTCACGTGATTTACACCAAATATATTTGCTATTACTCGTGTGCTCGTCGATGGCTCATTTTCAATAATATTAAGAACAGCTTCTTCAAATGCAGGGGTTCGACCAAATCTATTGAATTCTCACCAATTGTTGGGTGAAAACTATCTGTCTTTGACAAACGTCTACATATTCGTCTAATAATGCGGCAACTTGGTGGCTGACGATTTGGATATTTTCTCCGATAAATTCAACGAGCTCCTTGTGCATTACGCCCTGCCTCTCCAAAAACCAAAAGCATATCTAGAAGTACAGCGTTTTGATAGTTATGCATTTGTATGCACAAATTATGCAAAATACGCACACAAATGATAAACGTGACAGAAACTTTTCAAGATGAAGTAGAAATTTCTGAAGAACAAGATCAAGAAGTATTTAAATTTGAACGTACAAACTAGAAAACACGTGCCTAAACTTTGAAGTACGCGTTCGTTATTCGGCTTTTGTTTCATTGTTTAATGGCAGGAAGCCTACTTTGTTTTAAATGATTAATGCAGTTTATTAAAGTTTATCTTGTAATTCAATTTGTATAAAAACCTTTTTTTTTTTTACAGATCGAAATAAAATCTTTGAGGCAAATGTTATAAGACAAGGATTTTATAAATGTTTCATTTTCAAAAATCGATCGAGTGGTTTTCAAAATATCTTGTAAATAAATTCTTGATCGGTCGCTATTTTGTCATTTTATAAAATAGAAGTTTTTGAGAACCGAAAGCAAATGCTGAAAAAAATGCTGTTAAAAATTACCTTGTAATTCAATTTGAATAAAAACTTTTTTTGGACAGATCGAACAAAATGTTTCGGACAAATTTTATAAGATAGTTTAAGGATTTTATAAATATTTTATTTTCAAAAATCGATCGAGTGGTTTTCAAAATATCTTGTTTTGAAATTTTTGAGCGGTCGCCAATTTGTTATTTGATAAAATAGAAAATAACTGTAAATACAAATGTTTTAGAGTACCGGAAGCAAATGCTGAAAGTGTTGGTATTGTTTAAATATTCCTTAAAATAAGGGAGTCATGGCGATTTTTCTAAAAACAAAAAAAAAAACGGCCAATAAATAATTCAAAAATTTTAACTGAAAAAAGTTGATTATTTCAATGAGTTCTAACTGCCATTTTCGGGTATTACAACTTAGTATTAACACCCTGTATAATACCTATACTATATCCTTTAATTAATTATTTTTGTTCTTAGATGTATATGAAGTTGTGTTAGATGTAAATGATGTAGGTACATTAAATGTATAATTTAATACAGTATAGCTCCAAAAACAGAAATTTACCAAAAATTGGAGATACACAGTCCTTGCAGTGCACCCCGTCAATTGAGACCATTATATCTACCATAATACAATCCAATTTATTACAAATATTAGGCTAACCTTAATTCACAATTAAGAGTAGGCAAATATCCTACTGCAATCGTTTTCAATTCGGAGACTCTAGAAGAGAAATGTAGCGAGTGTTTAATTGTTAATTGACAAAATTCTGAAACTCGGTATATGCACTCGAGACCCAAAATCTTAAAAATAACTTAATTATTATTGAAAATATTAAAAAAATATAATTTACCAATTTGATTCAAAGTATACTGGATGTACAATGACGGTAATAGAATATCAAATAAAACCTTTGTTGACGAGATATTGAAAAAAAAACTATTTTGTTCTGGCACACTCGTATATATTAATCTGTTTCTATCATTCTCCTGATACTCCGAATAAAGTATCCCTTACACTTATTGCCTTATATTTGCAACTAACAAACATTTTTCGCTTTTGTTTAGTTTGCTAAAAACAAATAAAAAAACGACCAATGAATAAAGCCGGAGTGACAATTTTGACAACTAGTTGCTTCAGAAGAACTCAAAAATATCATTTAAAGGAACCTGCTGCAGCTATGTTTTATGCATACGGATTCCCAAGATGTGGGACTCTAAGAAGCAGGTAAAATTTCTGTGCTTCCTGGAGGGTACCGGGGGACATTAAATTAAAATATGCAGTTTAACAATCACTGTTAGTTCATCAAAAACATATGCCCCAAACGTACATGTTTTTTTTATTTTTCCAAAACATGCAACCCAACAAAACATCACATCATGATGCGTCACTTGAAAGTGACATTACAGCGTAGAACGTAGATTAGTATAGAGTATAGACTATTAGAGTGATCTGAAATACAATTATTTACTTGTGAATCACAAGTTGTGATAAAAAATACAAATCAAAGTGGTGATTTTTGTTAATGTTATCGTTACTTTTATTTGTTAAAAATCATGAGAATGAAAAAAAAAAACAATTGAAATATACAGAGTGGGCCACAAAAAAAACTGCTAAATATCCCGTCAACAAAGGTTTTATTTGATTTACTGATACCGCCATAGTATTTTCAATAAAATTTGATACAACTTGTGTTTCTTATATTTAACAACAACATAAAATGTTGGGCATCCAAAGGTTAAACCGCCGCGCCGCTCCCTTAGTATCTAGAAATTGGAATAAGTAAAATCTTGGAAGAAAGTGAAACATTAAATTCTGTTGGTGTAGGAATTATTGCGTTACAATCATAATTCGAGGTGTAAAAAACTATAAAAAGTTCATAATTTATTAACTGGAAAATCTGGTTGTGCTATTTGTGGAAAAATAATAGATTTTGAAGAACCTGTATCAATAAGAAGCCTTACTGTGGGTTATTGAGTTTAATATTATATTGAAGTACTTTACGTTCTGTAACATTATTTTCCATTTTTTTACTGCATAGCTAGTGGTTCTAAATAAACATTTTCTTCTTGTCCAGTTTGAACAGTGTGATATTATTGGTAGTTACTCGTCAGTAACCTCAGTATTATTAATTCACCAGCTATAACATATGTTCTGTTATTTTGGTACGGTTTGTTATAATATACCCGGTGGTTCATTTAAATGAAGACATCGAAATATATAGCAAAATAAGCATCGTACAAAAAAATGTTCCAAATGAAAGTTAATATAATTGATGGGGCCTATTTACTGGTACTAAAAATAAGCCAACCCCATCAACCATTTCGAGGAGACGGTGGGTAGTTTTAAAATCTCATATGGGAACCCATATTTTTTATTGCAGATTCGGGTTCTATGACAAAAACTATGTAGGTTTTAACCGAAACATATTTTTATAATTGTAGATGGCGCTACAAACGCTAGGGATAGTCTAATTTTAGTAAATACCAGTAGTAGTACCAGTAAATGGGCCCCCTCAATTATATTAAATTTCATTTGAAATATTTTTTCATACGATGCTTATTTTTCGAACTATAGTGATGTCTCCATTTAAATGGACCACCCGGTATACTTAATATAAGGTTATATGATTATTATTTATATTATTGTTGAGAGTATTTGGCTCTCACAGGATTTCGGTAATGAATATTATGTTGTATGCGTTCTTCAATGATATTGAATTATTTTTAATTGAGGAAGAATAAATGTAATATTTTAAAATTTGATTCGATTCGGGAAGAGCATTAGTGCTGCTGCCGATAAATTCGCGCTCGTTGCGCAATGACAATCGTCGCGATCTTCTGTTGTTTAGTACTGTAATACCATTTTTCTATTATGGTTAGGTTTACAAAACAGAACTATCGTTAGGCAGGGTCATTTTGGATGGGCAGATCGTGCGATGCTGCGCTATGATAAACTATAATTGCCGTAATGTTCCCTGGACGGTTTATATTGTGCCTCTTCTTCGCTGCGTCCGTCCGTCCGTCCGGTTATGAATCGTATAGATTCCCGGCGGTTCGCACAAATAAACGTGGCTTGCAACCTAGAAAGGCGCGGACGACGTGGAAAAAAGTTTCGCGATTTAACACACCAACATCATTTAGAACAGCAACAACAACGGCAACATCAACAACCAGGACGACGACGAGCTGCCTGGTGCGTGCGCGCTGCCGCACGAAGCCGCCGAAAAAAAAGCGAGTCAACGATTAATCTACCTGTCCGTACTCCTTCAACCGAATCGTCTTCGCAATTGCTTATTTCCCAGACGGCGTTCCTCACCGTCGACGCAGAAAAAAATTGAAGCGGAGGCTTAATTACTGTATGCTTGCACCCACGCAATTACTTTCAATTAAATTATGAAATTATGTCTATTTCTATATATTTGTTTATACATCATGGAAATAAGACGGAAATAATACTGCATCTCTCGTTAAGTAATACAGAAATAATGCAATTACAAACCATCATCAACCGGCCACTAGTGCTACTAGACTGATCTACTGCTGGAAATTGGACTATTCTAAGTCTTTTCACATATCTCGATTTTGTGCTTCTTCTTCCAGTTAATTGATACTTTTTTGAAAGTACTCGGATATACAGTATGTCTACTTATGTTGGCAATATATGCAAAAAACATTGTTATTAGTATTGGGGCGAAAGCAGGAGTGCATGGAGAGTCTTATAGCCCTTAGACTCCAAGTACCCACAATTGTGCGGGTCCGTATTCAAAGTCACTTTAAAGGTCATACTGGATATCGGAACGCCTGACTCCTGATTCATATGTTTGTGCGATGCGTATAATACGTCAAATTCATGAGCCTGCATTGTTTTTTCGTCGAGAACACATTGAACACACACGTGCTAAGTGCTAGTTTCAGTGCCATGGCGACAAAAAGTAAGTATTTTATTTTCAATTATTGGTTTAGCTTATTTACTCCAGATTGTAGATTACGTTTGTTGATTAGTTTTACTTTCATTGTAAACTTTAAAACATGTAGATTGAGGTTACGTTACCATGTAATTAAGTACACAATTTGATTTTCACAATTGTGAGCTCCAGGAGCCTACTTGTTTCGGTTTTCCGACATAGTCAACCAAAAATATTTTTAATTCTGCATAAACCAGTGGTAAGATTGATTTGGAGCATCTCGCATACAACCCCTAAGAGCTCTACATGTTGTTGGACGAGATTTGATCAGATTTTTATTTCGACGAGGAACAAGACGACTGCCTTTGGGAAGCAGATGGCCAAGAAAATTACGTAGGTGAAAGGGATACTGCAATAATTGATGACAAAAATAGAGAATAGCCAGAAAATGAAGACGAAAGTGAGGAAAAAACTTGGAGTAGCGATGATGAAATACCTCTGTCAACAATGTTTCGTTGGGTAAGAAGTTACTTCCAGAGTCTGGCCGCACCATCAGATGCCGATTCTGTTCAAGACGAAGTACTCACTCCATGGAAATATTTTTCTAAGTATTTGAATGATGACTTTTTTGGACTTGGTGCTCAATGCACAGCCCAGTACTATCTACAGCAAAATGGAAAGTCGATTGTTGTAACTGCCCAAGAGATAAAAAAGTTTTTTGGTTTACACGCTCTCATGGGCTGCTTAATATTACCGAAAATTCATATGTACTGGGATTCAAAATATCTATGTCCGATGGTTGCAAATATTATGCCTCGCGACAGATTTTATTCGTTAAGGGTCAATTTTCACGTGGTTGACAATCTTAGCTTTTTTGATGAAGAGCAAAAAAATAACAGATTGTAGAAGGTTCAGCCTATGATTGATGTAGTGAGAAATCGATATCATGCTATTGTCAGAAAGCAGAATTCAACATTTTCTGTTGATGAGCAAATGATACTACTATTCTTGGGTAGATGCCCAGTGCGTCAATATGTAAAGAATAAACCAAGGCCGGCAGGACTTAAGAATTTTGCCGTAACTACATCTGATGGCACAGTTTTGGATTTTGAAATATATCAAGGTCTAACCACCCCACTAATAAAAAGAGAGTTAGGATTAGGACCATCGGTGATCATTAGACTCTCACGGACTTTGCCTGAAAATAGTATTTTTTATTTTTTGACCTATATTTCTCAACTTTTGGTCTAATGAATAAAATTTAAATTTCAAAATTTATGGAACTGGCACTATTATGAGCAACAGAATAGAAGGATTAAATTTCAAGAAAGATGCGGAAATGAAAAGAGGGGAATCTGAAGAAATTATGAGCAGTGATAAAAAAAAAATGCCTAACAAAATGGAAGGACAACAAAACTGTGCTGATGATTTCAACAGCGTTTGGTAAAGAGCCTGAGTGTCTTGTAAAAAGATGGGCTAAGACACAAAAACAGCGGGTAGAAGTAACTTGCCCTAAAGTAGTGAACATGTACAATCGACGGATGGGTGGAGTGGACATCTGCGATCAGAAGATAGAATATTATCGAACATTCTTTAGAACGAGAAAAAGGACATTCAAAGTAATATTGCATCTCTTTGATCTATCCATTGTAAACAGTTGGATGGAATACAAGCGAGATTGTAAAAATACTAAAAACAAACCTATGAAACTTCTCGATTTCCGACTTAAGCTTGCGGAATACTGCTGGGTCCAAGAAAAGATTAACTGAAGACGAGGCAGATACCGGAGATGAAGAAGAACGGACTGCAGCGAAAAACGAAAGAAAGAAAAGAAAAACACCCGCAGCTTTGCCATGCAAAGATAAGCGTTACGACGGGTTTGAGCATTGGCCTATTGCCGATGAGCTCAAAAATCCTGTTAGCTGCCTATTGGAAAATTGTACAAGTCGATCAAGAGTTTGCTGTAAGAAGTGTAATGCATACTTATGTTTTGGCAAGCATCAGAATTGTTTTCTGAACTTCTATTGTAATAAATAATTTAATGTCACATTTGTGACTATGACTATTTGACTCCCAAGACACACAATTGTGAATATCCTTAAAAAGCCCGTAATTTTTTTTTTAATTAATCCAAAAATTCAGTAACGTTTTTAAACGAGAAAGAGTTGTCAGTAACTTTTAATTCAACTTTTGAAAATTCGGGAGTATAATGGATAGTAGACCAATGGGGACCACCGATACGATGGGTAGACCAAATGCGACATCTCACTGGCCAGTCTGCATGAGGCTGCCCGGGCTGCTCAAGATAGGGACACATGGGCGGCAGAAAGAGGATCAGCACATCGATGATGTGCAGCGATCACCAAACCCTCACGAAGGGCGAATAATCGAGTCCAAAACCTAAAATGTTTGTCAGAGTTTGTCAGAAAATATGAATTTTGATCTAGAGTAAAGTACCTATATTATTAATTTTACAGAAAATGGTACTCTTTATAAAAAGTTCTGCTTTCTGAGAAAATAATATTAAAATATTCGAATTTGAGGTAGAATGTACAGGGTAGTACAGATTAAAAATTAAAATTGTGAAGAGTTTGCATTTGTTGCATAAATGTCATTTGCTGTAGACTTAAGTGTCATCAACGAAATTCAAAAGTACTAGTTTCCAAATAACCAAGGAGTAAACTTCCTTGTTTCTGGTTTTCGGCAGCAATAGTAAGTGTATATTTATTATTTATTTGAATAAAAATTAGTTCTGCCGGTCGTTTATTGTCGATCAAGGTTGGTCGATAGGTGTGTTGTTACTAGGTATTCTTAAAACACGCCACTATAAAGACGATATTTTGGAAAGCTTCTAGAATTAGTCCAATAACCAAAGGTTGTGACGCAGGTATGATAAAAATATTTTCCATAAATTGCTTCACTTCCAACGTACTATACCACTATTGTCATTTTATACGAAATATGTGATATTGCGTCCAACAAACAAACATTAAAAGTTAGGATTTACAGACAGTCGAACATAAACGTGGTTTGGCCCTTAGGAATTAAAATACAGGAATATGCCGCGGGCCATTAACACATAGTTTGTAACGTTTTATTACCGACGCGCGACCAGGATCGCAAGATTGCCTTCGATAGCGCCCTGGTACGCGAATTAATCCCCCCATCCCCCTTGATACCAGGTTTTGCGGTTGGCAAATCAAAAATTGAATCAATTAATGAGAGATCGCACGCTTCGCAGGTCAAGTGTCTGTCTGTGACGGAACCGAATAAATATCGGGATACTGATCGCCATTAATCGTGATAATTGTTGTAGTGAGATGCCGAGTTGGTTTTGTGCCCTATAAGCAACTCAGTCGTCAAAGCACTGGATTACTCACAATCTCAACTCATTACTTAACGGCCGTTATATACCTTTAGGTAAGATTTTTTTTTTATTTACGCGTGGTACTCATACCACCTTCTGTCTTTAGGCCGGTTCTCGCGGGTTACGACCCTGCTATTCCAACCACACGAAGTCCAAGGGACCACGAGGGGCAGTAGCCGACTGCGACGAGTCCCCCCTCCTTTCACGAGAGAACGCCAATAGTGACGAAGACCGGAGAACAGATGGGACTTTTCTCACTTACTTATTAGCTTTATTTTTCACTACGTTTATACACGTTTTACAACCTCATTTTGACTTGTTCTTTTACTCCATTAACTTTTATATATTTTTTGTAACTTTTACGCTGTGACGCCTCCCGTGAAATACCTAGAATAGCTGTAATAATAGTGTATGGTTTTCTTTTATACGAGATAGCGCTGAGGGTAACATGACCCGAGGCTGTAATAGTATTCACAACCGTGGTGTATATACTATTTTTTCACTACTAGAACAATTACAATAATTTAAAATTAAATATTAAAATACAACAAACATCTTTCATTTCAACATGATAGATCATTTTACATTACAAAATTTGACATTGATGTATTCAACGAATATAGTGAAAATGCGGCCAGCTAAGACCGGCTAATTGTGGTACATATACTTAGAAGGGCAGAACTACAAAAATATTCACCGAAAGACAAAACCTTTGAAAAGCTACATACCACATTGCAAAGTATGTATTAACATTTATTTTAGTCAGCTCAAAACGTTCAACATAATCTCCTACGAACCACGCACCCGGTTTAATAACCGTAATAATATACATTGCGTATTTTATTCAACCGGACCAGAAAGGTAGCCGTCATCCATTCAACGTGCGACATAAGCCTTGTATACTTGTATACTTTGATTTTTAACAATATACTTATTCTAAATATTATATTTTGACATTTGGTTTTTTAATTGTCATGCAAAAGAAAATATAATATTTATGCAAAATACTGTGAAAGGTCGTAGAAAAAATCATATGTATTACTCGGGAGCAAAGTGCCATTTCCTCCCTTAGATTTTGATGCCCTCCGCTTCGTGTCGGGCACCAAATCTCCGCGGCAGAAAATGATGCACTTTGCTCCCTGGTAATACAAATAGCTATTTCGTAATATAAATTAACTTTCCCGGAATTCACCCTACAGCCTTGTAATTAAATTACGTGGAGCCGCACCCCCAACTAGATAATGTTAAAAGGACTAAACATGTTGTCTTTACTTATCCGGCCAGGGCCAAGGTGGTCTCTTTTTTTAAGGGAGGAACAAGAACACCAACAACGTACAGGTAGAGTATTGGAGAGATAGAGAGAAAAAGGGCGTTACAATTTATTACCTCAATAAATAAATAACTATTATGTAGTATTTATAAAAGTATTGTTTATTAATAATTATTTTTGGAATTTGTTTAAATGTAAGCCATATTTAAAATAAATGTGAAACAATTTACCGTGGTAAGATTAAATAAACACTTACTACCGGTTATCTGTTGTCAAAACCTTCGCTGTTCCAAATATTGTTATACAGGTTTTAATTTTAAATTTTTATTTTGTTATGATGAGGGCTGTTTCACTCATTATGTTCATAACAGTTGTTATACCTACACTCTCACTGAGAAATATACGCACATGTATACATGCAGAGGTACATAGCACACATGCATAATTCCTCAGAAGTAACTACAGATTTATGCCTGCTCGCTCGCTCTTATGTTTATGCGTTTGTTGGCTAATACGTAGTGAACAAAAAGTCCTATAATTACCTATATATAGCAATCTGGTAACAGAACAGTATATTTATAATTATATTACTGTATGGAAGATAATGAATGTATTAATATTTTTATGTGTAATTTTTTTTAACGGACCCATTTTACATTGTCGGTAATATTCAATAAGGAATGGATAAAAATGTCTGTAAAAATGGTCTTTTGATTGAATGCAAAAAATAATAATCGCAGGACGCGAGCGCAATATAAATGATCCGAGCAAATTGCATTACACGCAATTTTCGGCGCGGACGAGATCGGATCATTAATCACCTGGCCGATACCTCACACGTGAGGAATTTGCAAATTACAACAACAACGGACTGCAGAAAAAACTACTAGAAGAAAGTGCGGTTGATTCGTTCCACGACCCTGTTTACATGCAAGGCGGATCGCACACGATCATATAAAGAGTACGGCGCATGTGCATAAGTAATACTCTATTCTTTTTATTAAAATTTAAGCGAGTCTTACACCAAATGCAGTTATTCACAATTGTAAATCAAATTTAAACCCTTAACAATACACTGCAAATACTGCAGTACTTTCAACATTCTTTTTTCATGTATATATGTATCGTGCTTTCAACAAAAATCGTATGGCTGGATCCTCTGCAGGACATGATGCAGCATCCTCAGCATGCACCTCTCGATGTATTAGGTGGTCACATTTCGCCTTTGGTTCTTCGCTTCAAGCTTTTACTATGACCATCGATTGAATTTATGTGTTGTTTGTGTCAATAATGGATGGATTGATGACCCCATACCTTATTTCGATAGATTTCAGAAGGTTGTGATTTAATTATTCTGGGCTACTATTATTTTTATGGGGCCTCTCGCTTACCGACGGCGCTGGCGGTGTACATAATAAATCACATTCGGCGTGATGTAAGTGGATGACATCACTGTAGGAATGCGCTGTTTCTAGTTTGCGTTTTATTCGCGCTCCAGAGCTTGACATCGTTTGACATAGAATCGTGAAGTTTCGTTTAACAGTTAAGTAAAGGTTGACATGGTTGTAAATAGCAACGTGTAGTAATAAGAGAATGCTATTTCCCGGCAATAACCCCAGAATTATGGAAAGTACACATTTTTTTAGTACAACTAATTACAATATGTTCTTAAAAAAAGTCCATCAGGGGTGGCTGTAGAAATTTAAACTAACCTCTAAGTTGTCGCAATGATTTTGTTGGTTCGTTTAAGAAGCCTTCTTGCACATGAGCAATGACTTCCTGCGTACGTGCTGTGGGCCGGCAGCTTTCCTTTTTTCGATCTACGCTGCCAGTTTTCCGAAACAAGTCGACAGTTGCGATATTTCTGACATTGACAGACAGCTCAAAGGCATTCGATTTGAATTTTATGACTGTGAATCAAGTCACGGACATACGTTCAAGTTTCCACAGCCGTCCCTGACTTTTTTTTATAAACATATGGTGGAATACTTATTTGCTATTTTAAAAATCTTCAGATATTGTTTTTAGGGAAATGCATTATGACTCATGTCAGTGTCACTAAAATAGAGGGTAAGTAGACCAACCATTATCATACAAACATAGCTAATGTTCCAATTTTTGACGGAATAATGTTAACTGATGAAGTGAGGTTATGTGTGCCGTTCTAGCATAGATAAAATAATTTCTTCTACTTCCATCTTTAAAATGGCATTTATCGCATATGTATCCAGGACGCCACGTTATCTATAAAATTCACCTTGAATAGCTGTTACCTTGTGCGCGTTAGTCATGGGGTGAATTTAGCAACGGGCTTTTTAGTCACGGGCTGAAGTTAACTCTAGGTTTTTACTCTCAAAAATCAATCGAAACTAAAAATCAAGTCAACAATCTGTCAAAACATAATGTGGTATTATAATGAAAAATTATCAATGGTGTAAGAGCCCAAGATATAAATATTTAATACGGAATCATGTAAAATAATAACAAGGGAAATGCATAATACTAATTGAGATTAATGGGGTAATTTAGAAACATTTCACAGGCAAAGTGAAAATAATATGCCAGTATAGAGTTCAGATTGGGGTTCCGGGAGAACGAATCCGATTACTTAAGTGCACTTGAGAAGGATCGGTTCTCGAGGCGTTAGAGGTGAATTCCCAGAAAATTAGACATAAATATTATGAACTTGAACTTAGGGGTGACGCGTGAGAATTGTTTATATTGAAAGGGGACGTGCGTATAGACTGGCATGAGATCGGTAGAGTCGGGGGAAAAGAACTATGGGAAAATATGTAGGAAAAGAGTAGGAAGATTCAGTATAAAAAGCACGTTTTCAAAGCGGAAGGGCTAGATGATCCAGAGTTACGAAACTAATGTCACGTTAGATATCACAAGGTAAAGTCGACGAAAGTATTAGTAAAAAGAGTATTATTCAAGTTATATTGAATAAAGATAAATAAATATAATAATAAATAAAATGTTACCACGAAATTTTATTAAATACTCGGTGGCGCCAAGGCGGATTTTGGGAAACGTAAAATAAACACAATGAATGAAAAGTTACTACGAAATTTTATTAAATACTCGGTGACGCCAATGCGCATTGTGTGAAAGATAAAATGAACTTAATTGAAGTATTATAAGTTAAGAGAATGAATTATTTAAATATCAATAAAAGCAATAAATAAAGAAAAATAACAAGAATAATATTCTTCAGGGAATATGTATAAAAATTAAAAGAATAAGTTCGATAACATCTTGGTCAACGAGGTATATAGTATAATATTAATCGTGGGCAAAGAAGTAGAAATTAAACCAATTAGAGTAAATTCAGTTACGAGTTAATTTCAATATTAAAAGGGTAATAAATTCAGAAAAGGTAATGAGTACAAATGAAATATAAATGAACCAAATTATATATTAAATTCAGGTCAATATTAAAATGGTTTTAAATTCAGAAAGGTAATGAGTAAATTTTTTTTAATAAATTAAATGAAATAATATTATTTCACGTAGATAATCAATGGTCGTAAATTCATAAATTGTTAACAAAACTGTATTTCAAAACCTAGTGAATGAATCCTAAAGTAATAGATGCAACATGGTATTGGAAGGCACAAACGGTGACATATTGCATGAAGTGGTGACATACCTTGACTAGTTATTTCTTTTTTTAATTGATCAACGTGTGAAGTCATTGACGTCACTAGAAATATGGAACTGATGTGGCGGACTATGTCGATGGACACATTTTCTGTTAACATTTTTTATGCTGTGGGAACATGCAACAAAGAAATCACCATGGGCACAGAGGTGTCGATTTCTTTGATGTGTAACCTGCTGAAATGCATCTTTTATCCAAAAACAACTCATACTTTTTGAGTAAATAAAGTAATAAATTCTGAGTAAATAAAGAAAATCGTTAAATTTTAATTTGGTGTTTAATTGTATTGTAAAAATCCTTGAAAGTAAATAAATAACACTCAATCCATAAATATGTGTCTTTATTTTATTTATGTTATTGTTACTAACCCACTCATTGCCTCTAAAAGAATTTGAAGTTATCACGATAATGATATAAAATCAAACACAACGTAAATAAGTACTGACATTATACGATCACACAAAATAAAAATAAAATAATTAAATCATGAGCCAAAACAAATATCATAAATTAAAAGAGTTTATGATTACGAATTAAATATCTAATTAATCAAATAATTGGGTATGTCGAAACCTTACAATGGTACAAAAAACCTTTTATTTAAATCAATTTACGCACGTAGAAAAAGTATAAGTATGCACCACATTTTATACACACTTTATGTATATTCGTTTCCTTAAACACTAGCTCCGCTGCGCTTCGCTCGTGCCTAAAGTGACTTTTATTAAACTTGATACATAATGTGCCCTTAAGAAATTGCCGAAATTACCGGTATTTAAAGTAAAAATTTACAGGTAAGTTCGGTAATCATATCGGCCGGTAAATTCTGTTAACCGGTTAATCGTTTACCAGTAATGGAAACACTACGTGCACAAGATAAATCGTCACAAATAATTCCCAAATGCAACTTGGCTTCTTGTTGTACTTATTAGAATGTTCTCTCAATTTTGTTGATGGAGTTCAAAACGGGACATTGTTTCACGTCAAATTAACTAATAATCAGCGTGCTGGGGTTATTAAAAGTCTTCGCAGATATAATTATTCGTAATTGGATTGTGTTTGAAATAGAAATATTTCACGTAAAAATGAACAATGAAGTTTTGCAGGCACACAATAACTCAATTTTGGTGTTTTTGGAATTGTTCAAATTTTGTTCCTGTATACGAAGCATACATTTATATACTTTAAATTGTATGCTCAGTTATATGTACTAACATTCTCTGGGCTCTACGAAATTGCTGCGATTCACGAGCAGTATCAAAGGTGCACAGTGGTGAAGTCTGACTCATCCGTCCGTGGTTCCGATGCGTCATAATCCCCGTACAAAAGGTCACATCGTATATTTTCCAACAAGAGACATCTATTCTATTACATTTTGTCCACGCCACTTCTGTAAATAGGATTGAATTTATCACTACACTTTGAACAGATTATATCTTTATGCGTTTTTACTGCGGGAATTGCCCCTAGATTCTCATCCTATTTATCACTAGATGTATCATATATGTAAGTAAGTAATGTTCAGTTGTTTTATGTTCGATCAACATTATATTTATTTATGTAATAAAAACATGTAATTAGTTTAGCAAAGTGTAGGATATGTAATCTATGATTTCCGTATAAAACTTATTTTACAATTTGATGCGACTTTACTCCTTATAAAAAAATCTAATGCGGCAGGACACGATTTTTTCTATATTAATACCAATACATGAAATGATAAAAATTAAATTTCTAAGTAGATTTGTCAGCAAAGCAAGAAATTCTGTTTTATGCCAAATAAATCATGCTTAATATTTTTTTTAAATGTATTTACCTATATATGTTTTGTAATATTTTCAAAATTATTAATTAATTATAAAAGATTAAAAAAATAAGCTCTTCCGTTTTTTTTTTAAATTTTTGTCTAAACCTGTTCAAATCTAAATTTTACTTCAAAATAGACTTCGTGTACTCGGAAGATCAGCAGACGGGTATTTCTGTTGAAATCTGGAATTCCAAAATTTTTACGAAATCATATCTATATTCAGGGTGTCCCATACTAATGGACTGTTAAAAGTTTATGGGGTTCCCGACAAATTATAAATTTGAAAAGATTCATCCAAACATGGCTGAGTCGGTTCTCCTCAGGGGAAATATTTTCAAGCTTCTATCACTTCAGGTTCTACCGGAAGTAGTCACCAACTTATGTGTTTTGTTTTTAATAGAACATCCTATATATTATTATATTTTTGGCTTCCCCGTTTATTTGGTTGCGTATTTTCTATAAATGAAGCGTTGCCCCGAATAGGGGTCTAAGTGCCAATTTCATAGTTTTGTAGAAAATGCAAAAACGTTGTTTTCTGCACAAAAATTAACCAAACTTTATGTAAATATGTTAAAATGTTATTGTATTTACTGCTACTTACTTTAAGGAAAACACTTTTTTTTTAAAGAATATTATGCACAAAAATGTAGTTTTGTAGTGGAATAGGGATCTAAATGCATTTTGAATATAGATCCCTTTTCCACAAAGAAAATGTTTCTCCTATTTTCAACAGTAAGCATAAGATAAAAATGTATTTTATGCTATTTTTTATTGAATATTATACAATAAATGCCAATGTATAATGCTGTAAATGTTTTTCTGAACCCATATTAAACCAAAAGTGATTCATAGAACGCGTGGTACATATCTGGTATGTATTGTAACATGTCTCCGAATTTGAGGTTGAAGTCTTTTCTAAAAAATTCTCGATACATCCATACCTTTGCTACGGTGTTGGGAAATTTATCTTTGAACAGACGTAACATCTCTGTTAAGTGGAGAGAGGGACTCAGGTATCGACGTTCTTCATTCACCTTTTCGCGAGAGTAATGATTTTCATGGGTTGGGAAGGATGCAATATGCTCTTAAATTTGTTGGCGTGTTTGATCAGGAACTGCATGTGGTCTGTTCTTATGCTTTCTCCTTGCATCAAGGGGTGTCGTAATACCAATCTGCATCTTCGTCTGCAAGTTTTTTATATGTTTGACTAACGGAAAATATGTTGCATAAAAGTTTTTGATACACTTAAATTATTTTGCCCTCCACTAGAACTGAATACAAGAAGCATGCCCGGCGTCTTCATTGTGCAGCTGGTGCCCCGAATCTTCTACGTGAAATATCACCCTTGGTGATGGAGGCAACAGCGTGGCCGATTGTTGATCATATTTTTGTTGATAGAAAACTTCAAGTAACGCGTTCTTCTGATCATTGGTCAGTTTCAAATATCCATCATACGATTTGCATTTGCAAACTCGATCCTGAAAGTATATAATATATCGTTTGCTTTCACGGTAGTGTAAAACTCGAATATGGTAATTTATATACGTTACTATTATCATATAGATTCATTATTGAATACACCCATATTGTAAACATTAGTTTGCAATATCGTAATTTTAAAATAGTATAGGTAGCATTTTAAACAGTCAATCAGAAATTAGGCGAGTATCATAACCGACGGGATATAGACCCCTATTCCACGTGACATCACTTACCTCATTTGGGTGTTCCTTTGCTGGAACATCAGCTCCATTTTGAGATATATACTCTTTCCCACTCTCCATCAGCTTCATACGTTTAATATATTTCCACTCCGGCACGTTCTTTTTCCTTTTTTACACTTATTATCGCAATTTAAATCTGATTCTGTCAAAACGATGTTGCTGGAGGCCGCCATTTTGGATTGGATATAGACCTGTATTCCACGCAGAGATATCTTCAACAGAGCTCTGTATACAAACTAAGTGCAATACATGACTCTGCATGGCAACTCACGAAAGAGAATGAGACATAGATCCCTTTTCCACTATAATCTCGCATTGACACAATATGGCACTTAGACCCCTATTCGGGGCAACGCTTCAAATGTGTATGGACTGAACGCAACCAAATACAGGACTTGAGTCGAACTCAAGCTCAAGTACGGACTATAGATACGGGCCTTAGAGTAACCAGTTCTCTGATACTATTTATAGTATAACAATTAAAATGATGCGCTATAGTTTTTACGTCCGTCTCCACTAGACCGTTGAACGACATTTTTAAAATGGTGGTACCTCTTTTCTTACAGATGACTGTTTGTAAAGCTTTCCACATCTGTTTAGGCTTATTCTTGTTGGTTTCAATTAATTGTGAAAAGTACGCATTCTTTTTGTATTTAATAGCTGCTGTAACTGCATTGCGGCTTACTCTGTAGTTTTCCCACGTTTCCGCTGATTTTGATAACCGTGCTGTTACAAATATCTTATCCCGCTGCCAGCAAAGCTCTCTAATTTCCTGATCGTACCAGCGATTCCTATGAGGCGTATATTTATAGAACCTGATAGGCGCATGGGCATCTAATGTACTGATATTATTACGATAGAACATCTTTAAAACATGGTTTTCATCCATGGCCCAGTCAAGTAGTCTTAACTCGGATTGAAAAGAGCTCAGATTTATTTAATTTAAATTTCTAGAAGTTACCGAGGTCCCTATTTCCACGAGACCATTCATCGCGAAGCGTCTCACTCTAATATTGAAGTGATCGGAATTTTTTTGAATCGCTTCGACTGATACTTTTAAGTTATCAATGTTTGAAAAGACAAGATCAATTTTATAGTTTTCGAATACTGAGTAACTCTTGTAAACTGGTTTACCAGCCGAACATACCCATGATTTCTCATCAAATTGAAGTGTAGTTGAGAGTAGGCGAAATCTTATCTACTCACATGAATATTAAAGTCACCCAATATAACCGTGTTCCTCGAGCGCTTCATATATGTGCTAATAACAGTTTCTAGTTCAGAAAGAAACCACGAAATACTACCTGAAGGGGACCTATAGATTACCCACAGCTCACAGTCCGAATTTCTGACACCTTATATCCAAACTGCATACATGATTACAAGGTTAGCTATGACTTCCTAGTCTAGGATCCTATGAATAACTATCATCACGCCACCAGTGTGTTTACTATGTGATTTACAGACAATTGAAACATAGTCCTCAAAGGATACCTCTGCATCAGTCACATCTCTAGTAACATGCGTTTATGTTAGAACGACTAGTGGTAATTTGTAGCTTCTAATATAATCATACAGCTCGTCCTTGTGACTTAGCATACCCTGTATATTCAATAGAACCAGACCTTCATTTAATTGTTATTTGTTGCCCCCATAATCAGTTTTGTTTCTGATAGCGTTAGTTATCCTTGCAAGACATGAACAATTAAAATCATAAATATAAAATGAAAGAGGCCATGAAAAACAAAATTTGTTTTTTTATTATATTCCCTGGTTGTACATTTCTACAGAAATTTTCTAATACTGAAGTGTCAAAGTTTTTTTATAATGGAAAAAAAATTGAGCAACGTACAATCATCACGTTCCTAACAAGAGAAGAAATAGTCCGACAGAAATTAATAATCGTTTGTCAGCTGTTTATGGCGATTCTTCTCCATTCTATAAAACCGTTATATTCTGGTGAAAACAATTTAAGTGGGGTCGGCAGTCCATTGAAGATGATCCTCGCAGTGGCCGTCCAAATTCAGCCATCACCCAAGAAACTATTCGAAAAGTGGAAGAATTTATTCTTGAAGCTCGAAGAGTCAACATTGATATACTAACTGAAAGTCTGCAGATCAGCAGGGTGTTTGGACCATCGTTCATGACTACTTAGGCATGTTAAAGGTGAGTGCAAGATGCGTCCTAAAAATGCTGACCCCGTTCGATAAGTAGCGTGGAGTTGAAACTTCTCAGCAATTTTTGGAGCTTTGTGAAGGGCAGAAAGAAGGGATTATACAAAGAGTTGTTACTGGCAATGAAACATGAATTCATCACTTGATCCTGAAAGCAAACAGGATTCCATGTAAAGGAAACATAAGGGGTCGCCACCCCCAAAAAAATTTAAAATCCAGCATTATGCACGCAAATTTATGGCCATTAGGAACCATTATGAATATTTCATAAGTGCGATTGGTACTAGTCCAATTTATTTTGACCTTTCTAGGAGATTGGTAATACAGATTTAAATTAGACATTTTATTGACAGGGAAAATTAAATGTTATTGTCCCTTTGTCAGATAATTCAACTCGACCAATCTCTGTCAGAAAATGGACAAACATAGGTGCAAAACTATTAGACAAGATACAAAACAACATATTCATAAAATACTTTACACATTTTTCAATTACAAAAATAGTTATTTGTGACTTTGACATTTCAACATAACCTCATTGACGTCCTTTTTAGAATGCGAAGGTTTCCCTTACTTGAAAGTTCGTAACACAAGATAAATATCGCTAAAGTTACTAAATTTTGTTGCTCACATTAAAAATCAACGGGCTATAGTAACAAAAATGTATTCAGCAACAAAAGTACAAAGTATGAAACTGTCAATTTGATAGTACTAAGATTGTGTACTTACTCCCATAGAAAGTACCAATATCTGGTATTCAACTTTTGGACGTTTCGTGTCACTGCCTGACTAGTTAGTGATAAAATACCGTGAAGAGTGAACCATGCGTGCGTTTAATACTCTGTCAATGAAATATGTGGGAATGACTTAATAATGACCGCTTCCACGTTTCCCGTGTTTTTTTTTCATCCTCGTTTTCGCCAAACTGGTTCTTATCTGCGGTCACATCAGTCGACATTTATTTACTAGTCGCAGTTTGTAGTTTTCAGCGCTTCCCAATCGCGTACGAATTAATTAGTTTTTTCATCGCTCACCGGCGCGATCCGCTTTCGGTGTGGCCGGGCATTAGTCAAACCTGTCCCGTTATTATTCCCCCCATATCATAAAAATCAAATCGTGATCGTTATCTCTCAATTATCGCCGTGGACGATGTGGAGAAAAAAAGGAGCACCAAGTGTGGAGATGCGGAGATTGATCTAGCGTGCTGCGGCCGTTTATACCAGCCGAGGGAGCGCCCATCGCTGCCCTTAGTTTGAAAACGTCGCGCTCCATAAATAGACGCGTCGCCTTTATTAACCTGGAATTTATCGGTGGTCGGCCGATTTGCATCGCCTGGGGGGCACATCGCGTCGGTCGGGAGCGAGCATATCGCGTGCACCGGGAGTTGCTCGTTAAGGAGGCTAAAACTGAATAATTCCGGACTGAGGAGCCGACGAAATTGCCCCACGGCCGTCAAATCCATTTTCGCACGCGCCCTGCAGAGCTCCCTAATTGCGTCTTGCGAACATTTATCGCCCCAAATATTAGATCAACCAAATAGAAATGAAGAACTGAATATATTTAATCATTTGAAAATCGTGTCGATTGCTGCTATCACTGAGCATCAGTCCATGAAATGACATATGAATGAATATGGCATACAAAAGTCATTGGAAGAAAAATGAAACAATTTTAACTGGTCACTGATCAAGAATTAAACCTACCACAAAAATAAAATTTAAAAAAAACCTTGTTTTAAATATATTCATTTCCAGTATTTCCAGTATTGGTGTGATTTAAATTAAAACTATAATGTAACTATAGAGTTAGCATGCTTTAAAATAGATAATTGCAAATAAGTAAAATATTTTTCTTGTCTTACATTTTTGGTCTATCATTGTTGGTACACATACACAGAATCATCAATTATTTTTATTATTTTTTTTAATCATCACAACTTGTTCAGGGGATGCAAAAACATGCAAATCTCTTTCGCAGACTACAAAACTATCCATCAGGGTTAAAAGTGAAATCAATGATAAAAAATCATATAATTTAAATCGTGATATAAATCAATTACATCTACCCTGGGCAAAACTGATCAGAATTAAAAAAAAACATGATTTTTAATTTAAAAAAAAAAAATTGTAATCATTGATTTTTGATATACTAAATAAAATCATGATTTATTTCGACCACGATTGATATTAATTATTTTGTTATTAGTTATTCATAAATAATAATTGAAGATAATAATAATAGCATTAATTTATTCATAACCTGGAATCGAGAAATTGTCTCTGAAATTGTGAAAGATGTATTTTTTTCGGCATCGAAAAATAACAATATATATTCTGTGGTAATAATAATAACGATAATAATGACGAATATTCATCGATGATATTAAAGATAATAACGACGATAATTCATAATCTCGTATATTTTACATAGGAAAAAAAAGATGACCTAAAATAAAATATACTTACTAACAATTATATGTATGTATGTCTTAAGAACCTATCATTGCATATAAACTAAATTCTGCGGATGAGATTTGAGTACATCTAGAAATATTAATAATAATTTACATTTAAATCAATGCGCTAGTTTTAGAGAAATCGTTATTTCAATACAAAATGAATTGCAGATACACTTAAAATAAGATCAAATCCTCATAAAGTAAACAAATATTTTAAGAATCCCTCATTGGATATAAATTTAATTACACAGTTTCAATGCCAGCATATTACTCATTCATATCGATACGCTGGTTTTTGAGCTCTGTGAAGTTAGCACCCCCATGTTGGAATTTAGAAATGAAACCTATGCCATAATTTTGCCCACATTATGCCCAGTATTGCCCAGTAGTTATTTCATTTTGCCCAGCTCCCGTTAACTCATAAGTCAATAGTCAGATTTCTATGGTGTGGCACCCCCATGAGCGAGTTCGAAATAATAACATATGCCATAATTTTGCCCACATTTTGCCCAGTATTGCCCAGTAGTTGTTTCGTTTTGCCCAGCTCCCGTTCACCCGTAAGTCAATAGTCTAATTTCTACGGGGTGGGACCCCCATGACCGATTTATAAGAAATAACATGTGCCATAATTTTGCCCACATTTTGCTCAGTATTGCCCAGTAGTTATTTCATTTTGCCCAGCTCCCGTTCACCCGTAAGTCAATTGTCTAATTTCTACGGGGTGGGACCCCCATGACCGATTTCTAAGAAATAACATATGCCATAATTTTGCCCACATTTTGCCCAGTATTGCCCACTAGTTATTTCATTTTGCCCAGCTCCCGTTAACTCATAAGTCAATAGTCGAATTTATATGGTGCAGAACCCCCATGAGCGATTTCGAAGAAATAGCATATGCCATAATTTTGCTTACGTTTTGCCCAGTATTGCCCTGTAACTGTTTTGTTTTGCCCAGCTCCCGTTAATCCATACGTCGATAGTCGAATTTCTATGGCGTGGGACCCCCGTGAGCGATTTCGAACAAATAAAAATGCCATAATTCTGCCCATGTTATGCCCAGTATTGCCTTGTAGTTATTTCATTTTGCCCGGCTCCCGTTAACTCATAAGTCAATAGTCGAATTTCTATGGAGTGGCACCCCCATGAGCGATTTCGAAAAAATAACATGTGCCATAATTTTACACACATAATGCCCAGTATTGCCCAACAGTTGTTTCGTTTTGCCCAGCTCCCGTTAACCCATAAGTCAATAGTCGAATATCTATGGTGTGGAGCCCACATGAGCGAATTCGAAGAAATAACATATGCCATAATTTTGCCCACATTTTGCCCAGCTCCCGTTAACTCATAAGTCAATTGTCGAATTGCTATTGTATAGCACCCCCACGAGCGAGTTGGAAGAAAGAACCTATGTCATAATTTTGCCCACATTTTGCTCAGTATTGTCCAAAAGTTTTTTCGTTTTGCCCAGCTCCCGTTAACCCATAAGTCAATAGTCGAATAACTATGGTGTGGGATCCACATGAGCGAGTTTGAAGAAATAATATGCCATAATTCTGCACACATTTTGTCTAGTATTGCCCAGTAGTTGTTTCGTTTTGGCACATTCGTTTTGGCACAAAATTATGGCACATGTTATTTCTTAGAAATCGCTTATGGGGGTCCCACCCCGTAGAAATTAGACTATTGACTTACGGGTGAACGGGAGCTGGGCAAAACGAAACAACTACAGGGCAATACTGGGCAAAATGTGGGCAAAATTATGGCATATGTTATTATTTCGAACTCGCTCATGGGGGTGCCACACCATAGAAATTTGACTATTGACTTATGAGTTAACGGGAGCTGGGCAAAATGAAATAACTACTGGGCAATTCTGGGCAATATGTGGGTAAAATTATGGCACATGTTATTTCTTAGAAATCGGCCATGGGGGTCCCACCCCGTAGAAATTAGACAATTGACTTACGGGTGAACGGGAGCTGGGCAAAATGAAATAACTACTGGGCAATACTGGGCAAAATGTGGGCAAAATTATGGCACATGTTATTTCTTAGAAATCGGTCATGGGGGTCCCACCCCGTAGAAATTAGACTATTGACTTACGGGTGAACGGGAGCTGGGCAAAACGAAACAACTACTGGGCAATACTGGGCAAAATGTGGGCAAAATTATGGCATATGTTATTATTTCGAACTCGCTCATGGGGGTGCCACACCATAGAAATCTGACTATTGACTTATGAGTTAACGGGAGCTGGGCAAAATGAAATAACTACTGGGCAATACTGGGCATAATGTGGGCAAAATTATGGCATAGGTTTCATTTCTAAATTCCAACATGGGGGTGCTAACTTCACAGAGCTTGGTTTTTGAGACATTATTTACATGTGAGAATCATCAGAAAAACACTTAAACGACTACAAAATATCATGTTCAACCAACCAATTAATATATCGATAATCGCTCGTTGTATTTTATTATAATTACACATACCTACTACATATATACGACTCAATAACAGAAACAAAAAAACATTAATTTTGACAAGCCAGTTTTCAAGATTCTGTCATTTATGTATGAGAAAATTTGTAAAAACACCTTAAGAACCATTAATATTCAACATTCAGTCTATAGCAACAATAAATTACATTTATATTGATACGATGGTTTTTGAGATATAATTAAATAAATTTGAGCCTCATTGGAGGGATAGCTAAAATACGAGGATTATTTTTTAAATAGGGTCCGTTTTTAATAAAAACAAACATACAGTAAATATCATTAGAATATACAGGGTGGCCCACCTATCCTCGCTCGGACCATTGCTGCTAGACTAACGAAAATTGGGGAAAACATCTAATTGGAAGTTATTGGACACTAGATGTGCTACTTTCTAAAATTATTTTTGAGTATACAGAGTGTACCATGAATCCGGGACACAAAATTGCGTCTATTTTTAAATTGATCACCCTGAATATTGTTTGATTTTTAGAATCTGCTTTATATGGACTTCATAAATAATTTTTATTTTTTGAGATCACATGCAACGTTGCCAAGTTATTCAAATTTACATTTTAATCAAATTTAACGAAAAATCATGGACGTGAAAAAATATTCAACGTTGCATCTGATCCCTAAAAATAAAAATGATTTGTGAAGCCCACATAAAGCAGATTCCAAAAATGAAAGAATGTTTAGGGTGTTCCATTTCAAAATGAGACCAAATATTGTGTCCCGGATTTATGATACACTCTGTATACTCAAAATAATTTCAAAAAGTAGCACATCAAGTGTCCATTAACTTCCAATCAGATCTTTTTCTCAATTTTCATTAGTCTAGCACAGCGTTTCTCAAACTTTTTTGACCGCGGCCCGGTACGAGGTTCTAAAATTTTTCGCGACCCGCTTTATGGAAAAATACCATTTATTTACAGAACAATTTTTTGTTTTTTAATAAAAATCAAGATATTTGTTTGTTTATTTCATACACAAAAATTGCAAAATAATTATATAAGAAAAATATTAAATATTAAATAATAAACAGTAATTAAAAAATTAACAATTATAGTAAATTTTATTACCACATATTTTGTCCTTAGTGCGAAGGATGATGTTGTTTGTCATCACATAACAATTTAACAATTTCAAATTAGGAGGTAATGATGTTAATTTTATTTTCAAATTAGGTTCGACATCCAATCTGTTAGATACTTATTTTTTAAGTACACTAAGTCTGAGAACGCAGCTTCACACGTAACATATAAGTGGTGACAAAGGGCATTACAAATTGTGTCGATTTTTCGCTTACGCTTGGATACTCCTTTTGACAGCGCAACCAAAAATTAATTAGTGGTACATTATCAAACACTTTTTTCAGATCGGTGTCATAAATCTAAAGGATAATAGAACATAGCGTAAACTTACTATAGTGCGTTCAACAAAATTGCCAATTGGCGTTGGCAATCTCAAGTGCAGACATGACTTGAGATTGCCAACGCCAACTTCGTCGTCGATTTTTGTTGAACGCTCGATAGTTTCGCATGATACATAAGCAACGTAATTTTTATTCACGAAAATCAAATGCAATTGGTTTATAAATTTACAAGAATATGCTTCGATTGGTCCACGCATAGTGCATACATGATGATGCATTCATGAAACTGAATTAATAGCCACAATATTAATAACACACCGCGAAGTTTGTCAATTATTTCGGAATGAGGTTCACTATATATTGGTCATACTGGATCCGTGTATCAACCAGCCAAATGTTGAATTCTCTTTTTACTGATGATTTTTCACGCGCAATTATCACGGCAATTATCTAGTGAAGTTGTCGCCAAAGATTAGAAATGGAACTGCACAAGAAGAAGTAGAAGAAGAAGAAGAATAATCGGAAGAAGGAGAAGATGGAGAAGGACAAAAAAGAGAAGGACAAGAAGTAGAAGAAGAAGAATATTTGTAAGTCATTTTTTTAATTTATATATGTACAGGGTGGCCCTCCTATCCTCGCTCGGAGCATTGCTGCTACACTAATGCAAATTGAGGAAAAAATCTGATGGGAAGTTATTGGACACTTGATGTGCTACTTTTTAAAAGTATTTTCGAGTGTACAGAGTCTACCATAAATCCGGAGCACAAAATTTGGTCTCCTTTTTAAATGGATTATTTCTTTTTTAGAATCTGCTTAATGTGATAGTACAGAACGTCGACAGAAAGTCATTGTTTCCACAGAGCCATTTTTTTTAATTATTGCAGCTACTTTTTCCGATACTTTGAAAATATTTAAACCAAAGCCAAGCAAAATTAAATTCAATTCATTGAATGTAGCAAATATGTCGCACTTATAAGCCACTTTTAAAACCACTCAAAATCGTATAATCTATCCTTAAATGGAAAAATAGCATCTTCTTTAGATGGTGGGTGTCCATTCAGAAATAACAAAGCTTCGTCTTTAAGCTCCAACAGACGCTTTAAAACGTTTGCTTTTGAAGCCATCGTGAATTACAATACAAAATTAGGTGTTTATGATCACTCCCCATTTGATTGCATAACTCGGTAAAAAGTCTGCTATTTAATGGACGAGATTTTATGTGGTTTACAAATATGACACATTCTTCCAAAGTTATGTTTAAATTTAAAGGCAAGCCAACGCTTGTCTATGGATATAACAGTGCATACATACACAATTAATGGCTAATTCTTGAATTTGTTTAAACAAACCTTTATGACAACCTGCCATTGCACCTGCTCCGTCGCCAGCACACTTCATCCAATCAATACCGTGACCAGTGACAAAATCATTGGTAGTTTAAAAATCTGATCTGAGGTCTTTGTTGTCGGAAGCCTTTTACAAAACAAAACAAAATCTTGTATCTTGTCTTCGTCAATATATCTGATAAAACACACTAGATTTGCATTATCCACGATATCTGTGCTTGCACTAGTTCTTCTTCTAAATGTTTCGCAATATCTTCAATTCTCCGTTTAACTGTATTATTTGATGATGGTATCGCCGAAAATAAACTTTTTTTCTTTATTCCACATAAATTATTTGCGACAAATTTTAAAGCGGGAAGTATTATTTTTTCTCCAGCACTATGAGGATACCCAGTCTCAGCTATTAATTTGGAAATTTAAAAAGCTATCAAAGTGAGCTTTTTATTTGTCTAGTGAGGAAACAGTGTATGTTTCTTTTTTTTTAGCAGCACTCGATTCCTTTTTCTATCAACAAAAAAGTTAATTGGCTTATCAGAGTACCTACTCAGAATAAAATGTGTCTAAATGCGGTTTCAACTTTGACGATTTCATAGTTTTATTTGAAAGTTGCGAATTGAAAATTACACAAAGAGGCAAATTATTTTCACTGCTTCCGGCAATGAACCCAAACCGTAAATATTCGTCACAATATTTGCGAGTCCAATTAGTTTTACGCTTGTTGTTTTGGCGCTGTATATCTGCCTTTAGGGGCTTCAGACAAAGTATCTTCATAATCTTAATGTTTAGCTTTGCTCGAACTTGGTTGATCATCATTTAAATTTGTGGTTTTCTTGATTAACCATTTATCATATAGTTTTTTTTAGTGATAATTTATAAAAAAGTATCCATTTATTTTGCGTGACCCGGCACAATTTTTCTATGACCCGGTGCCAGGTTGCGACCCTCACATTGGGGAACTCTGGCCTACACTATATTTATTTATATTTATGAAGCAATTTCAGTTGGAACAACGAACGATTTGCAAGTGATAAGTCGGAAATTAACAGGTCTGATATCGTTGACGCGACTTTAATTGAATCAGATACTGATACATCGAAAATTGCCAAATCGAGATAGAATAGTAGGCAATTAGGCCAGAAAACTCCAAATTTATCGATTCTAACATCGCTAAGGGGACTAGAGTTGGAATAATGAGCAATCATACACTGCACAATCGAAAATAATCAGGTTTGATTGCTTCAGCGACATGAGAACTGACGATTCTTAAGACAATTAGACCCTGAAAAATCAAAATTTATCGGTTATGATTTTGCTCAGGAGATTCCAAGTTGGAATAATGCTGAGGCAATCTGACCTGATAATTTTTGATTATTCAGGGTCTGCACAATTGGAGTCTAACTAAATCCTAACCTAAGGATTTTCCATTTATCAATTACTAATCGTATATTGTTCCAACTGAAATCACGTCAGCGACGTACTGATACTGTTTGATTGTTCAGTGCTTGAACTGCTCATTATGTTATCTGGAGCCGTGATAACGACCTCACACCCGACAAGAGTCGGCGGTGGAGTGAGCGTTAACGCGTTCGCTTCTAGACCGCAAGGTCCCGGGTTCGATTCCTGGGTCTGCATTTCTGTGGTGGTTTTTCTGTAGTTTTCCCACTTCCTTGCAATAAATGTTGGAAATCTGCCTCTACCATCTATAAGTCGCATGCAGGCGCAGATGGGCAATAATAATAATGCCCCTCTCCTCTCAACGCCCGCATAACTAGTAATAGTTCAGGGGCCTGCGGTAAAATAAAATGTAATTGGGTCAGAATTTTCTGTCAAAAATTATGACAGTAACCAATTACGACATAGGTGGAGGAGTAGTACGGATTATTACGGATTATTAATTGTCCATTCATCAGGATCTCTACTGCCAGGAAAATTACTTTATTTTAGATAAAGATAAACTAAAATAGAATTTTTATTACAAGAAATAAATTTTCATATGATTCTTTGGTAGGTATACAGGGTGTTTCACACTACCCGTCCCAGGCCTTTTTCTTAGTAATTTGACGTCGTAGAGGTTCAGGAGGAAAAATTGCGCAACATAAGCCCACCTGACGAATATAATAGAGGTAGTTCAGATTTCCGGAAGTTACCGGAAGTAGGCGTAACTACACTCAACCTATATCATGTATAGCATCGTTCGATAGGTATTTAAAAAATAATCAACTTTTGCTTAAACAGTTTTTTATAAATGATTTGCTTAACGAAATAAAAATTAATGTTTCTGACAACCAGGCTCGCCATTTTCTCGGAAGTAGAAAGATCCTTGGAAATAACCGGAAGTAGGCGTAACTGCACTCAGGTTTTAAGAATTTTAGTAAATATTATACTTTTCCTCCGATTTGTCTCAAAGTGACTATTTGTAGTCGTGTTTACTGCCTGAATTGTCAGAAAAATATGTGGTTAATCCGGAACGAAAATTTCAGTACAATTGAGTCTAACTGCCTAGCAACAACGTATTGTACCGCAATTTTAAATTTTACAAGCGAAAGCCCGCCTAAAACAGACACTTTGACAGTAACCGGAGACAAAGTGTAGTATTTACAAACATACTTAAAAGTTGCGAGCAGTTACGCCTACTTTTGGTTATTTCGAAAAACCGAAACTATCACTATTACATTCTTTAGGTAGGCTTATGTGATGCAATTTTTGTTTCCTGAACCTCTATGACGTCATAATTTCGAGAAAATGGCAGGACTGATTGTCTGAAACATTATTTTTATTTCGTTAAGCATATAATTTACATAAAAACTTTTCTTACAAAAGTTGCTTTTGTTTGAAATACTTTTCCGACGATGACCTAGATTCCTATTTAAAATTCTGAAGTTAAGTGCAGTTACGCCTACTCCCGGTAACTTCCAGAAATTTAAACTACCTGTATTATATTCTTCAGGTGGGTTTATGTTATGCAATTTTTTTTCTCTGAGCATATAAGACGTCAAATTAGACGTCTGGGACGGGTGGTCTGAAACACCCTGTATATATATAAAACAAAAAAAAACATAAAAATTCATATTAACTTTTAAGAATATTATGAAATTCCGTTCCTCAGACGAAAAGACCCCACGAGAGGTCGATAGCCCTAGGAAGACTGCTTGTTTCGCTCTCATTTTTTATTAAAAAAATTGGGTATTATACCGAGTGAGCGTCTCAATCCGGAACATACATAGATGTTCAGAGATAGGCAACCCATTTCACAGAGTGGTGTTAGAGATTTACAATGCTCACGCGTATAATGTAAGTACTTTGTAAAATTGTAATGTAATGCACGTTGTAAAATGAGTTTCCTATCTTCTAACTTCCAAGGTGCAGATATTTAATCTTAAAAAAATCACCTAGTCGAAGTTATGCTATATGGTATTTTGTTTGGTAATTAGTACCACTCTAATCTAATCTCACTAATTAGTACTTTTTTTATTGAAACTGTGCAAACTTGTCAACTTTTCAATTGTAACTGCCCGAATTTGCCAAATTTCAACTAAAACTGTCACAGTCTCGTAATTTTTGTACTGCAATTTGTCCAATCTATCAAAGACTTGGCATCAGAAGTAAACATCTGTCCAATTTTCAACTGCATGTTTTAAAATCTGTTGCAAAATCTGTAAATTTTCTACTTTGCCTGTCAAAATTTCTATATATTCGGATTTAAGTCTTAAAATTTGTATTTAAATTTGCAGCTTCGTCAAGTTTTCAAATGAGACTGCTAATATCCGTCTGATTTTGAACTCTAATTATGAAACTAAAACATTAATTTCCATACATTTTTCGTACTGATAAATTAACAATTACAATTTTTCAAATCTGGTATAGTTTCAATTGCACCTGTTCAAATCTGTTAAACTATCAAAGGTCTACTTCAAAGGTATTTGTACAAATGTCTACCGAAGATGACCACGTAGTAGTTGAAATATACTTTTAGAAAAATAAATGTCGTTGTGAAAAAAAAAATTTGTTATTTCTCTTTAAGTATTAATATTTCACAAGCTCCAACCAATTATATTATTATTATTATCTCTCAGAACCATTGAACTCGTATGATGAAGCATGATGATGCAAAAATAAACACTGCACAAGTATAAATGTGTGCCTGAAAACTTGTGGTCGTTTTAAGATGGCTTTTTGTCAATGATCTCGTATTCGAAAATGATAGGTTATTTGCTTTTTGTGGCTTATGCACTTGATTAAAAATGTTTAAAATATGAGTAGCCGATGCCCACTTGTCTATATTTCTATCTGCAGTATCACTCACTCAGTATCTGACACTCACCAACTGACTTAAGTCAATGAAACTCAACCTAGTGTTCTGTTTGATTTCATATAATCCAAAAAGTCAGAGAGAGTAAGTCAGTGAAACTCAACCAAGCGTTTTATTTTATTCCATTTAATATTTATAGTTGTAGTAATTCTGATAGCCTGACTGCTTGTACTACTGCTACTAGTAGTAGCTTGGTATGGATTCTTCGAAATGTCTGAGTGTAAGCTATTTAAGTGGCACATAAGATGTGATGTACTCCCAGAAGCTAAGCTACTTTAATATTTATAATTGTAGTACTACTGATAGCCAGACTGCTTGTACTACAACTACTAGTAGCTTGGTATGATTTCTTCAAAATGTCTGAGTGTATGCTTTTTAAATGGCTTTAAGATTTGATGTACTCTCAGAAGCTAAGTTACTTCAATATTTATAGTTGTAGTACTACTGATAGCCTGACTGCTTGTACTACTACTACTCGTAGCTTGGTATGATTTCTTCAAAATGTCAGGGTGTAAGCTGTGTAAGTTGCATTTTAGATTTGATGTACGTTCCCAGAAGTATTATCTTTTCTGAAGTTTATGTTTATGCAAAATTTTGCAAGTTGCTGTACCACCATAATTTTCAAAACACTTCCGGAGAGTACCGTTTCGAAGAAATTGTATGCTAAAATGTTGCCCAACTTTGCCAAAAAAATAAGTCATAAGTAATTCAATAAGTTACAAATAAATAAGTGAGACAAATCAAATATCTTTACTTACCAACATATGCTTTCAAATTACGATGGTTTATTACTTTTCACACTTTTATAGGCCATCTTATTATATTATGATGTAGTACACAGATTCTATGGCAAAGAATTTGCAACATTGATGTTATTGAAATATGTTATATATATATATATATATATATATATATTGTTATTATTATATGTATTTTGATGTGTGATATAACGTGTATTTTGAACTAGTGAAATATCGAAGAGTTGACATAGATGTATTTTGCCGATCGATACTTTACTCACAATAACCTTCGCACGCGCTGCAATTCTCCGCTGTCTTCTCCAAGGCGAGAACCTCAAGTTCAAATCCCATCGCCGTACGTTTTTATTGTAAATATATCGAGATAAAAGTGCATTGGTGGGCGGCGATGCTCTGCGCGCATATCAGTTCAGTCGAGTTGGCGCGTTGTAGCAAAACGCTTCACCGCTGCTTGCAAAGTAAGTGGAATTTTGGGTGTTTTACTATTCCAAGTGTCAATGTGTGTTTGCAAAGTAACGTAAGTAACGCCGTAGTAACGCTTAGTGCCGAAATAGTACCACCGTCTAAAATATATGTACATACTTATCCCTCTTTTTTATATATTTTTTAATTTGTCACATATCATTTTTATATAATTTCTCAGTCTAGAACTATTTGTCTAGCTAACGCATGTCCATCAAGAACGGTCATATCATTTTTATAAATCATTTTATTTAAGTTATCAGGATTCAGGTATTGGGATTCCCAAACTGATTTCTAAATCAGATTATAACAGATTATCAAATTATAACTTTAATATATTTTATTCACCTTCTCGCTTAAACTAGCTTATGTGTTTGTGTTACAACTGCAATACAGGGTGTCTCTAAATTATGTGGACAAGGCTTAACCACAGATTACTGGGATCAAAAGAAGACGATTTAACGAAACTTATTTATATACAAATGCGTTTGGTTTAGCCAGTATTCAGCTTCAAAGTTAATTTTATAAAAACAAAATTTGCTTGTAAAAAGAGAACGTTTACATTGATTTGGATGTTGTTTGGTATGACACTTTATACGGGTATAACTCATATTTTGAAATAATATTGTAATTATCAGTAGACCGGTTGTGTACAAAACAAGTGAGGCCCAACATTAATATATTCATATTTTTTTAATGACAATAGCAAATAAATTTAAAAAAATCAAATTAGACGCAGGCATTCATTATTAAGTTTTTTTGTATCTTTACAGTTTTTGATATCTGTTATAGTTTCGACACAAACAAAATATTGGGTTATAAAATCATATCATATGTGAATGTTCTCTTGTTATAAGCAAATTTTGTTTTTTTAAAATTAACTTTGAAGCTGAATAATGGCTAATCCAAGCGCATTTGTATATAGATAAGTTTTGTTTAATCGTCTTTTTTTGATCCCAGTAATCTGTGGTTAAGCCATGTCCACGTAATTTAGAGACACCCTGTATATTAACTTCCATATTAACTACAATACCCCAAAAACGTTTAAAATATGAAACGTGTTGGAAACAATACTAAAATCATATTTTAACATACTAAAATTGTTACGAGTCTCGTGATTCAGTCTTTCTTTTTCCCAAACTTTGCCTCCCTCACTTATTTCTATGATTTACCGATGGCTAGATAACTATCCGGTGCTGGTTCTCGCGTTACTTCTTTAGATCCTCGCAGCCGTCGAGGAAGGCGAGCAATGAATCAATTCGCGCGATGGTCGCAGAGGTCGTCGTCGTGACCGAGTCTCGTGAGGTATCCTTCGAGTCTGCACACGCGCGACTTAATTTTTTTCCCACTACGACTCTTCAGGTTGAGAAGTGGCAGCGGTTTGCGGTTTGGAACATCAAAGAGAAACAGAGTTAGACAACCCAAGCAACAGGACGACTGATATTTAAAAAATCTCGTGAGTGAATTAATTTAAATTCTATTAGAAAACTTCATTTAAAATACCATCACAATCGGTGATAGGTGACAGAAATTATTTCTTATTTAAAATGTGTTCCATTTTCATTTTTAACTATGAAGGCTGTGGTTTCATTTTATAAAGTTTTACACATGAACACCAACAAAAATGATCAGACAGTAAAAAATATATTAAATGTCAGATTTCTAACAACGTTGCCTAATTCATATATTAAAATAATTAAATTATTGCTTCAATCATTAAAGTATGCTTGAATTATTAAGTAAACCAATCCAATCATTAACTATATTTTATATTATAATTTGAGCGATTTGCTTTTGTAAAATGAAAACAGCAAATAAATTCGGTACTCAACAGATACTCAATTTGACGGCAACATTACCCACTGTCATAGAATATAACCTATTTTTTCAAGTCTTGTGATTACATTGGCCAACAATACTGTCACCCTAAGAGAGCCAACTTAGTTATAAATAAAAATGGAACAGTATAACTAATAACTAATTATAAACTTAGTATTTAACACAATGAAGTAAATGGAAGATATTTCCTAAACGATACCAATAAGTTAAAAGCAAAATTCTATAGAGGTAGCGTCATTTCATTAGTGTTGGTAGATTAGATAAATCAACCCTATATATGTTTTACTATATACGCCTGGAAATAAATCACACAAAAACTGACATTTTCAATTAACGGTGACTACAGATTTTGGTCACGAAAAAAGATTAACGTACTATTTTTTCATCATAATTTGTGTACAGTTCATATATACCAATCCGCGTGCAGCATTACACATTAGTTATGCAAAACATTTCTTTTTTAAATTTTGCTGCCTGCAAAAGCAACGCTGGTTCAAGGCGTCGCTCACCATGACATTGAGAACATCAAATGGCACTTAAAAGCCAACCTCATTACACGCTGTACAGCCTGCATCAGAGTTGTAAATACTCTCCGCCGAGATCTTCTGAGAACCTTTAAGAGAAATTAATAACATAAAAAGTATTTCTAAATCAGACGGCTTCTCTACTTGTACCTGATGAGAAAGATAACTTGATAAAGATATGATCTAACTCACTGGCTGATCGGAAACTCATTGGCAAGCGAAAATAGTTGATTTATTTCTTCTATGGGCATGACAGTATGAGCCGCAATCTAATAGCTTTTAAGCTCACACAATTACCAGCGCAATCGTTGTTGCTTATAACCTCGTCAACGATCACATTATAGGCATGAAAATTAACTACAAATCATTCATGCTGTAGCTACATAATACAAGTTTATGCCCCCGCAAGTACAACAAACAAACAAGGCATAAAAGTTTCTATGAAACTTAGAAGGAGAGTAACATCCGTACAATCCGTATAGATTGTATTATAAACTACATAAAAATTATCGGCAAAAAGTTTGGCATACGAGATGGAAATGAGTGAAACGAGCAGCTCTTAGATTTTTTTTTTAAATTAATAATGCCTACTTAGTAGCCACCAGGTTTTAGCAACACTTCAAACGATTATACATATTTTATTCTCAAGGTCAAGGTGGAGAAAATGGATACAAAAATCTGAAGCGATCACAACCTACTCACTAGCATATTAAAACTAAAATTTATAGTACGCACCAAGAAAAAATCAGAAGAGGACAATAAACTAAAATTTCAGAATAATATTGAGTTTCAAAATCACCGGCAAGTCGCATGGCGTTAACATTGAAAAAATATTGAATCATTAAATAACACAGTGCAACAAGAAATTTCAACCCGAGTGACTACAAAGCGAAATGAAATTAGGCCAACAGACTAACAAAATCCCCAAAGGCTTTAGCTATATTAGCTCGTTTTTCTTTTTATAACCTCATGAAGTTGGCATGTTTTCAGGCAAATTTTTTAGACTTTTTGCAATATTTTTCGCATTTTACTCCAATTCCAATGTCCATCCACATTTGATTCAATGTAATTTAGTTTTAATTTAGTTTTCAGTAAATTTAATGATAAAACAAAAGAAAACGAATGAAACGAATAATTTAGAGACAACCAACATTAAAAAAAAAAGACGAACGACATAGTTAAACCCTTTTTTGTGAGTTTCATGATATTTTTCATCATATTAATTAGAAAAAATAAACAAACAATACAAGAATAATCACTTAAAAAAAAAAAAAATTAAATCCGAATTACATTGCGAGCTAATATTAATTAAAACAAGTGATGATTCTTGTGTTTTGTGTTCCTTTCACCGTTGAAATATAAACATAAAATTTAAAAATTAAAAGAAAAAACCAGTAAATTAATAAATAAAGATAAATAGATGAATAAATAATAGTAGTAATATTAATAAATAAATTTGAAACTTTTCGTTTTCTTAATTTCTTTTTACATTAAATCATCATCATTAAATTTACTAAAAACAAAATTAATCCGAATTACAGTGCGAGAATTGGGTAAAACTGCAAGAAATCCACAAAAATAACGCAAAAATTCGAAAAATTGGCCCTAAAACATTCCAACTTCAAGAAGTTATAAAACAAATATTGCGAGCTAATACAGGCAAACCACGCGGGGATTTGTTAGTCTGTTGGCCTTCTTTCATTTCGCGTTTGAGCCATTTGGGCTGGAAGCGATGACCCGAAAATTGTTGCACAGTGTAATCAATAAAATAAACAACAGCAAGGTACGAACCTAAAAGACAACAACCTTGGATGATAAAACAAACTAAATTTAATAAAATAAATACGTCAGCCTCAGCTAACAGGTAAAAAGTATACGAACTTAAACACAAAAACATACAGCAGAAGATACAAGAGTGAACACCATAGAAACATATGCCATAGTCTAAACCCATTGAGTCAGTGACAACAATTCCAAAAACCTAGCCTCTTCAAGGCTATCAAAACCAATATAAATAAAATTTTCGTCTCGAACTGGGGGCCATAGAAAACGAAGTCTGACAAAACATAGATGGTATAAAGTATATTAGAGATCTGAAAACGATACTGTAAGAATCTATAAAGAGATTAAGATAGCCTGCAAACGTAGACTCCCAACAAGAGAAAGACCTGAGATTCTAAAATTTGAAATATAAACTCGGTTCCATTTTTATTTTTAACTAAGTTGGCTCTATTAGGGTGACAGTATTGTTGGCCAATGTAAAAAGTCACTAGCCTTGAAGAAATAGGTTATATTTAAAACAAAAAGAGTTTATATTTTATGGCAGTGGGTAGTACAGAATTTATTTGCTGTTTTTATATTACAAAAGCAAATCAGTCAAATTATAATATAAAATATAGTTTGCTTTAACCCAGAGCACTTGAACGATTGAAGCAATAATTTAATTATTTTAATATATTAATTAGGCAACATTGTTAGAAATCAGACATTTAATAATTATTTCACTGTCAGATGATTTTTGTTAGTGTTATGTGTAAAACTTTATAAAATGAAACCACAGCTTTCTTAGTTAAAAATAAAAAAATAACAGAGTATAGATATCTAATCTATTAAAAAGCAATTGTTTGGTCCTTATAATATACCTTGCAAGATATTATAGCAGTGGGATTGACTGAAGTAGATTTTTTTTAAATTAATTATGTGAATATCTAACAGAACAGCAGAACCTAAAACAAACCGGGCCAAAACATTTAAACAAAAATTTAACAGTGTCGATTTCCAAAATATTAACAATCGGTTCAAAAGTTCGCAAGTTTATCTATCTTGGTGTTATTATAACTAACCACAGAGATAGTACACCTGAGATCAAAAGATGCGAGGTGACCCGAAAACTAAAACGAGAGTACCCCAGATTGTGTAGAAAGATAAAGCATCAAAACTAAGAAACACTTTTACAAGCCCTAGAATTGTCCATTATCTTTTCGACTTCTTCTCCATTAGAAGAAGGGTTAATATGTCAAATTCAATTAATATTGTTTTCAAGATCTGACTCAAAAACTATTTGAGTTGTTTTTTGTTTCGTGCTTTGAACTTTGAATGTTCAAATTGGAGATGGCTAGGGAGCAGGGGGTAACACTTAAAATTTATTTAAGGTTGTTTTTAAACTTCCCCCTCGAAAAATCAATCGACGAATGTTTTTTAATCAAGTTAACTTAAATTCAAAAATAAAAAAATATTGAGAATAGTAAGTTTTAAAATGGACACCCGGTATAGAAATATGGCACACATGTGTCACATTTATTGTTAATTTATCAATTAGTAGTCAATGAAACAATTTGGCGTTTAACACACATCTATAGCAGAGAGACCTTTTATACACACAGCTATACAAATAGACCAATAGCAATACAGGGCAATACTATGAGCCTCTATGCCTCTATCAGATATTGTTTTTTGTTGAGATGTTGAAAGTATGTCTGCTAGGGTACAAGACTTCTATTAAAATCTGATGGCAGCAATTCATGATAGCCTGTACTTTGTATAGATGCATATCCAAGCCCTTCTTCAAATTTTTTGGCAGGTTCCATAATACCGACACAGACTTAGTCGCCTCTTCTAAACAATTGTTGATCGCACGGTAATAGATCTTACAGCGTTTTGCCTATCTAACTTTGTGTTAAATGGACAGATGTACAGATATAGAGATATATACTCTGATTTTTCTAAACTGGCGTGCACGTCATCAAAATAATAATCATAATAATGACGACACAATTTTACAAGGTTGCCAGCTGTCCTGGGTATTTAAAAATGGCTGCAATCAGCTGTTGCGCCCATGCAATCTTGTGCGACAGTGCGCGGTTTGTAACGGTCCCGAAATAGCGTTGGCAAAAACTGCTTTTTAATAATTAACTGGCGTATAGACCTGCACGGTAGGCAACCATGCTTGCATTTTTTTGTTGTGGTGACGCGTTTCCCTTGTGAGCGATTTTTAAATTCGCCGGCGAGGCGCCGCCATAGAAGTAGAACTCAATTGACTCGTGCCCAGTATAGATCGTGCCAGAAGAACCGTTGCAGATAAGGTATATCACCATCCGGTTTACGGGAATAATCAACGGTTCTCAGCTAACCACCCTTGAGGGGATTGAGGCACCGAGTACGGGGCAGAGAACACGCTCATAACACCTGAGTAAGTAGTTATTTCTTTTCCTCTTCGTGAAGCCACGTGTCCGGCCATTGTGACTAAGGCCATGTGCTTCCAGGCGTTTGGCTACGGGCTAAACAGCTCGGCCAAAACCATTCTTGGCTGGAGGCCGCGGATCAACCACCAGGCGTCCTCGACGCAAACCGCCGACATCCCGGAGCTGAACCCAGCCACCGACGAGACAACCAGATAACCAGGCCAGATAAACCAGATCCCAATATATATATTTTTTTTTTGTGTGCTCGATTGAGCCATTTGTTTCGGGTTATTCTTTTGTGTATAAATTGCGTTCACGTGTTTCGTGTCGTACGTGTTTTGCGCTGTGTACGAGAAAGGTTGCTCCCTCGGCCCTTTCAATCGCGCGATTAGGAGCTTATTTTATTCGGCCGAATAGAGTAAACCCTGCGCGAAAGGGTGGCGTTCGGAGGTATTTGTTTTCAGGAGCGCGGACACGGTGTCCATCGTTTCTGTGTGAATAAACGCCGATATTACACTACAAACTCACACCTGTTATTTTTTGTTCCCCCCACGTTTTCTCATTTATTTCAGTTACAGTTTTCTATTCCATTTAATTCAGTTACAGTTTTCTATTCCATTTATTTCAGTTGCAGTTTTCTATTCCATTTAATTCAGTTACAGTTTTCTATTCCATTCATTTCAGTTACAGTTTTCTATTCTCACTGCGAGATTTAAATCTGGTGGTGTTGGCGCCAAGCGGTCAGCGTTGTGACAGTTCGTGATTTCTGAACTTCGCTGACTGTCTGTCGTCCACCCACGCAGGTAGGGTGGAGCCACCCTTTGCGACGAAGTAGCAACGAGGTAAAATTACGTGGAGCCTTTTTTTAACCCCCCCCCCCACTCTCTGACACCGAGAGCCTGGCCCTCGTCACTACTTCGAAAGGACCCTCCACTCGCTCCACGGCCTAACGCGCCGACTGCCCTTCAGGTACGTCACACGTTTTTGGAGCCCAACGTGGGGCAATAGCAACAATGGCTATCGTTGGTATCTTTATTTATTTAGCTCATTAACATCTTTTGAGGCTTAAGGGTTTTGTCAGCCCTTTGTAAATTTTTCTAGCCCTTCAGGATTTTGTTTTTCATTTTAAATAGACCTCATTTAATTAATTTTACAGCCCTTTTTCAATTTTTGTTTTGGCCCTTTTTGGCCTTTAGAAAATTTTTGTGCCCTTTTTCAATTTTATGCGTTTTAGTAGTTTTGGCACTAATTTTCATTTTGACCCTTCAGCCCTTCGCGAAAACTTTTTGGCCCTTTGGTTTATTTTTGTGCCCTTTTTGATTGGGAATATATTTTTGTGGTAGGCCTTAAGTTTACGCCAAGGAAACTGAACTGGGAGTTGGAAAATTTGACAGTATTTCAAATTTTTAATCAGCCTTCAGCATTTAGTATATTGAGAAAATTTGGGGTGGTTGTTTTGTAAGTTGTTGAGAATTTCTGTGAGTTTTGTGGGTAATATAGAATACACACAAGAAAATATTTTGACTTTAACGTTAACTTTAAATTTAAATATTTTTAATTTAGAGAATTTTCTGGCCTGTTTTCAGTGTTTGTTGGTATAATTTCTACTATAGTGTAGAAATTAGTTTATTATTCGCTGGTTACAAAAACCATAAATTTATTGTTGGTTATTGTTGTTTTTTGTAGAAACTTGGTGAGATAGTGAACGGGCGACCACGAATCATACATATTTGGTTGATTGGTTGATTTATATTTTGATTTTTGGCGTATGATTTTGTGGGTTCGAGCTCACTACGACTAGGTTAAATTTTTTTTGGATTTTTATAGTAATCGTGATAATTACGATAAGTTAGTTTAAATTTTTGTTCTTTTTCGGTACACGTATACCGTATATTTTTCTTTCAATTTGAATTGAAATTTGAATCTTTTCTTTTTGTTCACTAGTCCATTAGTTGTGATGGATTTCAAAGTAGAAGTTAATAGGCTATCAGCCGATGAGCGGGTGTATGAGCTTGAACGTCGAGGAGTTACAGGGGTAACTACTGCTGATGCGCAGCGTAGCACCTTACGAACTCTAATTAGATTGGAGTCTTCTGCCTCCTATGTGCCGGTGCCTAATCCCTTTGAGATAACTGACGACCTTGCGGCACTAGAATTGAAGTTGACGGAGATCGAGGGGTTAGTAAAGGACTTCGAGGAGCCTACTACCTCTTCGACCTATTTGAAGCTCGCCACTAAGTGTGGACACGCACACGGGCGAATTAATCGTTGTGTCGTTACGACTGACGAAGAACGAGTTAAGGTCTCCAGACTTTTAGTACGATTAGCAACGTGCGCCGGTACTATGCGTTCCGGGGCTAAATTAGCTAAGCGCAAAACCACTGCAACTCAGAGTTCGTTGCTTAATTTGTCCGTAATTCAAGCTGTTGCTCATTCATCGCGAGTAGTTGCTGAATCGAATAGTTCAAGTTCAGATTCTGATTCAGAAAATGAACGAGATCATCTGGCTTCTACAGATGTAAAACCTGTCGCGGTTAGGTTTTGGAATCTCACTTTTGGAGGAGAGCAGGGCAGAGTTTCGTTGTCCTCATTTTTGGAGCGAGTAGAAGAACTACGCGTTGCGCGTAACGTATCTTCGGCATTATTGTTTGCGTCAGCATTAGATTTGTTCACGGGGAACGCCCTTATTTGGTATCGAGCGAACCGTAGATCTTTTGGGAACTGGGATGAGTTAGTCCTAGGGTTGAGAGAGGCCTTCCAATCTCCTGATTACGAAGAACGTCTCTTCGAAGAGATCAAATCTCGCACACAGGGACCTAATGAAACCATCAGTCTCTATGTTTCTGTGATGAAAAATCTGTTCATGCGATTGCCTAATCCTCTCCCTGAAGATATTCAGCTCAGAACCGTAACCAAAAATCTACATCCTAGATACAGAATGGCTTTGTGGTCACTAGACATTGTTACTTTTGCTGATCTACTTAGATTAGGACGTAGGCTGGAGGCTAGTACGGTCGCGAACGAATCGTACACACCCCCACCAGGGAAAGGTCGTGTGTTAGGGCCAGACTTGGCGTATGTGGAGGCTGTGCCGAGTGTGTCTTGTCACGAAGTCACTCCTCCTACAAATATTCGTCCGCCCTCTCAGTCGCGTTGTTATAATTGTCAACGACCGGGACATTCAAGTCAGGATTGTCGCGCGCCGAGACGCTTATATTGTTTTGGTTGTGGGAAAGTGGGAGTAACAAAACCAAGGTGCCCAAATTGCACTCCATCAAATTCGTTAAACCGGTCGAGGAGAACCTGAGCCGAACGGGTTGCTCCGAGGTTTTGGGAATTTCGGCAGATAATTTTAAGGGGCTTAGGCTTAGTGAACGTACGCGTATTTGTTTAGATTTTGTGTTGTCTAGTTCGCGGGGCGATGAGCGTCCATATTTAAATGTGGTAGTTTATGGGGTGTCGTTGTTGGGGTTATTAGATTCAGGAGCAAACCAGACCATACTTGGCGGTCCAGGGTGGCAGATGTTCAAAAATTTAGCGGTACGGTTGAAACCTTCGTCGGTGAAATATTGTACGGTGGCGAATGGACGTAGTTGCGGGGTAATTGGAATGGCTACACTTCCGATGATGGTTGAAGGCGTGACGAGAACGTTAGATGTATTAGTAATTCCGGAAATTACGAGGCCGTTGATTTTGGGAACCGATTTTTGGAAACGGTTAGGAATTATTCCAGACCTACGTAGTGGTCATTGGGAGTTTTCGGGTTTGGAAGATATGGCTGTAGATGAGTTAAACACCAGTGATGGGTTAACTTCACACCAACACGTCCAACTTCAGTCATCATTAACAAGTGCTTTCGAGAAGATGAGTGATACTCTCGGGTGTACCAATTTGGTAGAGCATGTCATCAGCACTAAAGCTACACCAATTAAGCAGCGCTACTATCCGATGTCTCCCACACTACAACGTCACGTAAACGCGGAGTTAGATACCATGTTAAGTTTAGGGGTAGTTGAACCTTCTAAATCGCCGTGGTCTTCACCAATTGTGATGGTGAGAAAGAAGGATGACACATACCGTTTTTGTGTCGATTTTAGGCGAGTCAATAGTGTAACCGAAAGAGACGCGTATCCTCTGCCGTATATTTCTCATATATTAGATCGGTTAAGGGACGCGAAATATTTGTCGAGTTTGGACATTCGATCGGCTTACTGGCAGATCCCTGTTCAGGAAGAATCGAGGCAGCTAACAGCATTTACCGTTCCGAACCGTGGTCTATATCAATTTCGACGCATGCCATTTGGCCTTCATAATGCGCCAGCCACTTTTCAGCGACTCATTGATAGAGTGATAGGTGCTGATCTCGAGCCGTCATGTTTTGCATATTTAGACGACATCGTGGTCGTAACTTCGACGTTCGAGGAGCACATTAGAGTTTTGGAAACTGTTTTGAGTCGTCTGACAGAAGCAGGTTTAACGCTGCGTCGCGATAAATGTCATTTCTGTAGGCCACAGTTACGCTACTTGGGTTATGTTGTTGATCAGGGAGGGTTACATGTCGATCCAGAAAAGGTTTCAGCGATTGTTAACATGCCAGCACCCATTAATGTCACAGGTGTACGTAGAGTTATCGGTATGGCTAGTTGGTACCGTAGGTTTATTCCGAATTTTTCCACAGTCACTGCACCAATGTCGGCATTGGTCAGAAAAGATACTAAATTTATGTGGTCGGAAGACTGTGAATCGGCATTCAACACTATTAAAGATTGTCTTGTTAGCGCTCCTATTTTGTCTTGTCCTGATTTTACTTTACCTTTCGTCATTCAGACCGACGCTAGCGATTTTGGGCTAGGCGCCGTATTGACGCAAGTTACTGATGAGGGAGAGAAGGTAATAAGTTACAATAGTTGTTCATTGAAAGGACCGGAGAGGCGTTATAGTGCTACGGAGAAGGAATGTTTGGCCGTAGTATGGGCTGTAGAGAAATTTCGACCTTACATTGAGGGTGCTAAGTTCACCGTGATCACCGATCACTATTCCTTGCTGTGGCTTAACCGTTTACAGAGCCCTTCTGGTCGTTTAGCGCGTTGGAGTGTACGGCTCCAACAATTTAACTTCGATATCATTCATCGTAAGGGGAAGGACCACGTGGTTCCTGATGCGTTATCACGTTCAGTACCGGTTTTAGACGCTGTAAACGTCGTTAATCATTCCGAAGGCGACGCGTGGTTAGTTAAGATGCGTGACGCGATCGCGAAGAGACCGCGGAAGTATCCTCTTTGGAAAGTCGACGCTGGGGTCGTATATAAGTTTTTGCCTCCCAGGTTTGGGGACCTTGAGGAACCCCAAGACTCGTGGAAGATAGTAGTAGCGAAACCGCGTCGGCGTGCCCTTATTTCGGAAAACCATGATTTGCCAACTGCTGGTCATGGGGGCGTGTATAAGACCTGTCAAAGGCTTAAGACACGATATTACTGGCCGAAGATGAAGGCAGATATAGCTCGGTATGTTCGTGAGTGTGAGGTGTGTTCGGCACACAAGGTTGAACAAAAGGCTCCACCTGGCTTTTTGGCGCCTAGGGCTCGAGCGACGAGACCCTGGCAAATTTTGTGTACTGATTTGGTGGGACCTTTGCCGCGTTCAACCAAGGGTAATTGTTATATTTTGGTTGTGGCCGACACCTTCACCAAGTTTAGTATGTTTTTCCCGTTGAGACGAGCTACTGCTTCAGCTGTCACGAAATCCATAGAAGAACAAGTTTTCCTTGTATTTGGAACCCCTCAATACATCATTTCAGACAACGGTGTTCAATTTCGTAGTAAAGAGTTCACTAAGATGTGCGATTCCTATCGCACTCGGGTATTGTATACTGCTCGGTATCATCCGCAGGCTAATCCGGCGGAACGCATTAACCGGGTCCTTAAGACTATGATCGCATCGTATGTGAGCAATAACCACCGCGTGTGGGACGCGAGTCTTCCAAAGATTGGTTGTGCCATTCGGACGGCAAAACACGAGGTGATTGGCCATACGCCTTACTTCGCCAATTTTGGGCGAGAGCACGTATTGTATGGCAATACCTTTGGTGGACCTCCGGAGGTTGACGAATTGTTGGAGGACCCCATCAGGGACAAGCCACGCGATCCTGATAAGTTTGAGGCATTACGAGAAGAGATAGCAGGACGTTTGGTGAAAGCGTATCAGAAAAATGCGAAATCGTATAATTTCCGTAGAAGGCATGTACAGTACAAGGTTGGTGATCGAGTGTGGCGTAGAAATCATGTTTTGTCGAATGCTCTAAACTATTTTAACGCGAAGTTAGCTCCTAAGTTTGTTGGTCCTTTTGTAGTGGCCCATAAGAGGTCTTTGTGGACGTATGATCTAACCAATGATTTTGGTGATCCAGGAGGGACATGGCATGTGAAAGATTTGAAACCTGCTCTGGACGATGATCATTCGCTTTCGAACTAGGTGTTTGTTAGATTTTTCTAATTAATTGTAATAGTAATTTTGAATTCATGTCCTTATGACCTTTTGGATATTTGCTAACGCTCATTAGGTTAGTTGTGTTAGTTTTGTTAGTTTGATTGATTGTAATTAGTGGCTGTCACTTGTCTAAAACCATACGGTGTAAGTAAACTTTCGTATTCTATGGGATCGTTCGTGTTTTGTCCTTGAGTGACATGCCGCATTGCGGAATTTTTCGACGACTCCCTAGTTTAGCTATTTAGCTTAGCCCTTTGGGGGATTTAATGAATATGATTGTGGTTACGCATCGAGTGTGTCGGGACATTGTTACTCCCACTAGTACTATCTTTCTTTCGTCATTTGTATGAGTTTATTTTTCTTTTTGGGGGTTTGAAAAAAAAAAAACATCCGCTTCCCGGAGTTTTTAATTTTGTTGGGGGGGAATTTGTAACGGTCCCGAAATAGCGTTGGCAAAAACTGCTTTTTAATAATTAACTGGCGTATAGACCTGCACGGTAGGCAACCATGCTTGCATTTTTTTGTTGTGGTGACGCGTTTCCCCTGTGAGCGATTTTTAAATTCGCCGGCGAGGCGCCGCCATAGAAGTAGAACTCAATTGACTCGTGCCCAGTATAGATCGTGCCAGAAGAACCGTTGCAGATAAGGTATATCACCATCCGGTTTACGGGAATAATCAACGGTTCTCAGCTAACCACCCTTGAGGGGATTGAGGCACCGAGTACGGGGCAGAGAACACGCTCATAACACCTGAGTAAGTAGTTATTTCTTTTCCTCTTCGTGAAGCCACGTGTCCGGCCATTGTGACTAAGGCCATGTGCTTCCAGGCGTTTGGCTACGGGCTAAACAGCTCGGCCAAAACCATTCTTGGCTGGAGGCCGCGGATCAACCACCAGGCGTCCTCGACGCAAACCGCCGACATCCCGGAGCTGAACCCAGCCACCGACGAGACAACCAGATAACCAGGCCAGATAAACCAGATCCCAATATATATATATATATTTTTTGTGTGCTCGATTGAGCCATTTGTTTCGGGTTATTCTTTTGTGTATAAATTGCGTTTACGTGTTTCGTGTCGTACGTGTTTTGCGCTGTGTACGAGAAAGGTTGCTCCCTCGGCCCTTTCAATCGCGCGATTAGGAGCTTATTTTATTCGGCCGAATAGAGTAAACCCTGCGCGAAAGGGTGGCGTTCGGAGGTATTTGTTTTCAGGAGCGCGGACACGGTGTCCATCGTTTCTGTGTGAATAAACGCCGATATTACACTACAAACTCACACCTGTTATTTTTTGTTCCCCCCACGTTTTCTCATTTATTTCAGTTACAGTTTTCTATTCCATTTAATTCAGTTACAGTTTTCTATTCCATTTATTTCAGTTACAGTTTTCTATTCCATTTAATTCAGTTACAGTTTTCTATTCTCACTGCGAGATTTAAATCTGGTGGTGTTGGCGCCAAGCGGTCAGCGTTGTGACAGTTCGTGATTTCTGAACTTCGCTGACTGTCTGTCGTCCACCCACGCAGGTAGGGTGGAGCCACCCTTTGCGACGAAGTAGCAACGAGGTAAAATTACGTGGAGCCTTTTTTTAACCCCCCCCCCACTCTCTGACACCGAGAGCCTGGCCCTCGTCACTACTTCGAAGGGACCCTCCACTCGCTCCACGGCCTAACGCGCCGACTGCCCTTCAGGTACGTCACAGGTTCGTATCAAATTCGTCGACTTCTCTGCCGTGTTTCGTACAGATATCAATCTTGTGGTTATGGTTTAACATCTACAATGGCAAAATATAAAAGAGTTTGCACCGTATTCGGGTCCAACACTGACAGCGACAAAAATCTTGAGGTTAGATTCGATTCCCGGCTGCAGGCAAAAGAAACGTGAAATATGTAACGAAGTCAAATGTAACAAGTTAAACGTCAAAGAAGTTTGGTTATGCACACATGTATGAGCATGTGTTAGTGAAAAAGATCTGGCATCGTCACCGAAAAAATATCAGGTCGGCCAACATAACATGATTTATTACATGATTGGCAGGCGAAAATTGTGACCGCGGTTAATACACCGATTACCTATTTATAACCACCGGTGATCAGTGTTATGCAACAAATGATCCTCAGATTAATTTCGATTCTTAAACTATTGTTATGCATATTCTCGAAATCAATCACGTTGGTACGAAAAAACCTCATCGCACAGCTGATTGATGACGTGCACGCCAGTTTAGAAAAATCAGAGTATATCTGTGTGTATCTGTGTATACCGAGCGTTTTTTATATCTCTGAACATAGGCTATGTTCAGTTTTAAAACGACAGACTATTGCATTGCTAAAATTCAATATATTTGCAACCAAGATTACAAACGCGTGAAACACGGTAATTTCAATTGTCAAAACTGTTGACGGAAAATGTATTCAACGCAAGAAAGTGTATAAATAGGGCAACGATACCGAGCTGGCAATTGTATGCGGATTGTGCGAGATTTAATTCCAATGCATTATCCTGAGGCACCAATCATATTAATCCCGTTCAATCAACAATCATCAACCGTTAATGCCGAAATAGTAACTCATTTGTGAAACGGAAGATATTGGTTCTTCTTCAGCATAACATAATAGATTTAATTTCATTTCTTCAGTTAAAATGTGGCATCTCCTAAGTTATTTTATAATGACCATTGGCGATGCATCATGTACTATTACATTTTGCGATTCTATTAGAAGTTGTTCCGATTGGTGAGATTCGTCTGTCAGGATAATGCACTGGAAATAAATCTGTCACAATCCGTACCCACACTGCTAGTTCGGTACCATTTGAAATTAAATATTTGAAAACTTTCTTTCGTTGAATACATTTTCTGTGAATAATGTTTACATCTGAAATTATCAATTTGCATGCGCTAGTAGTTTTGGTTGCATAACCGTTGCATTTTAGCAATGTGTGCATTGTTCAAATATTTGAAAAACTCGCGATATATTCTACATACAGATATATTTACTCGTATCTGAATAAATATACAGATCTATAGAGAGAGAAGTACACATGTCTATCAAGTAACAATTATTCCTGCATAGGATATGTACGCCCTATTAACTACAGAAGATTGTACAATATTAATATACCTATACATAAAAAAAATTCTATACCTACAACAAAACTTGTTCAGTACGTGAATTATGCGTGGTCATGAGAAGGCGTATTAAAAATAAATTTCAGATGAAAAGTTTACAACCCACCTGCAAAATATTAATCGCCGTTAATTAGTCTGATTCTATTTGCTGTGGTCATCCATCGTCCAGCTCCTGATGGACGAGCGGCGTTCGAACCATTTACGTATGCGAAAGACTCGCCCCGGACAATAAAGCGTGTCTCGCATGACGTCGGCCAGTATTTTTAGTTGATTTACCTTTTTATCAGCAATCATCTCGGTTTATTACATGGCTGCCGGTCAGATTTATTAATATAATATAAAACAGTCGGACCGCCTGTCCTGACATTTTTCGCTGGTTCGTTCCAGTTGGCGTTCGTCGTGCTTAAAGGATGCGGGCACCTAGAGGCCTAGACACACATTTGCCACGCAAAGGCGCGCTTCTCGTCTTCAAGGATTTTGCTTCTGAAGTTATTTTTTGTGTTTATTGCGCATATAAAATTAAATAGCCATATAAAAAAACACCTTGTAGTACAATGTAATTGCAAATTTGTTTTTTTAATAAAACCGTGAATTACATTAGATTTTATCAATTTTAATTTTTAATTACTAACAGAAAATTAAAACCGTGTGAATAAATAAATGTATGATTACTGCTAATCATAGTTCGGAACTGGAATATCTTATTATTACACATTATTTTATTATGTACATTTTCAAGTAAAACGTAATCTAGCAAATTTCTATAACATTTTGTTACATTGATATACAGGGTGTCCCACGCAAGGTTAAAAGTTTATGGTTTATGGGGTTACTGATGAAAGAAATATTTGAAAAATTCAGACAAACATGGTTGATCGTCATCTCCCAATAGAAAATATGTAAATATTTATATCACTTCCGGTTAGACCGTTCTAAGTTAGTTATTTAAAATGGAATACCCTGTATATTTTTACATATCCAGATTGGTGTTCAATTCTGTACACATGTTATTAAGTCTATTGAGCACTTATCTAAAAATTTTGCATTTAAATCGTTTATTTGAAGCAAACATTTCGGAAATTATTTGTCCTCAAAAACTACTGACACGAATATATCACGAGCCGTCAGGCAGCTTGATGTTTTAGTTGCTTGAATACAAATCGCGAATAAGCAACAAATTTGAACGTAGTAAGAAGATGATGAGGAAAAAGGAGAACAAAACATTTCCGGATAGGAGTACCATATGCATAACCTCAAGGTCCTCATGTTACTCGTTTCGATTTCGACCAGTGGCCGGTAGAACCTTTCCAGTTAAGATTAGGGTTTTGTGTATACATTCGTATGAGGGGTGAGTTACTTGGGTAGCTAGCTGAATCATAGCATATGTTCAGGTTTCAAGTAATTATTGCTCAATGATCGCCGGGTTTCGGTTGAGATTCAACGCAATGATTGTATAATGTTATTATTGATGACAATTGAACTCACCGCCACCATAAAGTAGACTAATCATTAACTTAATACATCACACAGGCTCTAAATTCCGTAACTATGATTGTTTAGAATTGCAGATACATATTTACGTTTGCAAAATATCTTATATGCTCCACTTCACGCTCCATCGGTGCTGGATTGGCGACCGACAGGTGGCGTTTACGTTTGATTTGTAGCGGCGACGGTCTCTAGAGTATGCTCTTAATTACGTGAGGGATAATTGCAAGAGCAAGCGGTGCTCCTGTGCATCCGCCGTGAAGGACCTCTCTATGGATCCATAAATTTTACGCAACTCATTACGTCGCGTGCGTTAATAACAACAGCAGCACCAACAATAAAAACTCCAGCGAGCAACAAGTCGAAGAACTGTAACGGCCGAATATGGTAATAGCGGTGATAATTAGGCGTTCCAACCGTACATTCTCAAGAAGAGTTATTGTATTGTTCATGTAAATTAGCTTGTTTATTCAGGGTACTGAAATTATTTAACCACTCAGTATTGTGTCGTTTAAGTGATATTGAATAACTAGTTGTAATTAGATTACCGCCGCTAAGCCATATATAACAGTCTATACAAATAAAATACAGGAATGTCTATGAATCTAGACATTATGAGAAGTACCTGTCGTGAAAAACTAGCAACATAAATTGATATTGTTTATCTAATGCGCGGGTATGTATAATATTATGTCGCCCCCCATTGGCATGTCCAATAAGACTCTTAAGCGGTAAAGGTCAGTTTGCAAAGGTAAGGTCATTTGCCATAAAACGCGGTGCGGGCTAATAGTAGGTTTTTAATAGTATGTTAGATAATAAGTGCGTAATTGCTTTAGAGCGCGAGTTTTGTGCTATACTTTTTCTACGACCACATTAATACTCGTACATACATACATAATCCAGTCCTCTTGTACCCTGAGGGTGTCGAGAATACTCGTACTATTGGAAAATTGGAAAATATGCAGGATGGCCCACCTATCCTCGCTCGCACCATTGCTGCTAGACTAATAAAAATTGAGGAAAACATCTGATTGGAAGTTATTGGACACTTGATGTGCTACTTTCTAAAATTATTTTCGAGTATACAGAATGTCTCTTTTTTAAATGAATCACCCGGTGTATTACTTTATTTTTAGAATCTGCTTTATGTGGGCTTCATAAATCATTTTAATTTTTTGAGAACAGATGCAACGTTGCCAAGATCAACATTCACATTCACATTTACATTTTAACCAAATTTAACGAAAAATCATGGACGTGGAAAAAAATGCAACAAAATCTTATTATAAGAGATCAATAAAACAATCTGCGTATGCAAGTACCCAAGCAATGTCCCAAAACATACACAATATTTCGAGTAACGTATATAATACACGGGGTGTTCTGAAACAACGATTCTGAAACAACATTCTATAATTTCTGTCAAAATGTCAATAATTACTGTAAAATTTTCATTCGTTTTTGTCACAATTTCAATGATACTGTAAAATACATTTTTAGTATCTACTAAGGTTTAGACGCTACTAAGTGCCTAGTGAATATGTTTACCATTGATCATACACGCCGGACCCACTATTTTCATCTCACTTGTCAAAACGGCTCATCGCTCTCACATAACCTTTTTTTTTGCAAACGTAATAATTATCCGTCTCACATATATTATGTGGTATGTCGCCATTTATCCATCCCATATTTTCCAAAACGTCAAGAACATATCGCATCCCACTCTTTCATTGCATCGAAATCTCACTCGCACTCATTGCCTCTAATGGAGACTGACCACGCCCACATCGAGAAATCAATGTTAATTCAAATGGGAGCTCAGCACTCATGTTCCCCTTTATTCACCTACTGTATTTTACAGTTATCATTGAAATTATGACCAAAGTATGGCTGGAAATATTTAAGACTCGAACTGTTCCTATCCTAAGTGTTAAAAAATTGACGCAACTGTAATAATTCCACATAGTAATAGTCTAAATAAAATTATTCCAAAATGTTACTCAAATAAATAATGTGTAATTTATATTACATACAATTAAAAATGTTGGTGCAATTTGACATAACAGTCAATTTAGAAACTGTTCAGAAAATACATTTTTCGAAAGTTAATTCTTCAAAACAGAATTCTTCCAATGTTGACTTGTTCGAAAGTACATTGCTAGAATCTTCATTAAAAATCAACCATCAAAATTGCAATTATTAATAATAATAATAATAATAATAATAATAGTTTATTGGTGCGAATGATATAAAATCTTACACAAGTCAATACATGAAATTAAATAATTGAGTAGCTTAAATAGCAAGACCATTCACATACAGGCAGCAGGTACATAACAATCTTGTTTAAGTAAAACGAAGTATACATATTCATACACATATAGACACTATCGAGTAAAAAATTCCAAGGTGACTTGGGTAAATTTGTTATATAAATAAAATGACTCCTAAATACTACGTTAATACAACAATGAAGCGAGCATTAAAAGAATAAAACTAAAAGAGAATACAAATACACTACATTACATTACACTAATACTACAGTCCGATAGAGAAAAGTAACGAGTTATAAATGTCGTTGATGTACCATAAACATAATCAATGTAAAAATACAGTTGGCAGAATGCAAAGTATTACGAAGTGAAACTACTAACATAATCCTCAAATGCTTAAAAGGCGTAGGCTGTCAGGTAATTTTTACACCATATTTTGAAATGAGTGAGAGGAAGTTGTTGGATACCAAGCGGAAGGATGTTAAAAAAAAATTGTGTAAAAAAATGTAATCTTTTTATATATTTATGACAAAATTTCAGGCATATTCAACAATAATTTCAATAATTACTGTTACATTTACAGTAATATTCAACAGAATTCGCATTATTTTACGAAAGTAAATTTTTCGAAAAATAAATCTTCGAACGCTGAATTGTTTGATAAAATATTTAAAATCTTCATTATAATTCAAAGTGGTAATTGAATTATTCTATCAAAATTGTTAAAAGTGATGCATTTTTTAAAATTAATTTCTGCCGACATTTCAATGATAACTGTAATGTTTTACACGAGAGAAGCAGGACTCTCTATTTTGAAAATCTAATTACCAATTTTTTAAATTTTTTTAATTCTAAGAAAATTTCAATTGTTATTTCAAAATTTCAGTAATATTTACGAGAATTTCAATTATTCTATGAAACTTAATTAACACAGTCAAAATTACAATGACAACGTATTTATAAGTTTAACAACATATTTAACAAAATTTCATGAATTTAAAATTATTATTCTGTCAAAGATTCCATAATTACTGCCAAAATTCCAATAATTACCTAAAATATTTCATTAATTTCTGTCACAATTTCAATGATAACTGTCAAAATATCAAATTTCTACCAACATTTGTCATATTTAATCAAATTTCATCAATTGCTGTCAAAATTTCAATTGTTCTATCAAACATTTAATGATTCCAGTGAAAATTTCAATAATAACTGTGAAATTTTCAAGTAAGTCTACCAAAAAAAATACAGTTATAATTTTTGTACTTATTTCTAAGAAATTTCTAAGAAAAAGAAAATGAGAATTATTCTATGAAAATTTCAATTAACACAGTCAAAATTTCAATGACAGCTGTCATATTCAGCCAAATTTCATTCACAATTTTAATGATAACTGTCATAGTTTCAATTTATCCACTAACATTTCAACCATGTTTATCAAAATTTCGTCAATTGCTGCGAAAATTACAGTACCATTTAAATTCTTCAATTAGTGTCAAATTTTGAATCATTCTACCAAAATTTCAGGCGGATTAATAAAATTTCTTCAATTACTATGTCAGTAATATTTACCAAAATTTCAATTATTCTGTCAAAGACAATAATTACTGCAAAAACTTCAATAATTAAGGTCAAATTTTTAATAATTCCTATAACAATTTCATTTTGTTTTTATTTCTTTGCAATTTCAATTGTGTCGTGTATCAATTTCAATGACAACTATCAAATTTTCAATTATTTCTACCAATACTTCAGTTATCTATTACAAAATTTCATTAATTGCTGTGAAACATACAGTCAGATTTACCACAATTACAATTATTCTGACAAACATTCTTAAATTACTGCCACAATTCCAATAGATACTATGTATTACTTTGTTTTATTCATCTGTCAAATTTCAATGACAACTGTCAAATTATTACTATTAAAATCAAAGTCACCAAAAATTGTACCAAAATTTCAGTCATATTTATGTAGCTTAGGTAAATTTTCATAAAGTCAAAATAATTCTATAATATTTGCCAAAATTTCCATTATTCTCTAAAAGATTTCATAATTACTGCCAATTTTTTTTGCTATTTTCAAATGGCTAAAACTGGCTTTCATTTTTTTTCGAATGGATCACCATGTATATAGCATAATATTCTGAGTACTCATCTAATAAGCTATTCAATGGTAGCATATGGACTGTAATCTAATAATACTTTTAAATAGGTAAATAACGATCAATTTCAATAAGTTTTGGCCATTTGGAAATAGCAAAATTTGATCTTTGTTTAATAACACCCTGTGTATTCAACATGACTCCAAATATTGTGTATGTTTTGGCACTGTTTCCTTACAGTACAATTGACTTAAGAGCTATTAAGATTAACAAACTTAACCTGTATGGACTTGGATAAAATAGTTAAAAATTAAACTAAAATACCAATGGCCTTCTCATGAATCATGATCTGATATCTAAAAAGAACACCCTGTATATTCTTCCATTTTTTAAATATACTTCATGTGGCCTTCACAAATCAGATTTATTTTTAGGGATCAGATGCAACGTTGCCAAGTTATTCACGTTTTAATCAAATTTAATGAAAAATCGTGGCCCACATGATTCAAAAATTCAACAAAATCTTATTAACCCTTTCAGACCCATTGTACACGAACATGTACATAATATGCTCTTCGATTTTATTCAAAATTCATAATAGATAACGCTACTGCAACTAGATGTACATGTCCATGTGCGATATTAATATTATAGAAATGTGTTTGCAGCTGCCATCTATCATTTTTTAAATCAACTAATCAATTTATAAAGTGACAGTTTACTACAATGGTGAGTACTTCAGGTAAGTCAGATAATAAACCTTTGTAATTTGAAAACTGTTAAGAACCAAGACAAAATTTTCATAACACATTTCTTTTAGCAATATAATGTATTATATATATATATATATATATATATATATATATATATATATATATATATATATATATATAGTTGTTGGGCCTAAAATTGGTTGCTAAGTAACTGTTTCTGTTACTCTAAGTTAGTGTATACGATCATGTACAAATGGTCTCGAGCATGTAATATTATTCTACATAACGATATACAATTATAAATTTACTATTTGAAATTATTTCTCTTTTTATATTTTCTCTTTCATTACTGTCAGTTTATATTAATTTTGAAGGTCCCTATTATTTTTTAGGAGAGAAAAAAAGTCAACAGCATTTCAACTTAGACAATGAGAAAGATGTTGAAACTATGCTACAAATGTTAGAACGGGGCGAATTTTCTGATTTGGAGCTCTCGTCAGATGAAGAAAACGATTCTGATGAGTTCATTGTAAAAAATCCTGCTATACTGCCTAGAATTGGAAATGAAAGACTGACAGCTATCCAAGAAAAACATCTTGATACTTTGTATGATTTAGATTCTGAAGCTCAGAAAACTGAAGCAGATAATAATAATTTTGACTACCTTACAGAAAAACAAAAAATAAAGTGCCATAAAAAATCCATACAACCACCTGAAATACAGTTTGAGCCTGTTGAAACATCAGAGGACATAGATGAAAATATTGATGATTTGGGCAGTTCACTATCATATTTCAAACGTTACATTACAAATGAAATATTTATTTTGATGGCACAATGTACCAATCTGTATGCTTTGCAAAGCAACAAAGCAAATTTTAAATTGACTGATTCAGATGAAATGAAAACACTAATTGGTCTTCACATAGCAATTGGTTGTTTGAAATTTCCTCGAGTAAGAATGTTTTGGAAGACTGAGCTAGATATTCGTCTATTTACAGAAAATATGCGAAGAGACCGATTTTTTGAATTACGTACGAATTTACATATTGTAAATAATTTAGACAAACCAAACGATTGCGAAGACAAGTTGTTCAAAGTTCGTCCAATCTTTGAGGCAGTCCGAAAACGATGTCCCGAATTGACTATGGAGGAATGTCTTTGCATTGATGAGCAAATTGTGCCTTTCAGAGGTAATCTCAGCATAAAACAGTACATCAAAGGCAAGCCAAGTCCATGGGGAATAAAAATATTCGTTTTGTGTGGTCAAAGTGGATGTGCATATGACTTCATAATATACCAAGGAGCGACAACGGAACTAAATCAAGAAATTTAAAAAAAGTTTGGACTCGGAGCTTCAGTAGTTTTACACTTGACAAATAGAATTGAAGGAAAAGGTCATAAATTGTTCTATGACAATTATTTCTCCTCTTACCAGCTGTTGCATATTCTGAGGGAAAGGCATATTCTTGCCGCAGGTACAATCAGAATAAATCGATTTGGCAAAACCAATATAATCACGGACAGTGCTGCGTTGAAAAAAGGACGAGGATTTTCAGAGGAGATTCTTAGTGAAGATAAAATTTCTTTAGTGAAATGGGTAAAAATTGGTAAAGAAGATAAGGTTCAACGATGGGATAAAAAAAATAAGAAATTTATCGAAGTCAAACGTCCAGAAGTTGTAGCATTGCACAACAAATCAATGGGTGGTGTAGATCTTCTGGATCAAATGATTGCGTTGTATAGAATTTATATAAAATCTAGAAAATGGACACTTCGCCTAATAATGCATGCAGTGGATTTGGCATTAGCAAATAGTTGGTTTGAGTACCGAAAGGATTGCAAAGAAAATAATGTGATGCCCAAAAAACAGTTAGATTTTCTGAACTTCAAGTTGTCTGTCGCAGAAGCATTGATCAAAGCTGATAAACTTGTCCAAAGAAAAAAAATTGGTAGACCATCCTCATCAAGCAGTAATTTTACACCACCAAAGAAGAAAATGCAGCGTGGAGAAAGAAGACCACTGCATGATGTGCAATATGATAATCTGGATCATATGCCAGAACACAACGGCCAAAAGGAAGCAATGCGCTGCAAACGCAATTCATGTTCTGGACGATCTCATTTTTTGTGTGATAAATGTAATGTACATTTGTGTTTTTACAAAAGATCGAAATTGTTTTGCCGAATTTCATAGAAAACAATAAAATTTTGTCCCAGTTATATTTTTTTAGAATTTAATTTTTTTTTTTTATTTTTAAGTTTATTCCAATAATTGATGTATACTTATGTTGGCAAAAAACAATTAATATATATATATATATATATATATTTTATAAACCTGTTTTTTTTTAATGGACATTCAGACCTCATGTCCATGATCATGTACAACCCCTATTTTTTTTACACATAAATTATATTGTTTGCAAATATGCAAAAATATATCCAAGCATGTCTTAGTTACTTGTTTAATGCAAAAATAATTTTTTATCAATGAAATTTAATTCAGGTCTGAAGGGGTTAATAATCTTATCAATGAAATAATCTGAGTATGCAAGTACCCAAGTAATGTGCCAAACATTTCATAATATTTGGAGTCATGTTGAATACACAGGGTGTTCTGAAACAACGACCGAATTTTGCCATTTTCAAATGGCTTCCTTTAAACGAAAGGGGAAAACATCGGTCCACATCCCTTTTTTGGTGGATTTATTTAATTTTACATGTTGGTGACCGTTTATTAAGTGCTGATTCAAATGTACTTTGACGTAAATCAAAGTGTAATTAGCGAAAATAGCTGTGCTTCTTGTCGGACTAAATTATGTTTTATTAATGAAGAAGATCTGCAACAAAAAGCGGAACTACAGTTAGAGAGGAGAGTGCTAAGAAGCAGACTTGAACATGTCTAGCGATATCTAGCAAAGAGCATGTTTAGCCGATTTGTGATATTTTCTTCTGTATTTATTTAATTAAGATAGGATACATAGAACGGAAATTCCCTACGGGTATTTGAAGCTAATGTTGTTGCGAACCACCTTCTTTTTATTTTGTTCCAATATCTTGAATTATAATGGAGTATTCTTATCTGCACATAAATCCGATTAGGTGATCAGAAATGAGTCGCCTTTAATTTAAATCTTAAAACTACGTTGTCTAGTTGTAGATAAATGTCTAAACTTTCTATATCAGTTCTCCGATTATAATTATGTTAACCAGTTTATGAATTATTTGGCTGTCGCTTAATAATAATGCCGTATACTAGTTGGGGTAAAGAGGCCTCTTAACACCAGGATATTGGCAGCAATGAGATTTTTTTGCCGCAGGTTCTTACCAAAAAGGGATCGGCAATGAATTCAATATAGCCCTGAATATTATTTGATTTTTAGAATCTGCTTTATGTGGGCTTCACAAATCATTTTTATTTTTGAGGTCAGATGCAACGCTGCCAAGTTATTCACATTCTAATCAAATTTAACGAAAAATCATGGACGTAGAAAAATATTCCACAAAACCTTATCATAAGAGATCAATGAAAGAATCTGCGTATGCAAGTACCCAAGCAATGTGCCAAAACATACACAATATTTTGAGTCACGTAGATACGATGTTTCATATACACAGGGTGTTCTGAAACAACGATCGAATTTTGATATTTTCGAATAGCTAAAACTCATTTTTTTCAAATGGAACACCCTGTGTATTCAACGTGACTCCAAATATTGTGTATGTTTTGGCACTGTTTTCTTACAGTATAATTGACTTACGAGCTATTAAAATTAACAAACTTAACTTTTATGGACTTGGATAAAAAAGCTAAAAGTTAAACTAAAATACCAATGGTCTTCTCATGAACTTAATACTAAGTTCCTTTTGCAGCACTACATGCTTCTAATCTTCTTGGCATGCTTGAGATTAAGTTTCGTTCTTTCTTGGGGTACCTGTTCCCATGCTTTAATACGCATGTTAGAGAGCTCATCGAGCATTACTGGCGGTCTCGAAACGTTTTGATTTTTTTTTGGCCCAATTGATCCCAGAGATGCTCAATAGGATTAAGGACAGCGCTTTTGGAAGGCCACTCCAATCCTTAGAAATTTGCATCTCTCAGCGCAGTTGTGACAATGTTAGAGGTTTGAGGTTTGGTACTGTCTTCCATAAAAATGGATCCATTGCCGAAATTTTCGGCAAATTGTTGAACATGGGTACAATAATCTCGTCCCTATATCTTCTTGCTGTTAGCGAACCATTTCATATCAATCCCAACTCGGTACGATCATTAAATTGTATCCCACCCCAAATTCTCGAATGGTATATTGTACAAATCGCTCACGTGGTCTTTGTAAGACTAGAACACGGCTACCTTTAAATGACTTAAAAAGGTGTGTCAACAATTAGACATTTTTGTCGTTTTTTGGTTTCCTAGCAGAGAATCTCTTGCTATTGCTAATTGTTTTATTGCACACTATATGAATAATGTTTTATAAACGTCAATTTATGACTTGTGAAAAGTCTATTGAAAACAACTTGTAAATAGGAAAAGTTATTTCTAGTTTATTTGGTTGTCCCCTAATTTTGTCCAGAAGTGTATTATCAACTTATACTTTCAGGGCACTACCCTTGTAAAGGGCGTTGAACAGAATCAGTACTTGAGGTTCGTATCTAGCACTAAGCAGACACTTTCTTTACATATGCGCCCTTGTTTACTTCCGTTAAAACCAAAAGGATCATCTGGTTTGGAATATTTTTACTTACGTCACAATCATCGTTCTAAATCAAATAAAACAAAAACTCGATTGTATTTTCGGCTTATTTAAAAGCCTCTCGTGGCCAAATATTATTTAAGTAGGTTGACGAAATTCGACCCAGTGATCAGCGTATAAATAGACGCTTTCTTCAATCATCTCTAAAAAGATTCCATTATACTTCTCGCATTGGCATTGACACCTTTCGACCTCTGATCCCTCATACACTCCGTGTCCCGCTCAACACCACGTTCCTGATTCCAGAGTAATCGCCTGTCAACACAAAAGGCACATCATTAGGTGCCGACGTTTGCCGAGGCGTACAGCCATTTTAAGCCACGACGCAACAATATTTTAATTGTTCCCTCTGACGAAGCAGTGACATCGGCCATTCGTGATTCCGCTCGGCGGGGATTCCCCTGCAATCTCGCTCGATCGCTGCCATAATTAATAATTCGGGGTGTCGATTCAATTACACCTCATTAAAGGCGATGATGGTGCGAAACGTGCCAGCTAACACGCGCAAAAATTGATTGTCTGTCTAATAATAATGCGGCTGCGAAGTGCGTGGAGTGAGTGATTGTGTTATGCGTGGCAGAAGTTGTGATTGTGAAGGCATAATAAAAAATATGTATATAAGCTGCTAAAGATTTTATCATCATATTGCCGTGTGCACGTATCGATCTCGTATATATACACAAATAAATACATGATCTGCACATTACAATATGAACTCTTAATTAACAACAATGTAAATACAATTTTAATCTGACATGATCATAAAAATATTGTTATCTTATACGATCCTAGGATTATTTGATAATGAACTTTAATAAGGCCCAGTTATACAATCTAGGATTAACTTTGACGATGGTTCAGTTACCTAAAATACACTTGTTAATACTATTGTAGTTTGAGAATAACTGGATGAAGAGGCTAAACTTTTATTCTGTCTCCATCAAGAGTCACCAAAAATTCCGTTAATTTTATTTCTCCATAGCAACCCCAATTCTCCAGGCATGCTATCAAAATGCGCACTGCGCGGTCAACTAAGCATTCGGTACACGACAATACAATGATATCCTTAGAAACTGAACCACAATCAAAGAGAATCCACAATTGTACAACTAGGCCATATTGATACAATGCTATCCATACGTAGAAACTGGACCAGGATCAAAGTTAATCCACGATTGTACAACTGAAGCTTGATAAAGTAAACTTAACATAACCATTTGATGGACAGGAGTTGGACAAGAATGCACCCGATCAAATACAAAGCATGTGCGATCCTCTTCAGCGCACAGCACATTCTCGGGCATTCAACTACCCTAAGGTCCAGTAGTATAATATTGGATTAACCTTGACCATTGTTCAGTTACCTAGGATACAATTTTTAACACAATGGTATCCGTAGAAACTGAACCACGATCAAAAATAATCTGAGTTTGTACAACTGGACGTAAGTCAAACAATTCAAAACTAGTTTAATTAATTAACATTTATTCTACTCTAAAAGCAAGTACTCTAAAAGAAAGTTTTAAAAATATGGCCTAAAATAACTTCAAGTTGATGGATTCGGCAAAATCAAGCATCAAACATATAAAATGAACGTTACTTTAAAGTGGACCTAAAGCCCAGAGTTTGATATGGAACTGGCCTTGCAAATACCTTTTCTTTGCAAGGCAAAGCAACTCACAGAGTAGCAATTAACACGGCCATTTTTACTTCAGATACTGCACGAAACTACGATATTTTAAAATACATTTGTATATCCAGAAATCAAATTTATTGATGAAATACTGCTTCACCGTGCACGTCCTCAAAACTGGAAATAAGTATCACCTCACTATTCTAGCATGCAAGTCCACCAACAGTCCAAAAACTAATGGATTTTCTTATTTTCATGAATTTCAGGTTTATGCCATATCTATTCAGGTTCAGGTTGCCACTAATAAAAACTTCACAATTAGATGGTGGTGTATTTAATTCAACCATATGTTGATTCATTTCTATTCTATACAGGGTGGTCACTTTTACGACGCCCACCATTAGGTTCTATTAAACGGAAATATGTACAGAGTTGATCAAATGGAATAAAAGTTCTCATTTTAGTCTTTCAATATACTGAGACGAAATCCGGGATATCTTGCACAGTTGCTGAAATATCGCTGAAAAACTGAAAAAGTGTACTTTCCTTTTCCTTTAATAACTTTTTCACTTTTGTAGGAAATTTTACGAAACTTGGCACTCCAACATTTATCGACGTCAGTTTTCTGATCACAGTACCAAATATTTTCTGCGCCAACTAGATGCCGAAATTTTCATAGTCAACTTTTGATTTTCTTATGGCCGCAATATTGGATTTTAATAGCATTCAAAATAGCGAAAAAACCCGATTTCAACCATGTATAACACATGGGTCATCTGACATTATTTACAACCAAAAATTGATATTTTTTTTTTTTGCAAACATCAAACTGGTGTGGATTGCTCTAAAAATCAAGTTGCCATGGTATAACAAATTTCACATTTCTTCATACAAATAAAATAACTTCTGAGTAATTTTATTGTGTATAAAGTGCAAAAAAATGAGATAATATCTTTGATTAGTAAAAATGGCAATAATTCAATATCCTAATTTTTAATTCAAGAATGGCATTTGATTAGATTATTTAATGAATACAATATGATTTATGATTTGCAATCTCGGCCAGGGCTCTGTAAGATATTACATTATAGAGATTGTACATGTTAATTTTATGTTGAGGTTAATATCTTGCCATTTTTACTAATCAAAGATATTATCTCCATTTTTGCACTTTATACATAATAACATTACTCAGAAGTTATTTTCTTTGTTTGAAGAAATGTCAAAATGGTAATTTGTTATTCCATGGCAACTTGATTTTGTGGAGTGTAGTGATTTTTGCAACAAATTTTTATATTATCGATTTTTGGTGGTGATTAATGTCAGATTATCCTTGTGTAATACATGGTTGAAATTGGAATTTTTCGCTCTTTTGAATGCTATTAAAATCCAATATTTCGGCCATAAGAAAATCGAAAGTTGACTATGAAAATTTGGGCATCTAGTTGCCGCAGAAAATGTTTGGTACTGTCATCAGAAAGCTCACCTCGAGGAATGTAAGAGGGCCAAGTTTTGTAAAATTTCCTTCAAAAGTAAAAAAGTTATAAAAGGAAAAGGAAAGTGTACTTTTTCAGTTTTTCGGCGATATTTCAGGAACTGTGCAAGATATTCCCGACTTCGTTTCAGTATATTGAAAGGCACATAAACGAGAGACTTTTATCCTATTTGACCAACTCTGTATATATTTCCGTTTAATAGATCCTAATGGTGGGCGTGGTAAAAGTGACCACCCTGTATAGGTATAATCGCGACCATCCAAAAGTGAACTTTTTTTTTCTCGATACATTGATTTTTACTTGAAATCATAGGCCTCCAAATATGTCACAGGTTGAATAGTAACTGATTCTTCACGAACGTCAATGAACAAAGCCTAATTTGATCTAATGAAAAATACGGAAATTTTCACAAAGTTTCGTGCACTTTTGGATAGCCGCGGTTGTACAGTTTATTGCAAACAAAAAGGTGACAAAAACAGTTTGCTGTATTTGTTTTTTCTCAAAATGTTATTGTATAAATGAATCGTTTATTTCAGAAACAGACATTTTTTTTATTTTTCTTTCTTTGCGGAATCAGTATCTCCTATTGTCAGGGCATATTTTTCTGCAATATAACTTCAACTGCCATTCCGTTTTATGTGATATAATTTACAATGAATATTGTGTTTAGTGTAGAAACCTGTCAAGCGACATCGCATAGCGTGTTTCTGCAGTAAAATAAAATTTCAGCAATAAAATTCCTGTGGTATTTTGTATAATACTAATACTATTGTAACAACTACCATTGGTTTGCCATTACTTACCATTGCTTAGTAGTTTGGTATATTTAACAAATCAGAAAATTAGTTTAAATTTTTTTATTGTATTTTAATAAAAACACGGTTAGTGAAAAATTATAAAACCATAAAAAAATTAGGAGGTTACCATTAAAAATATATGTTTCTACATTAAATTCTTATTTTATTGCAGAAACGAGCCAATCGCAATATTTTCAATATTTTTTTACAATTAAGGAAGAAATATTATAATTCAATTACAGGCAGCATCAACTTCGGGAAGATGTTAACTAATACTAGACATTTTTTCAGGCTAAAATCTGTTTAAATATGAAGGATATAATGTTTTTCTTTGTTTCCCAACAATTTGAAAAGGTGCACTTGACCAGTTTCTGAAATAAAATATTCAAATGTGGTTTTTCATAACCCCTATTTCTTTGAAATTTTACAATCTTTCAATGTTTCAGTTTAAAACTTTGTAAGTTAAGTATTAAAATGCCTCTTCAAGTGACGAAACCGTAGCTATAAATGATTCAGGAACGGTGTTTCGGGGTACACTTTTGGCTCACCAGTCACCAAATACAAAAAATGTCACTGAAGTCGGCTGTTTAATAGTAATTAATAACACTGACACTTACGTACATGTTTAACATCAAGGTTGTTCAAGCAGCCAAAAATTTCTTGTCTACTTTTTTTGCAATTTACTGTACTTACAGCTTTCATATGCTCCACAATTATTTTAGATTTTAGTCGTCTACAGACATTTATTCAAGTTATGGTTCGGTCAAATATTCCTGAAATATTGCTTCGACCAACAGATTGAATTATTGTTCTCATACCAAGTCAAGGTCAACTCTTATTGCAATTGTTTGATTTAAATATAAAGTTTCTATGATGGGAGTATCGCAGAAGTTCTTGCTTTCAGAAGACATATTTAGAATATGCGAAACAAGCATAAATTCCATATTCACATATCTAAACATATTTTCACATTTCTGAATCTAAACTGAATTTAAGAAAACCTCTTTATGAACAATATTCAGAAATACTTCTTCGGTATTTATATAAATACATCTAGAAATTCTTTCGGAATAAGTTCTGTTTCGTATACGATGGTCCTAAAATAATTTGTCAAAATCGGGGACCTGATTAAAAATGAAAAATACGTTTCTATAGACATTATTATAACAACGCACATTCTCAAAATTACTTAAATCATAAACGTAAACCTAAATATTATTTATAAATCACGTGAAGCCAATGTGACAAGTCAATAAAAAAATTATATACAGGGTGTTTCAGACCACCCGTCCCAGGCCTTTTTCTCGGTAATTTGATGTCTTAGAGGTTCAGGAAAATACATAGTACGACCTAAGTTTACCTAAAGAATTTAATGGTGATGGTTTAGATTCTTGGAAATAACCGGAAGTAGGCGTAACTGCACTCAGCTTTCAAGTATTTTTGTAAATACTATACTTTTTCTCCGATTATTGTCAAAGTGACTGTTTCAGGCGTGCTTATGCTTGCAAAATATCCAATTCCAGTACAATACGTTGTTGCCAGGCAGTAAAACTCAATTGTACTGGAATGTTCTTGCCTTAACCGCATATTTTTCTGACAACCCAGGCGGTAAACTCATCATACATATATTATACATATATTTCTTCCAATGATAAGAAAGTAACCATTTTGTACCAACTTTATAGAATTCTAATTATTGTATATGCATTTGGCGACAAATATGACTTGCCAAAATTCCTACTTGAAAGTTGACACACGGTCTACGGAGAATATATGGAAAAAGTAAAAGGCAAGTAACCTATTTTATTTATGTTTGGATAGACTTCATTCTCTGAATGTATTTAGTTAGTAATTGGGCCGATTAGAGGAGCAATACCGTGACTGAATATGTAACTTAATTATATTAGTAGGTTAAGGACTACTAAATTCAGAGTTTATACAGTAGTTCTCCAATTGTTTGCATTTAATTAGAAATTTAAATTTAAATTTGGCAATTAAACTAAAGTTAATTGACAGTACTGCATAAAATATAGGACGTACTTTTGTTTTCAAGCAAATGGACAAGAGCGAATATCCACAATAGTATTTTATGTTATAAAGACGAAAAACGAAATATTTCGGATGATTTGCTGGAAATTGCTGGACTAGGCAACACCGAGTCCAGCAATAGCAAATGAGTCCGAAATATGTTTGTCATCCGTATATCATACATATTTTTTATTCGATTGCAAGAACTTTACAAACTAAAATTTAAAAAAAATCAAATTGCCGTAAAAATTTTATTACGTTGTCAGTGTGACGTTCGATCAACAACGAAAATATTAAAATCATTTTTAAAATGTCGAGTGAAGACGAGTTAATGTGTACTCCTGCTGAGATGCGAGACGCCGCAAATCAAGTTTCGGTAGAGTTGCTTCCGCAAAAATCAAAAGAAGTTTATGAAAGGGCATATCAAAGATTTGAAACATAAGCCCAAGAAAATATTATTCCAACTCTCTCAGAGTATGTTTCACTGGCATATTTCTCAAAATTGTTTCAACAAATGAAATCTTCGACTGTATGGTCTCACTATTCTATGGTAAGAGCCATGTTATGCCATAAATTAATCAACCATCGACTTTTATTTTTGGTGCCGAAAATTTTTTCGGCTTAGGGCGAAAAAGACCGTTACCTAGCAACCATGGTGCATGGTCAACAAAATGATGGCGTTGACGTCCAGATTTTCATACCGAAAAATACTATCTTATGATGCAATCGAATAAAAAATACATTTTGACAATTGTGTGAAAATTGAAACATTAAACTAATGATAAATAAATAACTGTTATATTAGTTATTTATCTAATTAGCTCTAATTAGAGTATAATTAACTGACGAACGCGGTGAGTTGCTGAGACGAGGGCGTAGCCCGAGTTGAGGTAAGAGCATGAGTTTCAGTTAATATGACCTTATCACACGTATTACGAGATAGATACAAATTTTTGTCTGCGACTGCTCTGAATTACGAAAATTATACTTTTGAATTGAATTCGATGAAAAATCAGAACGTCATATTATGTATGTAGAACCATAGCAACATGTAATTTGAATGTCAATTTAATCTTCAAAACTTCAAGAATTAAACTTCTAATGTCTGTTTTGCTGTGTTACAATGAGTGACTCCGAAACTCTGCCTTCGGATATCGAAGAATCGGCCACGCAGGTAGTTTCAATGTTATTGCCGGAAAAATCAAAAATTAAATATGAACAAGCTTATGAACGTTTACGGAAATGGTGCGATGAGAAGAAAATAAAAAATGAAGCAAATGAAAAGGTACTTCTAGTATATTTTGAAAACATTTCTAAACGCTAATACACTTAAAAAAATGTAAACATGTTATTATTAATGTTCATAAGTAATTGTTTAATAAATTTGATCGTAAGTTGGTATTGAAAAATGAGTGTGTTTTTGATTTCATTACCTAACTAGTTAGGTAATGAGTTTCATTACGTAACTCAAATGAATGTCAAATTCGTCATTTATCTAAGCAGTCGTAGATAAACTTTATTATAGGTATTAATACAACGATAATTGATACATCAATGATATTGGTATAAACATTATTTATACTTTATGTCTTATTGAGATATAGTTGTCGAAAATTTTGGCATACTGTAAAATTATAATACAGTTTTTTAGAATCGGTTAACACAAAACAAATAATCTGCTAAGGGCACGAATGTCCTATAAATATTAATACAAATATTTAATTAAATTTCAACGAAGTTTTGTTGACGAAGCAAGAGTACTATGTATTATTTAATAAATTATATCTCAAATATGTCATATTTTCCAAAAATGGCCTTTACAGACTCGGGACCTTAAAATTGATATTTTCGTTGAAATCTGGAATTTGAAAATTTTCTCGAAAACAATATTTTTCCCATATTATTTAAAGCGTATACATTCTCTTAGTTTTGAAGATACATGTTTTGGCGGAAAACATCCTCGTTTCAGTTCGAAGATTGTAAACAAACTAAAATAATATCCAGTTCACCATGGACTACAGCTGAGATAGTGCCGGAATGAATGTAAGACCTTAAAGCTATTTTCAATATTTGCAATGATATGGTTTTCATTTGACCGCGGCTACGTCATAACTTATGTTCACAATTATGCAAATAATGATTTGGTATCTGAATGGTCAGTGAGTAATACGATTGGCAGTCCGGCAGGAAAAAGGGGCATAAGAGGCCTTTTCAAAGCTTTGCAATATAGCATTTAAATAACATAAACGGACGTATATCATATATTACAATTATTTAACTAAAAATTGAGTGTTTCAACTTTCAGTTACATAATTGTAATATATGATGTATGTCCGTTTATGTTACTTAAATGCCTAATTTTGCAAAACTTTCAAGCACTTATACCCCTTTTCCCACCGGACCGCCAATTATACCAATTATACCCCTTTTCCCACCGGACCGCCAATTATATAATATTTTGTTTGATTTAAAACGTTAATTACAATGTTGGTTACTACAAGGGGTTATCTATCCCTATCAAAGTTTGAAAGCACATGTGTAACAAATGAAGGCAGTGTCTTTAAGACACAGACTATGATTTCCCGTTTGTTCGAGTTCGTTTATTGTGTAGAGGTTGTTCTTATTTCCCACGGCCATCCCACGATTAATTCAGACGATATGCAATGTCTCGGCGCATGATTCTGATGGAAAAGGGCCATCAAGTAATCATGCTTTTCTTTTACGCTCTTTCTACTTAACGTGAAAGGAAATTAAAGTAGACAGTATGTCCTAATATTTTAAAAGTAATGTATGACAGACGGTGATTGATCTGCAATTATCTAATTTAATCTGTTGAGGGTGATTATTCCTAAGGTAATTTTGAGTCTATAATACCTAACACATAGATATCCAAAACTCAAAACTAAAAGAAATAGGGATCTTATAATTGTACAGCTAATAATAGTTATTTATCTACGACTAATTTGTAATGTAAGTATTATACTTGAGGTTTTTGCAGTATAATGCTATATATTATTCCCTTAGGGAATAATGACTAAGGATTAATAGTCATTATTCCCTCTTGCACTCCAATTACAAAATTTCTGAAATAAAAAACACCATGGAAACAAAATACACAAACTCAAAAGTGTCACTGTCAAATGCGTAGTGTTTGTGTATTTGTATTGATATGGATGAAATTGAAGAGTCTATTAGTTGTACATCTCCTGAAATAGTACAACTTGATACAGCAACAACATCTACCTTGAAACAAGAAACTTCGAAATCCATTTACAATAAAACGTTCAACGAATGGTGTCTTCAAAAGAAAGCAAAATCATTTTCCGAAAATGTTCTACTAGCCTTTTTAGTCGTAGATAAAGTAGAGTATATCACTCGCAATATGACTATTATTTCCTTGGAATGTTACACCCTCGTCGCTTACGCGGCTCGGTTCGTAAATATTTCTCGGGAATAATAGCTATCATTAATGACTCGTGGTACAATCTACTATTATGCATTAAGGAAATAAACGAAGATATTAATCCCGAAGCCGTAAGTTATCCCTGAGCGATCATTAGGGACCGAATGCATATTCTGCTGAGGGATTATTGAGGCTTATTCCCGAACTGCTTACAAAATTTTTCTCCCGATCGTTAAGTTTACATATTAATTTCGGCTTTTAATTTGATAGTTGAAACGCTCGTTGAAAATTCTCGGAGCGACAGCTGTGGCAGCTGTCATCTTAAATTTTGTTTACTGTCAAATAAATTCATATCTGTTGAATTCAAAAAATTAATATCAACCCACGACCACACACATGCCACGCCTCGCACCCATTACCCGAAATAACATCGAAACTCAAAGTTAACAGATGATTGTCTGTAAGTATTGTGAATTCATCTAATGTCACTGTTACTATTACAAAATAATTAAATAAATTACACGTGGTCGACACTGGTTCACTTTATTCCCTAGGGAAACTGGATCTCGGTTAATACCTAGTCGGGAAAAAATATATAACGCCCGTGTTCTGTGCTGTCACAATCACATTTGTTTGATGATTAATTGTAGCAAGTACTTCTTCTTTTAAATTGTGATTGCTATATTGTGCAATTGTATGTAACGTTAATTTTCCCTGTATAAATTAATAAATTTTCAAATAAAGAATATGCTAATATGTAGTCACTGTATCTGTGGATAGTGTGGCTGAAATTACTGAGTATCTCCCTGAGGTCAAAATATTGAAATTTTTAATAATTTTTATCACAGAAAGTAAGAAATATAGGTGTACATACATCCGTACAAAATATGTTTCAAATTAAATAGGAAAACCAGAAACATAATAATATATACAGTGTTCCAAGTTGTTTGCTACTTCCGGTAGAACCGGAAGTGATAAAAGGTTGAAAGATAAATTCTCGAGTGAAATAGTATTTCACTCGAGGAGAATGAAATCAGCCATGTTTGTATGATTTTTTTCAAATTTTTATTATATCGAGAACCCTATAAACGTTTAATGTCCATTCGCCTAGGACACCCTGTATAGTAAACTGAATTTAGTATCACCTGCAATTGTTATCCGCCTTCTCTTAAAAAAAATCCGAGTTTTTCATTTCCACTATTGGCAACACTGGATTTGGTACATTTTCATGATTTTGTATATTTTTTCATGTGCGGCTGCACTGAGTAAGACTACTTAAAAGTGGTAATTTATTGTAAAGACCTTCGAAACGATAATATGTATTTCGAATCTACCGAAATCTACAGAATTTTGCCGATGGTAGACCACATAGACGTTTTAATTTGAGCGGCATGGCAACACTGCATCTGAGTAAGTGAGGTTATTAATTTATGTATCCATTCAACACAGATCTCGAATTAGTGGATAATTTTGCAAATAATTATTACTTAGTGATAGTGTTGACTATCAATCCATGCAGTAGGCTTGTGTCACTTAAATTAATTAGAGTTAATAATTTAGAATAACGGAGACAAGGTGGAAATTGTACTAAGTGTTGAGAAAAACAATAAACTAACTTTAATTCCATCCATTATGCATCGTGCATATCTATAACACCTGATATGCTAAGTAATTTCCGAAAATGATAAGATGATAAATGATGACATCGTATCCACCTAAGTATGCAACATATGGGAAACTTTTTATTAGTGATATCTTAGAAAACGTTATTCTTGATAAAAGTTTGTGCTTCATCAAAAACCAAGTAAACGCACAAAACAAATGACATATGACTTAAATTAACAAATATTATATATTAAATTTATGACACTGTGATCAAACTTTCGACGTTGATTGGCTATAAACTTCGCTAATTATGGCGCGATGATTACAATTCCGAGCAGAGTTGTTGCTCATATGCGAAGATAATTATAACATGTGCAGAAGGGTGGCTAAAACGTTAAATGAAAAGCATCCCGCAAAAGCAGTCAGTCTTTCAGGTATCTCGAATTTAGAAAAATTTAAGAATACTGGTAAATCGGAACTAATATTTAATAATGTACGTACAAAACCTGTAAATACTTTCGACAATTCAGTGAATGTAATTCAATTAATGCAAAGTTGGTCAAAAATTCTCACATTTCAGTATGATAATGAGGAGGGCATTTAGGGCTTGCGAAATCAACAGTACATCTAGCTGTGAATAATCACAAAGCATTTAGACCAAGATGTTCAAACTTTGCAAGATCGGGATTGCTGTAGCTGCTCTGAATATTGTTCCATGGTATAAGGTGAAATAAAAACTGGCAGAACATTGCCCAAAACTATTTTTACGGCTGAAGCAACATTTTCCACACATGGTGAAGTTAACTCACAAAACTGTCGTTGGCGGGCAGCACAAAATAAAAATTTCCGAGGCCACTTAAAAAATTAATAATCGGAAAAAAAAGTTGGTGTGGAATTTTGAAGCTATAGGGCCATACATTTTTCGACAAACTTAAATTCAGCAAGATATTTAAAATTCTTCACTATGGAACTGGAAATAGATTTCGACAATTTAACATTAGCTACAAAAAAATTCCCTCTGGTTCATAAATGACGGAGCACCTAAACATAGTGCTGGTATAGTGGATATTTAAATGAAGAATTTAATAAAAATGGATTGATATTCATATTCATAATTTCCATGCCCTGTCCATTCACCCGATCGAAGTCCACTTGACTACTTTGTATGGGGTTGGTAAAATAATTGAGTTTATTTTGAGAAGTCTTTTAGGGAATTTAGAGTACATATTTTAAAAACCTAATTGAATCGTTTATTTCAAAAACCCGTCAAGTGCACGTTATAAAATATCGGGAATATCGGGAAACAAAGAAAAACATTATACAGTGTGCGCCTAAAGTATGGAATAAATTCATTAAAACAGAAATTTAAAAAATTGAAAAAAAATGTCCGAACACCAATTTTCTTTCAAAAATACACATTCTTGCATGACATTCGATCTTCAAAGATCATTTGATTTTGAGTAATGACGTCATTCATTGTTTTTTTTTTTTAATGACAACCCCCTATTTTTTTTTTTTTGATTTTGAGAGATCTTTTCATTGTCGAAGTGACCGTATAAAAATGTTGCCATGTTACATAAGAAATTATCCGAGTAAATTGAATGTGAAAAACGGCAAATCATGAAAAATATACCAAAAACGTCATCAGATTTGGTTTTTCAAAGAGCTTGAGGTTGAAACAACTGTTCTTCAATAACGTTTGGATATCCAGGATTTGGAATGTGTTTAACATCATTAGTTTCTCGAAATTTAGATTTAATCTTACTAACTATAGATTGGCTGATCGGGCGATCTGGATATTGTGCATTAAACAAATCGCATACTTCCTGCCGAGTTCTTATCCCTACATCCGATGAGAATAATTTAAAAAAAATGGTGTGACAGTTAAATGTGCCAAAATGATTAAATTGAAAAAGAGTTTTGTACCGCTTAGGCTAATAGCAGACTTATAATAGCGCGAGGGGTTATTGTATGCTTCATCCACAACCACTTTGAACAACTAAATCTGATTACGATTTTGCTTTATTTTTCATTATTTGCCTTTTCTCACTTTCAATTGTCATTTCCTCGAAAAAATGCTTAAGTAACATAGCAACATTTTTATAGTGTCAGTTCGACAATAAAAAGATATCTTAAAATCAAGAAAAACAATAGGGGGTTGTCATTAAAAAAACAATGGATGACGTCATTACTCAAAAACAAATGATGGTTGAAAATCGACTGTCATTTTTGATTTTTTTCCAAATTTTTTTATTTCGGTTTTACTGAATTTATTCCCTTCTTTAGGCGCTTACTGTATATTTCATGTTAATAAAGATTTAGGCTCTAAATTTTTTGAGTATTAGTATTAGGTGTCATTAACACACCTTCAAAGTGAATATTGCCTGTAATTAAATTATAATATGTATGCTTCACTTGTTAAGAAAATTAAAAGAAAAAGCAGTTGGCGGGTTTCTCTACTAAAATGCGTGTTTACTGTAAAAACGTACATTCTTAATGTTAATTTCCTAATTTTGTTGTGGTACTATTATTGTTAACAAGAAAAGATAATGTTATAAACTATATTTTTTTTACTTAGAATAAGACTCAAAACTTTTTTCATATTATTAAGTAGTATTAAAACAATATTAAAAATTAATTCTAATTAATCTTCTTTCAGTCTATAGACTACTCTGCTTCCTATTTTCTGTCTGCGTTAAATAATATTCCATAAAATGAAATGGCAGTTGAAGGGACATTGCAGAAAAATATGCGTTCACAGTATGAAAGACGTACTTTTTTTTTGTATTGAAAGAGGTCATCATGTCGAGTGATTTATTTAAATAATTATATTGCATTTTTATTAATATTTGAATTATAATCTAAAGTATTGTTAACTTGTCATATGTCATTTGTTTTATAGCTTTCATTATGTTTAGGTGTGAAGCACATACGTTTTTGAAGAATACCATTTTCTGAGAAATCACGAATAAAAAAGTTTCTCCTATGTTGCATACTTGGGTGGACATGTATACAGGGTGGTCACTTTTACGACGCCCACCATTAGGATCTATTAAACGGAAATATATACAGAGTTGGTTACATGGGAGAAAAGTTTTTTATTTTCATACCTTTTAATATTCTGAAAAGAAATCCGGGATATCTTGCACAGTTCTTGAAAAATCGCTGAAAAACCGAAAAGTGCACCTTCCTTTTCCTTTTATAACTTTTTAACTTTTGGATGAAAATTTACGAAACTTGGCACTCTTACATTTTTCGACGTGAGCTTTCTGATGACAGTGCCAAACATATTCTGCGCCAAGTAGATGCCCAAATTTTCATTGGATTTTAATAGCATTAAAAAAAACGAAAAATTCCCATTTCAACCATGAATAACACATGGGTAATCTGAAATTTTATACGATTCCACAAACGCCGAAAAGTTGTTGGATATCTTCTTTCGGGATACAAATCACCATAAATTCTAGATGTGTGTCGCATTTCTGTAATTCCTTACATAGAGATTGACACATGTAATTTTTTTATGTTGAGGATAATATCTTGCCATTTTTACTAATCAAAGATATTATATACTTTTTTGCACTTTATACACAATAAAATTACTCAGAAGATATTTTCGTTCTATGAAAAAATGTAAAAATGGTAATTTGTTGTTCCATGGCAACTTGATTTTTAGAGTAGTCCACCGCAGTTTGATTTTTGCAACAAATTTTTAAATTATCGATTTTTGGTGGAAAGATAACCCATGTGTTATACATGGTTGAAATCGGTTTTTTCGCTCTTTTGAATGCTATTAAAAATTAATATTGCGGCCATAAGAAAATCAAAAGTTGGCTATGAAAATTTGGGCATCTAGCTGGCGCAGAAAATGTTTGGCACTGTCATCAGAAAGCTCACGTCGAAAAATGTAAGAGTGCCAACTTTCGTAAAATTTCCTTCAAAAGTAAAAAAGTTACAAAAGGAAAAGGAAAGTGCACTTTTTCAGTTTGTCCGCGATATTTCAGGAACTGTGCAAGATATCTCGGATTTCGTTTCAGTATATTGAAAGGTACAAAAATGAGAAACTTTTATCCCATTTGACCAACTCAGTAAATATTTCCGTGTAACAGATCCTAATGGTGGGCGTCGTAAAAGTGACCACCCTGTATAGATTGCTTCAGTTTGTAATAATTTAATTGTTTTTATTAGGTATAAGCCAGATTATTTTTGGGTAAAGGTTGTACTAAAGACACGAAGGGGGTTTCTTCGAACTCCTCATTAAAATTATGAATGATTAGGAATACCTGTTGAACCCCTTTATATCAGATCTTAACTATATCTGAGTGAGGTAAGGTGTGACTGTCTAAAATAAAATTGAATTCATATTGGTGTGTGACTTTTGTCACACCTGTACGAGTTACACGTGTGTGAAAGTTTTGTAGTAAAGCAACATACTGGTTTCTTGTTTGTTATCGTATTTAAGAGTGACAATCAAAAACGCGCTTGTGTATTCGTCCCAAAAAAGCTCTGCAACGACACATGCTCCAGAGAACGCACGAGTATTTTCAAGTGGGTGTCCGTAAACAAGAATCATCAACGCCACATTCGAAAACGCCGACTTAGATTACGCCTTGATCCTGGACTATAATAGACGGAAGCGTTTTAATTTTCCTGGCACCGAGTCCCACATAAATTACATAGCAGTTGATGATTTGGACTGTGGGAGAACCATTGTGAGCAGGCGCAGAGTGAACAGCTACTTGTAGAACACACTCAAAGTGAAGTGGAAATATGTTTACAATGTTTATATTTGAGAAAAGTAGTATATAGTATTTTAATAGTTCTTGAAGGTTTATGTACTTGTACATATATGGTATTAATAGTGTTAGGACAGTTTAGGATTTACTTAAATATTTTTATGAATTTCTCGAATGGTGAATAGCATGAACATGGGATTTGGTTGTACAAACTTGCTTACTAAAATATTACTACGCATCAATTTGATAAATTTAATTATTTATAATTAATTAATTAACTTATGTCTAGGATTTATGATTTATACAACATAAAAAGGTGGTCGTTGAAGGTAATTATAGGAGAAGAATAGTTTAATTGCGAATATATATTTTTGATTTAAATGAGAGCCCCGAAAATTTCGGGTTATATCACGACCGGTCTTGTTACCGGAACTGTCACGTACGTATGAGACAAGATCACAGGTGAATCACTAGCGCGTGAAGCGCGAGCGGACGGTGCGCACACACACATCCCATGCAGGTTCGCATGTGGTCTCGATTGGATTGCGTAACCTGTGGCGGTACGCTAACCGCGAAGGCATCGGTTTGCCGGTATTTTCGTGGAATCCGCAGTTTTGGTGCGCACTCACCTCTGCTGCTCCTTATGCTCCTTGTCCTTACCCCGCGACGTGAAGAAGTTCATCGTGGTCGCGTAGGTGAGCTGGAAGACGCCGAGCCGCGGCTCCATCGCGCAAAAACACTCACACAAAGTTTATCGGCGAGGACGAGCGAAAAAAGTCTAAAGCACAAGAAACCCAAAAAAGTGGCGATCACGCGCGCGCGTTCTTCACGGACGCGTACACTGCTGCATCCGTAGGTACGGCACAAGGTAACTGGGGAACGGCTGCAAGGTGCAGACCCACTTGAGTGGACCGCCGCGAAGATCTGGCCGTGGCACTTGGACTCGGCTGAACTCCGGGCCGTAACGCCGCCATGCTCTTTCTCACAGCAGGCCGAGCCTATACAAAATGCGGACGGGAAGCGTTCGGCATTGTTCTCCTGGTCTGGTCTGCGGCTCCAGAGTAAACAGGCACGAATTGAAACTCCAGGCGGAGGCAATGACATCTTTATTTTAGCCATCAACTCGATTAATGTACACTAAAAGTTGCGGCCGATATGGGAGAACGAGAGTTCGATTCCACACTCTCGATGAAGTCCTATACGTCCAGCTGTTGCTGATTACACAACGACCATAAAACTTTATTGAGGGATGTCATAGGTGTCCACTGCAAGCCATAAAATCCAATACAATTAAATTGACAATCCCGTAATCTGCATAATGGGCGTGGAAATTTATATAATTGCTCAATCCTCAGTGACATTAAATTTTATTAACGGATCATTGAAATAAATATTCACAGGTACGTATAAATTACAACCAGAATACCTCGGGGCCTACAATATCTGCTCCATAGCTAGAGGTATTCGGTTCAAACGCCAGTAAGGCGTATTGTTGTATTGCACAAAAAGTAGCTAATGTCGAAATGAAAATTATTATTATTGTAATCTCTCTTCTTGCTATTTTCTTCACTTGTGCATTGGTTATCCCCCTCTTATTCAATATGTTTCCAATATTTTAGTCCCATTTCTTGTTTGGTCTTCCGACTCTTCTCTTTCCTCTTATCTTTGTTTCCCATATCTTCTTTGTTTGGTCGTTGTCTTCTCTCCTAATTAGGTGTCCCAACAATTGTAAGTGTTGGATCTTCTATCTGTTTATTGAGTTCTACCATTTTTAGTTAATTTCTGATGTCCACATTTGTCACTCTGTCTAGTTTTGTTAGTCCCTATATTTTCCTCAGGTATTTCATTTCACAACACCTAAAAACAAGACATACAAATAAGCAAAAAAGAAAAAAGAGAAGATGTGGAATAGCTTCAAAAAGATATAAAAGTAATGAGCATACTGCAAAACAAGGTGAAAAGAAGGAACTGAAACAAGAGTTAAAAAAGGTAAAGTTGAAAAATACGAAGGGAGAAGAAGAAATGCTCAGGAAAATCGAAGAATTGGAGGCAAAAATTGAAAGAACAGAAAAAGACCAAATCAAATATAACCTACTAATCACATGCGAAAATCTAAAACGTGGCAAGCGAAGAACTGAAAACGCAGATGGAAAAACTGATAAGAAAAGAAATGGGAATTAACACATCAATTAGGAATGCCAGGCCAATCGTAAGCAACAAATACGTGGTAGAAATGGCGAACTGGAACGTAAAAATGTTTTTAAAAAACGAAAACAAACTAAGAGGAAGCGATATATACAGGGTCCGTCATTTCACCTCCCGTCTTCAATTGCTCAGTTACTAATTCAGTTAGGATTTTCATATTTTGCAGACTTTAGTTGCTTTCTAGGGTGTATTTCAGGAAAATATTTTTAATTATACAGGGTGTTCCAAAAAAGTGTGACGTCATCATGATGTATATTTTTATATTGCATGGTATATTTTTTGTTCCTTATTTGGGTGCCTCTGATAGATGCTTACATACCCATTAAATTTTATTGAAATCGGTTTAGTGACATTAGCACAAAACAATAAAAAATGAAAAAAAAACAGTTTTGCGCCATTTGTTAAGAAAATTAATAAGGGATACAAATAGTGCCTCGTTAATAAAACCATATAAGGTACTTGTTAAATAAGGTCTGACAGTTGCGGTAACCAAGTTTTATTGATATGCACTATACAGAGTGTCCAAAATTTAGTGTCAAACTTTTCAAACTTTAGAGCACTTTATTTTTCTTATTTTAAATTGGAACCCCAGTATATTTTTATGTAATTCCATGCAGAATTAAACACACGCATTTTTCCTAATTACAACCCTATCTCAATTCCTAACACATTCAAAGATATTTGCAGAAAATTCGTTTTATCAACAATTCCAATGGTCATTATAATCAATCAAAATCGAAAGTGGGTTTGAAAAACAATTTATTGACATTAAAGTTTAACAAAGTGACCAGAGCCATTGTTGACTGTAGTAATATAAAAGTTTAAAACTTTATTAGGTCTTTATACCCAAGATACCAAAATTACTTTTTGTCATAGAAAATATGATTTTCATAATATGACAAATATTATGACCTATATTAACAAATGTGGATATGACTTACATATTCGCATTTCAAAATATTACATTCAACCTGTTACAAAGAGTGGCAATGTCATTTCATACCCGTCTTCGTTTATGCCTTCAAGAGGGCGGAAGACATATAGAACATAAGTTCTAGCAATTAATTAATTTTAGAAATGCACAGTTATGTTATGTTTTTATGAAATTTTATTACTAAAACTATTTTTTATACCAAACTTAATACTTTTACGATGTGTAATAGGTTTAAACGAAGATTTGTGAAACCTTTAATACTTTCGAGATATTAATTGTAACTACAAAACATGTTATGTCAATAAATTGTTTTTGAAAGTCACCTTCGAGTTATATTCATTAAAATGGCTATTGGTATAGTTATATAACTCGATAAATCGAGTTTTATGCACATAACTTTCAATGTGTTAGGAATTGCGATAGAGTTGTTATTAGGAAAAATGTTTGTCTTTTAATTCCACATAGAATGACATAAAAATATAGAGAGGCTTCAATTTAAAATAAGAAAAATAAAGTGCTTTAAAGTTTGAAAAGTTTTACACTCAATTTTGGACACTCTGTATAATGTATATCAATAAAACTTGGTTAACGCACAGAATGCAAGTAAAGTCTGCAAAATATTTAAATTCTAACTCAATTAGTAACTGAGCTACAGAAGACGGGAGGTGAAATGACGGACCTTGTATACACTGTGTATCAGCCAAATGGAATAAATTCGATAATAAATAAATGGGGGCGTGTTCGAAAAAACGCTCTGACACGTCGATTGTTATTTTTAGTTGCGCATTTTTTTCAATAAAATCTTTTTATACAGGGTGTGTCATGTGACCGTGGCCAATACCAACTTTCTTATTTTAAATGCAATACCTGGTATATTATTCAATTTTTGGATTCTTCAGAAAATTCTAGACATATTTCATGTACAATGTCCTATACCTATTTTCAACTGTTTCGGAAATATTAAGTGTTTTCAGATTTATTGCAAAAATTAACATTAAAAAAAGAAAATTATTTGATTACAGAAATTCGTTACAACACACTCAAAAACTAATAAGTAATACTGTTTATTTCTTGATAATGTAAAAAAACAAAAAAAAAACAATAAATTTCAATGAAGGAGATGTTCAAAATGCTCGTCGTGAACGTCTTGGCAACATCCTAATCTTAAATAGAAATTTCTTCTAACGTTACTCAACATCTCAGGCTGACTTAAGAAGACGAATAATGCTTGCGATTAGATCGGTCACGCCTGAGATGTTGAGTAACGTTAGAAGAAATTTCTATTTAAGATTAGGATGTTGCCAAGACGTTCACGGCGAGCATTTTGAACATCTCCTCCATTGAAATTTATTGTTTTTTGTTGTTTTTTACATTATCAAGAAATAAACAGTATTACTTATTAGTTTTTGAGTGTGTTGTAACGAATTTCTGTAATCAAATAATTTTCTTTTTTTAATGTTAATTTTTGCAATAAATCTGAAAACACTTAATATTTCCGAAACAGTTGAAGATAGGTATAGGACATTGTACATGAAATATGTCTAGAATTTTCTGAAGAATCCAAAAATTGAATAATATACCAGGTATTGCATTTAAAATAAGAAAGTTGGTATTGGCCACGGTCACATGACACACCCTGTATAAAAAGTTTCTGTTGAAAAAAATGCGCAACTAAAAATAACAATCGACGTGTCCGAGCGTTTTTTCGAACACGCCCCCATTTATATATTATTGAATTTATTCCATTTGGCTGATACACCCTGTATAGATAGCGAAATGACAAAGCAAGAACGAATAACCCAGAAGAAAATAAAGGACGCGGCTAAAGCAGAAAAGATAAAGGACACGAACGTAACCATAAAGATAGGATTCCAAAAAGTAGCAATCAATGCGGAAATGATGAAATGGTACCACGAAAAAAACAAACTTATTCCAAAAATCTAGAGGAAACCAGAGACAGCGACACACAGAGGACGACAAAGCAATGGCCAAGGACAAGAGAAGAGAAATAAAAAACAAACACCACCAAAAAAGAGTTAAAAAAGAAGAAAAGAAGAAACAAAATAACAAAAATTGGATCATGGAACGTAAGAACGATGTTAACAGCTGGGAAAATGCAAGAAATAGCAAACGAAATGACCAAATACAATTCGAAATATTGGCACTACAAGAGGTGAGATGGAAAAATGAAGGAAAAATAGACAGAAAGAAGTTCACGCTTTACTACTCTGGAGAAAAAAAACAAGGGAAAAATGGCACCGCAGTTATGGTCAACAACTATGGGAGAATGAAAATAATCCAATTAAAAGCAGTGAACGGCAGAATATCATACATAAGAATTGAAAACAAGCAGGCCAACATAACGATAGTCAACGTAAATGCGCCAACAGAAGAAGCGGGGGAAGACACTAAGCTGGAATTCTATGATAAGCTAGAAGAGATCTGTGAGGAAATACCCAGGAAAGACATTCTAATTATAATTGGCGACTTTAATGGGAAAATCGGGAAAGAGGAACAAAACCGAGACGTTGCAGGGAAGGAAATAATACACGACAAAAGAAAGGAGAACGGCTCACGAATATGCAACCTAGCAGCAGCGACAAATACATTCGTAGCAAGTGCGACATTCAAACACAAAAGAGAATATAAAATAACATGGATGTTACCAGGAAGAACAGATGAAAACCAAATAGACTACGTACTTATCTAAAAGAAATGGAAGAAAATGATACAGGATGTTAGATCTTATAGAGGAGTAAATGCGGATACGGACCACGAAATTATAATCCGTAACAACAATAAAGAAGACAGAAGAAGGAAATGGAACCTAAAGAAGCTGGATAATGAGAGCACAGACACAGAATATAGATCTGCAATTGAAAACAAACTCGCCGCCGAAGAAACAACAACAATAGAAGAGGATTGGAGCAGAATAAAGAACACTATAATAGAAACGGCTGAACAGATAATAGGCCTGGGAAATAAAAAAACAGCAAAACAATGGTTCAACGAAGAGTGCCAGGAGAAAAGTACGGAAAAATGTTTAAAAAAAGAAGAAGTGGATAAAAACAAAAAAAGAAGAGGACCTCCAAAAATACAGGCAAGCACAACGCGAAGCAAAGAAACACTACAAAAAGAAAAAAATAGACTGGCTGGATAAAGAACTACAGGAAATAGAAGCAAATAGCAAGGACAACAGGAAGCTATACGATTATATCAAACGACAGAACAACAAAAGTAGGCCTGCCACCAAAATCAGGAAGAAAGAATAAGAAGAACATTTCACGAAAATATACCTGGAAATACAAACAGGGGACGGGGTAGCAGTAATTAGTGCGGAAGACGAGGAACCACCCAACTACGAAGAACTCACGCAGACGATAAAAAAGCTAAAACTACACAAAACAGCAGGGCCGGGCGAAATAAACAACGAACTCATAAAGAAGGGAGGAGCCGTACTAACCGAGAGAATATACAGTCTAATTAACAAAGTATGGAAATAAGAAAAAAATGCCCACGGAATGGAAGAACGGACAAATAACACCAATACACAAACAAGGAGACACAACTATGAAATGTGAGAACTACAGGCCTATAATGCTACTGAATACCACGTACAAAATACTAACAGAACTAATAAGGAATAGAGTAACACAGAACACGGAAGCCAAGATATGCCCATATAATAACGGGCACAGAAGAAGAAAATCAACAATAGACGACGTACACGTACTGACACAAATAATAGAAAAATGCTACGAGTACGGAATGGAGCTACATACCCTTTTTAAGATTTCAAACAAGCGTTTGACTGCGTAATAAGAGAGCAACTGGTAAAGGAAATGGTGGAAAAGGGAATACCGAACAAGATGATAAATCTAACAAAAATGACAATGAACAACTCAACGGCAGAGATTATCACAAGAGATGCTAAAACAAATAAGGTGAACATAGGAAAAGGAGTAAGACAGGGAGACGGTCTATCAACAGTGCTTTTTAACATTATGCTAGAAGGCATTATAAGCAAAGTGAGAAACAACAAATCACTAGTACAAAACGAAACACAGATAATTGGCTACGCAGATGACCTCGCACTGGTAACAACAAGTAAACAGACCCTAGACAAAACTATGGCAACAATTATCAAGGAGGCACATATAAGAGGATTAAGCATCAACGAGGAGAAAACAAAATACATACAAATAGCACAGTACACATTCCAACGGGTAAACAGCTACAAATATCTAGGAGTCACAGTAATTGGAAGCAACGACAGATTTATCGAAATTATCGAAAGAATAAAGGCAGGGAAAATGGCCTTCTGGAAATACCAGAAGCTTCGTAAAGACAAAAACCTCAGCACAAAAACGAAAATAAAAATCTGCAAAACTAACACTAAGAACAGTAACAACATATGCAACAGAGACAATGTGCCTGGCCAAATGAGACGAAGAAAGAATGAGAATACCGGAAAGAAGAATTATAAGAAGATCACTGGGCCCAAAGAAAATATAAGGACAAGAGCACAGACCACTAATAAACGAAGAAATAAAAAGTATTCTAGAAGAGGAAGACATAGTAAAATTCCTAAAAGCACGGAGGCTCAGCTGGTATGGTCATATACGAAGATATGCGAATAATGAAAGTCACAGAATGGAAGAAGAAGAAGGTGCAAGAGAGAAAGGACTCGAAGAAAATAGTACAAGAAACAAAAATACACAAGAACTTATGAATGAAAAATAGAAAATGTGGACTGATCCGCCGCAAAAAAAGGATCAAAAGAGCTCCAGGAAAGGAGCGGCTAATACTCCGCTAGGAGTCTCAACGGGTTGGATTTTGTGTTTTTATCTCTTGTTGATTATCCACGTTTCACAACCGTATAGTAGGGTAGATACAAAAGGTACTTTGTACATTATATGTTTTGTTGTTTGGGATATTGTTTTGTTGTATAGTGTAATTTTGTTAATTGTGTGAAATGTTCTTGTCGTTGCTTGTATTCTGTTTTTATTTCCGTTTCCATATTCCCTTTCTTTTCAATAATTATCAAGTGTTTTATGTGTTCTACTTGTTCTACTTTCTCGTTATTGATTGTAATGTTTATTGCTTCTTTAGTTTCTCCTATTTTCATTACATTTGTTACATTTGTTATACAGGGTGTATAATATTTCAAGCTTTTCAGAGCACAAATGAATGCACAATTTTTATATTTATAGAGCATAACCATTCCTGCCATAGTTATCACTTTTAGCTTTTAGCTAGTGACAAATTCCAGATATTTCTAAATTGCTGAAGCTATTATTTGTTGGTTGAATAATTTTCAACAGGTAATAGAAGAGGCAATAATAGAAACCTGTGGAATAATAAAAACCAATAGAAACTCGAAGCGGACAAGCTGGTGGACCGAAGAGATACCAAAAGATATTAGAACCAAGAAGCAACTTTCAAAAAATACCTAGAAAAGAGAACAGCACATGAATATGGCAGTTACAAAGGACAAAGAAATAGAGTCAAAAAGATAATAAAACAATCAAAAGAAACATCATGTGAAATATTCGTTGAAAAAACGGAAAAAATAGACATGTGAACCAGAAGCTATTCTACAACATTATCAGATAAAACAAGAAAGACAAAACGATAAGACTATACCAAATAACGGATGAAAAGAGAAAGATACTTACAAAGAAAGAAGAAATAGGAGAAATATGGAAACAATACTTTGAAGGTTTACTGGAAAAAGATGACAAAACAAAAGATAAACAGAATACAAAAATTAGGTTCGTTTGAGCTTGTGAAAGGTGAAATATAATTACGTACGTACTGTACGTATTTGATATTTACTGAAGATGGTCGCATCGCGACGGAAATGTACATTTAAAATTAATAAATGTTTTTGTGAAAAAGAATAATTCGTGTTTTAATTATAGTATACAGAAATAACAGTATAAAACAATAACAGTAATAGAGACAAACAAGACAACAAGGAAGAACAAGAAATAGATACAGAAGAAGTTAGAACACCTATAGGGAATATAAAACTTGATAAAGCACCAGGAATAGACAATATAAAAAATGAACAGTTGAAATACATAGAAGAAGAAGATATACAACTTTTTACAACCACATTAAATAAAATATGCAATTCAGGAAAAATACCTAGGGACTGGCAGACAGCGGTCTGTGTGTACTGCCCTTACATAAGAAAGGAGACAAAAAGACATGTACAAGGTCTGATCAAAAAGTTCCGGGACTTTTAAAACAGCGCACCAACGAAGCGACGGAGAAAAACGCGGTTGGCAGCAATGTGTAGAGGGGTTCTCCCAGAGTACATAAGCTTTTGCAGATCTTCAATAAGTTGTTTAAAAGCGGAGTTACAGTTATTTTAGTAAACTGACTTTTTTGTGTTTGGCGATTTTGTGTTTTTTTTGTGATGGAAGGAAAACAAGAGCAACGCATTTGCACCAAGTTCTGTGTGAAGTTGGGAAAATCTTTTACCGAAACATTTCACATGTTACAAACGGATTTTGGGTATGAGTGTTTGAGTCGTTCGAAGTGTCACGAATGGTTTAAGGGGTTCAAAGAAGACCGCACATCAACAGAATACGATCCTCGTTCAGGGCGCCTGTCAGTTTTGACTGACGACGATCATGTGGCCCAAGTGAATGATTTCGTTCGTTCAAATCGTCGTTTAACCATTCGGGAAATGGCAGAGGAATGCAACATTTCATTCGGTTCATGCCAAGAAATTTTAACAGAAAAACTACACATGCGCCGAGTGGCGGCAAAGTTTGTCCCAAAGTTAATGACCCCCCCCACTGTTCATTCCTCGCTACTCATTTGCGATTTTTGCACCAAAAATGCAATGACTAACCCGATCTGGCTCCAGCAGACTTTTTTTGTTTCCGAAAATGAAGAGGCCCATGAAAGGAGAGAGATTTGATGATGTTAAAGCAATAAAAAAAATCGCTGGAGGAACTGAATAGCATTTCGGAAGAAGACTTTCAGAGGGCCTTCCTGCAGTGAATGCGGCATTGGGAACAGTGTATATCTTCCCAAGGAGAGTACTTTGACGAGGATTTAGTTTTGTAATGTTTATCTATTACCAATAAAATTATATAAAATAAGTCCCGGAACTTTTTGATCAGCCCTCGTATATATGGTTTTTAGACCTAAAACCTGTTACATAAGTTTTGGGATTTTTTTTAATGCTTTACGTGACTTAGTAAAATTATTAAATCTGGTCAACTATGGAGAAACATGTTGCTAGGGATCTTGTCAATTTGTTTGACATTTCACATTTTTGCCTGACCTTTGCGAAATGGCGTATAAAGTGGATACCCGATAGTCCATCTAAAAGTTAGTTGGACAGCTGCCGAAATGAGATAAAGTGAACAATTTTTATGAATAAAATATTTAAAAAACCCTGAAGTTCGGATCACCAAAACCTCCACACAGCAGATCACGAGATCTGCAAAAGGTAAGGCGGCAAAGGGTTCTACAGCTGCTAAACCTTTTCAAAAATCATCATCTGAAACCTTTAAAGAGTTTTTCAAATTTAATTTGAAGTTCTTGTTTTTTTTTCATATACAAATTCTGAAATATGTTCGGAATTTTTAACACTATTGAACGAATTTCCTCAAAAATGTACAGACTATACAGATTAGAGAACACAGAAATTACCAAGAAGTTTTCTAGAACTTTTAGAATATTTACAGGGTGTTACACGACTGACATAGTTTAGGGGTGTATTACTTAGGTAATTTAAAGTCGAAAATACCTCATTCACATATGTCCAAAACTAAAAATTAAAGGAATTACAAGCGATTCACTGTTCAGAAAATAACTCTTGGTAGGCCAATATTTTGATTGATTGTAGTAATTGTTTCTTAATATAATGGAAAACTACCCCTCTACTAGTGACCAGTTAGTCAAATGATACTGTTGAGATTACATAATTTTGGTATATTCTCATATCACACATTCGACTATCCAACACTGCGCAGCGCATATTGACCATTGTCGTTGTTTGATCGCACACATCTTTGAGGACAAAATCTTTTTACAGATGAAGCTACCTTACGTCTAGAAATAAAATAACAATTTTTACTGTCAGTTAAATGTGCTATTGTATATTTAATTAAACGGTATAATTCTACAAAACCGAATATTTCACTGATACATTATTGTAATATTGGAACAGATACTGAATTATTAAATGGAAATTCAAAAATTACACTAGAAATTCTACGTTGCCACAATCTGTTGTTACAGCAGAAACGTCAAAGTCAAGGATATCACACAACGAGAAGTTGACGAAAATTTCATTTTAAGTGTACCCAAAAATACGAAAAAGAGCAAGAACAGTGCCTAGAGACAGTTTATGGCATTTTGCACCGAAAAAAGGTGCACATTTAATTTATTTACTTTTATTTTATTTAACTCGTGGAATTATTAACAATTAGCTTTCATGAAAATTATCGGTAATTTTGAAGCACTCGTGGTATCGCCCGAAAATTTACGAAAATTTCAAAAACCATGAATGCTTCTACACTTCATAGTGCTAAAAGCACTATTTGGTACATTTATACACTTTGTGTAGTTTTTGGCATTCAATTAACACAATTTTCTTTTTTTCAGCTATAATTTCCGACATATTTTCGGAATATTTTTATGAAATTTGATAGCAAACCTGGGGAATTCTTTGAGAAATGGATATGTATGTACATTTTAAATGCCATTAAAATGTATACGCTTCAATTGAATTTTCTGAAAATATTCTACAATTATTTATTGCATATTTTCGTGAAATTTGAGAATTTTTATACTTTAATGTTTTCGGGTCTAATATGAAAATTTCAAAAATAATGATAATCTATAGACTTCACAATTTTTCTCTAAATTTGATTAAAGAAATTATGGTGTATTTTATATGTATTCTGGAATACATTTTTTCAATATTATTAAACAAAATAGAAGGATGATATACTTTATTAAAATTATTAAAGAAATTTCCTCAAAAATTTGCAGAGATTATAAAGATGATCTATATTACCAAGAAGTTTTCTAGAATTTTCAGAATATTTCCTTATAGTTATAAAAAAATGTACACGATTTCTCACGATTTTGTTGTATTATCTACAATATTACATATTAAAAGTTGGAAATTCATTTTATGGGATTTTCTGAATTATTTGTGGGTTTAACTATTTATCAGTTTTTACACGTTATACGTTGTACGTTAATATTCTGTGGTATTGTGATGCAAGCAGAGTCTCCTTCCTGAAACGAGTTATCAATTGCACAAATCGTTTCAAAATGTTCAACATATGGTCGTTTCTAAGAAATGTAATTAAGTGATAATCCGTACAGAAGTGGGTTTAAAATATATTCGCATTAAAATGATATCTGTACTCTGAGACTTGCCAGAATTACGAAATTGTTGTGAAAATATGAAAAAAAAAATCTAAAAATGTGCAAAAATATGCAAAAGATGTGAAAATATTCTTTTATGACATTAACGCCGAAATATGCGTTTACGAATTCTTTTATGTAAAAATATAACTATCCCAGCCCTAATGATACCACAAAAATAACATGTGGGCAGACATGATTTTTTAAATACATTTATAAATACGAAAGAATTATAATGATTTTTCACAGGTTTTAGTTTTGAATTTATCATTTAGATATCACCTACAACCACTCGTTGTATAATTTGCATTAACTATTATTTATTACCAATTATGGGCCGAATATTTGATTCCGACTAAAATTTCTCGGTAAACAAAGTGCAACGTGAGATCTCTCCTATGATTTTCAAAATCTGTTTTGCCGATTTCTCTTAAAACACTGTGGTATGTTATTCTTGTGTAATTATGTATTTAGTGTTTGGTGTTACTCTTGAGTACTCTAAAATCGTTTATCCGCCGAGTTTCCCCTCCCCATGTTGGGGATTAACCCCTTAATATTGAAAAACGACTAAAGTAAATCTAAAGAGAAAAGTGATTCTACCCACGACCACAGCAAGCACCCATGTCAAAAGTAGCCATCACCGTAGGACATGTTACAAGTTGTGTCAAATAACAGTTCTGCTACCTCAATCGGAAATGTTTAGGTAAAGTTATAATATATTACTATTAGGAACATTGGAGGTCATTAATAACTTCTCTTGTGATTATACCAAGCTTCATTCCCTTGTTTATCATTCTCTCTGTTTATACGGGGTTTTAATAATTCCACTTATTTTTGTTTACGATATTTAACCACAACTTGTCATTATGTCTTCAAATTATTGAGATTTAATCCAGCCTATTTTATTTGTACGATTCTAAATTAGTCTGCCCAATAATATGTACGTTATTTGCTTGTTTTATGCTTTGAAATAAAGAAACCAGTATTTGTATACATTATGTTTTTAAATTATTAAGATTTAATCCAACTTATTTATTTATACAATTATGAATCACTCTGCCCAATAATATGCACGTTATGTGCTCATTTTATGATTTGAAATGAAAAAGGTATAATTTTTATGAATTATGTTGATTTGAATATGATGATGTATGTCGGAGGGTAACACTGAATGCCTTGATTAGTTATTATAGTTATGACGAATACAGCCACGTTAATTTGCGATCGCGGCGCGATGTATAATGAGTTTATATGTTTAAATGTTTATGATGCTGACAACGATTTGATTCTAGTGGAGGAGGTGATTCCACAATAACAGGTGTGTGTACGAAGTGCGCGGGCGGGCGTCAATTACACCTGAGATTGCTTCCTCTAACGATTCGTAAACAAGAATAGCGTACGAGCCGCCTTTGTTTACTGATAGGAATAGGTAATCGCTGTTTGGTTTTTCTAGGTAACTTGTGGTTATTTAAATACACTATCTTCCGTCAATTTCAATCTAGTGCGGGAGTTTTGATTTCACAATAACAGGTGTGTGTACGAAGTGCGCGGGTGGGCGTCAATTACACCTGAGATTGCTTCCTCTAACGATTCGTAAACACGAATAGCGTACGAGCCGCCTTTGTTTACTGATAGGAATAGGTGATCGGTATTTGGTATTTATAGGTAACTTGGGGTTGATTGAAAGGAATAAGCACTCCCGTGAATTTATAATGAGACTGGTTTAAAAACTTTATATTATCGTTAATAATAAAATTTTAAATTACTCTGTACCTAGAATTGTACGGTTTTCGATTTATTCAAATTTTTATTCTACTTTACGTTTTTTACAACGTTATATGCAATCGTTAATTTAATTATAAACCGACGTGAATTTATGTACTCAAGCCGCGAATGTCGTGGGCGTTGCCCATGGCCGACGCGACTTTTTTACTGATCTCGCTCGTGCGTGGCTTATGCTTAAATAGGTTTTTTCAGCTTCAAATCTCCACTCCCCTCATATTCGCCCCCATCCCTTAGTTATTATGGTGATTATTAATCTTGAGTGTGTGTGCGGTATTGATCCATTTTTAGCGCAGAGTTTTACACTTAACTTAAAGAGTTGCCATTCGAGGTGATTTTTACGTGCCTGGCCCTTGTTCGTTTCTAAGGGGTGCTGATACCCAAATTGTTTATGTGACTCCACGACATGGAATCTTCCAGACCCGTGCATATGCAGGCCTCGGCTCTTGAGATATTTGGCGACGCTCTGGCGCGAGTCGCGATGGATATTTCTCACATTTCACCCTGGGATTATTTGTAAATTAATCAGTTTAATAATTTTGTTGTATTCATGATTTTTAAAATATGAGTCACTTTATTGCGTAAATGCGTATTATACTGGGCGTATATTTGGGCCTATTACAACAGTCTGAATATTAAAATCAGCGCATTATATTATCCACGGAAAATGTGAATAATTATGTGTTGTTATAATAATTTAAAATAAGGAAAGCGAGGAAAACAGAGAAAAACCGAGCGACTGGCAAGCAGCACTCATACTACCGATATTTAAAAAAGGGGACAAGAAGGAATGTAAAAATCGGAGGAATAACCCTATTAAACACAGCGTTGAAAATATACGAAAAAAACATAGACAAAAGGTTAAGAAAAGTAATAGAGAAGACACAACAAGACCAACAGAGCGGATTTAGAAGCGGAAGAAGTGTACAAGACCACATACGAGCCCAGGCTCATAATAGTTCGGCCGGTTTACAATTTCAAGCACAACCTTAAAAAAATCATAAAACTTACTTAAAATCACAAACACAAGCCTTACACATTCTTCTAGTAGAGTAGTGTCCTATATATTCCGCAAGGTAGCCTTTAGTTCGGGGACAGTAAGCGCCAGATTTTTACGCCGAAGTTTTCTTTTTCATATTGTGCCAAATGTCTCGGTAGGAGGTCTCGATAGGAGATAATTCTGGACTAGAGGATTTCCATTTTAATACTGATATTTCATGATTTTTAAACCATGTTTGAATAATTTTCGCCGTATGGCATAGTGTACCGTCCTGTTGGAAAATAAATTCACCTCCGGGCGATTCACAATTTGAAATTGAAGGCATAACACTTTCTTCTAGAATGTCTCTGTACTTTTGCGAATTAACTATGCCGTCAATGAAATGTAATTTCACTACATCTCTTGCAGACATACAGCCCCAAACCATAACATAGACAGGGAACTGGGATTATTTAACTAAACAATCATTATGAAGTTGTACCTTGGAGTTGTACGCAAAACTCGTTTTCGCGTTTCACCCACACAAACATCAAATTTTGATACATCACTCCAAATTACACTATGCCATTGTCTTTGAGTCCAGTTTAGATGTTCTCTAGCCCATTTTAGTCTTCTTTTTTTTGTAATTTAGTTAATAAAGGTTTTTATTTTGTCTGTTGAAAATAAATCGAATTAGCTGTTAACGATTTTTAGTCCAAAAATTCAATAAATATTATTTCTTAGAACTTGTATCCTATTTTTCGAATAGTTCGCTTCGTTGTGGCCATCGAAACTTCTTTTGCTATACTTTCCCTCCATCGCATAGTTATTACTTTAGTATTCGACCGCCGGTTTGTTTTTATAATTCTTGGTAAAGATCGTTTATCTGCTTCCGTAATTGTAGATGCCCTGCCGGTTTTGGTATTTTGTTCGACTTCACCGGTTCTTTTATACAAATTAATAATATCTTGCACTGTAGAACGCGGAACTAAATGCAAATACAAAGCGAAAAACAAGCGTTACTTAAATATTAACCACGAGGCATTTTACTTCAATATTAACGTAAAAACACAGTATATTACTATTATTGTGTGTCATACCATGTATACAACTAATATTGACATATATTTGTTGATTTGTTCGGTATGTGTTTTGCTTTAACAGTGCGCATTAATTTCATGGCGATGTAACCCAATATTAAATATCGGCTGAACTATTATGACCTGTCCGTTCACTAAAGTTTTTGTTATATTAATTTTGTTCATTATGTTATTCGGATAAAATATTCAGCTTTTGGAAGTTTAAAGTATATATTTTAATATAGTCGAAACAATTTTGTCGAAATATCTCATCATTTGTGTAAGTTTTATGATTTGCTTAGGCCTTTGCTTGAAAATGTAAACCGGGAGAACTCTTAGGAGCCTGGGCTCGTATTCACGCTTAAACAAACATTCGAAAAACGAGATGCAGACACAAAAATATACATAGCGTTCCTAGATCTAGAGAAAGCGAAAATTCGATAAGGTACCAAGAGCGAAACTATGGGAAACACTGAAACAAAGGAAGGTAAACTACAAAATAATAAGGATGATAAAAAATATATAGAAAAGCAACACCAACACAGTAATATGCAACAACACGCAATCGGAAACATTTAAAAACAAAAATGGGCTAAGACAGGGAGGAAATCTAAGCCCCACACTATTCATTACATACATGGACGACATAATAAACAAATGCTTACCAGAGAGCAACAAGAAATAGATAGTAGGCTTCAAAAATATGGAAAAAAATGAAAATCTGAAGGAGCATTTGCAGACGATGTAATAATAATCACAAGAACATCATGAAAGCTACAAGAAAGAGTAAACTTATGGAACACAGAACTAAAGGCAAAAATAATGATGATAAACATAAACAAAACAAAAGTAATTGTAGTAGGGAAACAGGAACAGGCACAAATAGAAATTAACAACGAAAAACGTGATCAAGTAGAGACATACAAATTCCTGGGACTAGAACTTAACGCAGACGGAAATGACGAGACGGAAATAAACACCAGAATAATAAAAACTTGAAAATTATAGTAAGCAATCAAAAACACAATCAAAAACAAAAAAAGCAATAAGCAAAGAAGCAAAGATTAAAGTGTACAAAACAATATACCGACCAATACTAACGTGGGGATGCGAAACGTGGAAGCTAGACTGAATGGGAAAGAATAAATTACAAGCAAGCGAGATTATAGTCATGTGAAGAATCTAAGGAGTAACAAAAATAGACTAAATAAAAAGCACAAAAATAAGAGAGGAATTAGACAATAATACAAGAGCCAATACAACAATACATGGAAAAACGACAGCTTGGGTGGTGGGGTCATGTGCAAAGAATGGGCAACCAAGTAATGGTAAAAAAGGCGTGGGAAGCAAAGCCAAACAAAGAGAAAAGGAATGGAAGACCGAGATCGATATGGGACGAACATCGAGAATGAAAACAATAATAAAAGAAAGAGGGAAAATATGGAAAGAAGCGAAAGAATTGGCGAAGGATAGGACTAAATGGAAGAACTTAATGAACGAAAAACAGTAACAGAAGATGAAAAGAGAGAAGAGAAAACAACACACCTACACCAATGTGGTAGAAGGTGTGCTGATATACAGGGTGTCTACGCTAAACGGTTCGTTAAAAGTTTACGGGGTTGCCGTTGTCCTAAAAATTTCAAAAAAATCTTCATCACACGGCCGGAAGTAGCACCAACTTTCTTATTTTAAACGAAACACCCCATATATTATTATGTTTTTGAATTCCTCGCTTAAATTGGAACATATTTTGTAAAAATGTATGTACAATGTATGTTATCTCTTCTAGTTTTCAAGAAAAAATAAGTTTTTCTAAAATTTTGACCTCTAAAAGGTAGCCTGAAATATGTCTATAACTTCTCTTAGGAATAAGATAAAATTATGAGTTAAATTTCTAATTATACATAGAGGATGCCTTGTATGAGTAAAATAATTGTAAACTGTCAATTTTGATAATAAGTGTTCATAAAATGTCAATATCTAAGTGCCCTCTTAAATATCCTGTAATTCAATTTTTTTTAAATAGAATGTCCTATTTTTTATCGCATAGCACGATTGGGAGAAATATTTACTACAAACAAGTATAAAACAACCATACTCCTAAAACAAGTATTTTTTGAATTATTTCGAGGATTACTTTTTCGTCGCATTTCTGCAGGGTATAATTTTGCATGTCACAAGTGCACTTTAGTAGGCATGTGATATGCTTTTGTTTGGTTGCCATTGTAATGCAAAGTGTCAAATAATAAAACCATTTAGAATAAAGTATTACAGAAATCAAAATCTACAAAATGAATCATTACACAAATCAACAAATGATCAATTTATTCTTTATACATGACAACTGCGATAGACTTGTTGCTCTAACATGTAGAGTATTCAATCAAACTTATCCACATTTGCCGCCGATGAATAAAACAAGATAGAGAACACCCCATATATTATTATATTTTTGAATTCCCCGCTTAAATTGGAATATATTTTGTAAGAACGTATGTTAAGTGTACATACGTTACCAAAAATAAAAATTGTTTCTAAAATTTTAACCTCTAAAAGGTAGCCTGAAAGATGTCTATAACTTCTCTTATCAATAAGATAAAATTATGAGTTAAGTTTCTAATTGTACCTAGAGGATACCTCTATGAGTAAAATAATTGGAAACTGTCAATTTTGATAATAAGTGATAATTGTGCATGCCATGGTTTTTTCAAAATTTTCTGTACTGAAGATTTATCAACGCCTAAATCTTCTTGAGCACAGCGGATAGATGCTTGTGGATTAAATTGAAAATAGACCGGCCAACAGTATTTCTTGCACTTCCTCATTTTCCATAACTGGCTTTTGTCGATGTCTTATTGCATTCACTTGTCCAAATTGAACAACATTTGATTGCAATCTTCTAATTCTTGTTTTATTCATCGGCGGCAAATGTGGATAAGTTTTATTGAATACTCTATATGCTAGAGCAACAACTTTATCGCAGTTGCCATGTATAAAAAATAAATTGATAAATTGTTGATTTGTGTAATGATTCATTTTGTTTATTTTGATTTCTGTAATAATATATTCTAAAGAGTTTTATTATTTGACAGTTTGCATTACAATAGCGACAAAACAAAAGCATATCACACGCCTACAAAAGTGCACTAGTAACATGCAAAATTATACCCTGCAGAAATGCGACGGAAAGGTAATCCTCGAAATAATTCAAAAAATACTTGCTTTAGGAGTATGGTGGCATTATACTTTTTTGTAGTAAATTTTTCTCCCAATCGTGTTATGCGATAAAAAATGGGTCATTCCATTAAAAAAAATTGAATTACAGGATATTTAAGAGGGCACTTAGATATTGACATTATATGAACACTTATTATCAAAATTGACAGTTTCCAATTATTTTACTCATAGAGGCATCCTCTATGTATAATTATAAATTTAAGAGGTCAAAATTTTAGAAAAACATTTTTTTCTTGAAAACTAGAAGAGATAAGTGTACATACATTTTTACAAAATATGTTCCAATTTAAGCGAGGAATTCTAAAATATAATAATATATGGGGTGTTCCGTTCAAAATAAGAAAGTTGGTGCTACTTCCGGTGGAACCGTAAGTGATAGAGACTTGAAAATATTTCACATGAGGATAACTGATTCAACCGTGTGACGAGGATTTTTTTGAAATTTTTAGGACAACGGCAACCCCGTAAACTTTTAACGAACGGTTTAGCGTAGACACCCTGTATACTTATTTAAAAGCAGCAAATTAGTGTTATGGTAATAAAGATATGCAATACAACCATACAACCATAACTTAAATTACCCGTTAATTTCCTGTTATTCTTAATCGGATACTATTTATATAATTACATCGTAAAACTTTCAAATACTATTGATTTTGTTTTTGTAAAGTTAGGTTGTTATTTTTGATATCTAAGATGATAAAAATTCAAGCAGATGGAACAACTACAGGAATAAAGAATGTTTAAAAATCGAACGATGCGTATGCATTTTGTAAGAGAGAACCTTCGCCTTTATTATCCTGTGACACCGAGAGACCGATAAATTTGGTAGATACCAACAGAGACCGACACCCAATAATTATTCCCGCTGGGTACCGTTGCTTTTTTCGAGATTTGTTACACCATCTCGGAGGAAAATAAGTCGGACACGAGCGCAAATAAATCCCAGTTGATTTATAAAGACGCGAATCGCGCTCTCCTCTCCCTAATGACGGTCGTTAATGTAAATAGGGAACCGTTGCTTCTAACATACCAATTAACCCTCGCGTATGATGTATAGCGTCACTGAATTTTTTTAGCTGGTCGAAAGGTAATGGAGAGCACATCGACACCAACGAGATGACCCCTGAACGGATACTTGACACGGTCACACCCCGAACTTAATCCAATCCCAGAAAGAGTATCGAGTGCCGTGGCTCTCGCATTGTAATCGGGCGGATAAAGCATCTCGGATGTGGTAAATTATTTCTGTATAGAGTTACATCACGCGATTAAATCAAATTCCCTAAAGTACATGAACACGCGAAACCGAAGTTCGCCTCAATTATGATGCTCTTCCGATGCCGATCTAGGAATTTATGTGCCCGCGCCTGTTTTTCTTCATCCACTAATAATAGAATAGCCAACTGCGTCGTCTACAATTAATTCCATGCGATTTATGCACCACGGGGGAAACGTTTCAATCCGATATCTCTGCCAGGGTAATTGTCGAGGGTCGCGAGCTCTGCAATTAACTGCAGACTCAAGGAACGTTTCAATTAATGCAAGCGGGCTTCGTCCACAAGATACGGAGTTCGCGAGGCATCAATGAACCCGGTGCATGTCCCATGTCTACCAAACGGTGGAAGAAACGCTGCGAACGTCGTGACAAGTTCATAGAAGAATTTTTACCACTCATGATCGCGAGAAATCAATTGTAAGTATATAACAGGTTACGAAGTAATCGGTAACATAAACAATCAGGTGTATTGCGTTTCAAAATACGTTAGCAGTAACGTGTGCGCTACTCGACTACATCGCATTGGAATATCAGATGCATATATGTCAAAATGCAACTGACATTCGAATGTGATGCTGCAAGTAACGTGCACGTTACTGCCAATGTTTTTCGATACGCAATACACCTGAATGTCGATGTCGAGAACGATGGCCCTTATTATGCAGTGATGCTCAGATAATTCTTAGTAATCTAATATACCTAATATTTTGATATTTTGTGTATTCATTAGGTATGCCTAATTCTTGTATCTATAGTCTGTACTTAAGCACTAGTTCAACTCAAGTCGTATATTTGGTTGCGTTTGGTGCATAAACCTAATATAAACGTTAATATACGATATTGTATACTGGTAGCCGTTACTTTGTGGAACATTGTAAATTACCAAATTAAATTAAGAAACTTTGTTATTTTCACTCACACGTGTGAGTGGATATAACAAAGTTGTTTTATTTATTTTGCTATTGTACAACTTGAGTCGAACTCATGCTCAAATACCTACGGACTATAAATGCGGGCAAAAACAGGAACAAGACAGAGACAACGAATAACGAACACAAAAGTAAATAAGTAATAAAGACTTACAAATTAAAAACAGAGGCAACAAGAAAAGAATGCCAACGAATAATAGAAATCGAATGCATGAAACAAATAAACAGGCAGGAAGAAGAGCTGGAACAAATGTACTCTCACTTTAAAACAATAATTAGATCGGCAGCGAAAGCGGCACGTGGAACAATGAAACAGTGCAGGAATTGAAAACAAACGAATTGGTGGAATAAACAGGTAAAGAAAGAAGTTGCTAAAAAGATAAGGGTATGGAAGAAATATTTACAAATGGGAACAGAACAGGCGTACGAAGAATACAAAAGGCAAAGGAAAAAGGCAAAGGAAACTATACAAAGCGCCAAAAGAAAAGCGTGGGAGGAATTTGGAGAGAAGATGAAGGAGGATAGTAAAGGAAACCTGAAGCTGTTTAATAAGGTACTTCGAAATCTAAGAACGGAAAAAACATGCCAACTAAAACAAATAATGAATAAAGACGGAGAAATACTCATAAAAGAAGAGTATATAATGAACAGGTGGAAACAACACTTCGAGGAACTACTGGAAGCGGCGAAATCCCTGGAAGGAAAAATGGGAGAAGCAGAAAAAGAAGAGAAGAACAAGCAAGGAAAAGACGAGCAAGAACTGATAACGATGGATGAGTTAAGGAAAGCAATTAGCAAGATAAAAGTTGGAAAAGCGGCAGGACACTGCGGAATTACAGCAGAAGATATCAAGTACTAGGGAACATACGGCGAGCAGTACCTATTAGATATATGCAATAGGGCGTGGAATCAAAAAAGAGTACCAAAGGACTGGGAAATAGCTGTGATAATACCACTATATAAGAAAGGAGATAGCAGGCAGTGCAAGAACTACAGGGGGTATCACTCCTAAGCGTGCCGCGAAAAATATATGAAAGAATCATTGAAGTGAGGGTGAGAGGAATAATAGAAAGAAAACTATACGACATACAGAGTGGCTTTAGGCCAGGGGACAGTGTACAGGATCAAATATTCACACTCAAACAAATAGAGGAAAAAACAAGAAAATACAATAAAGAAGGATATATGTGCTTCATAGATCAACAAAAAGCGTTCAATAGCGTCCCAAGAGAGGAAGTGTGGAACAGTCTACAAAAGAAAGGAGTAGGAGAACAACTGCTAGAGGCAACAAAATCCATGTACAAGAAAACCAGGAATTACATTAGAACCGCCAACAACAAGTCAGAATAATTTACAGCTAACCTGGGAGTAAGACAAGGTGAGATACTGAGATACTCTTCATATCAGTAATGGATGATGTCATCAAAGAGGCCAGATTAAGAACAACCGGAATTACAGTGGGTACAAAAACATGAAGAAAGTCGAGATAAAGGTGTGCGCTTTTGCAGACGACATTCATCTTTGGAAAAAAAGAAAAAGCTCTGAACAATAATGTCGAGATATAGCAGGACGCACTAAGCAAATATAATTTAAAAATAAACAAAGGAAAAACAAAAACAATGAATATCAAAGATGGAGAAGGAAATAAATTGCCAGCTTGAAGGGGAAACACTGGAACAAGTAGACGAGTTTAAATATCTGGGGACTATAATCGACAGCCAGGGAAAACAAGACAGATACATTAATAACAGGGTGAAGCGAGCAGGAAGACTGTACAGTGCAATCAGAAGTTCGTTCATAAGCAAGACAAACATATCCAAAAAGACGAAACTAACGGTTTTCAAAACAATATTTACGCTAATTATAACATACGGGAATGAAACCTGGGTGATGAATGAAAGACAAAAATCAAGGAAACAGGCGTCCAAAAAGAAATTCCTAAGAAGAGTAGAAGGCATCACGAAGAGAGACAAAATCAAGAATGTAGACATAAGAGAAAGGCTTGGAGTAAAATAAACACAGAAGAAAATATAAGAAGGGCAACTAAGGTGGGTTGGACATTTAAGCAGAATGGGCAGCGATAGACAAGTAAAGAAAGCATGGGAAGCAAAAGCACAAGAAAACAAGTCAAAAGGAGGGTCGAGAGACACGTGGAATGACACTATCATGAAAACCGTAAAGAGCAGAGGTAAAACCTGGAAACAAGCAAAGGACCTAACAATAGAGAGAAAACAATGGATAGAGTTCTACAAACTGTAGAACTAAAACCCCGACACCCAAGAGGGTACAAGGGGTCAATGATTAAGAAAGAAAGAAGAAAGACATCCACTGATAAAATTGCGAATAGTCGATAGTATAATACAAAAAGATTAAAACTGCATAGAATACAGTGGCGGGTTATCCTATGGTAAAATTGGGTATTTGGCACCAAATCAATTATATATTTTTAAATATTACATTGATTTCTGCTTCTTCTTATTCTTCTTTTAGTGTATTTACTGTAGGTATTTTTATTATATAAAAATTTTTGGTTTATATACATTTTATTAGTTTTTTTTATTACGTAACTAGTTTCAGCTTATTTAGGCCATCTTCAGAGTTGTTATTCTACAAAATATATATAAAATATAGAAAATATATTATTTACAATTAATTGTTTTGGATGTGTGAGTTTTATGATTATTAGTGATATATGTTATTTAAAATAAGTTTGTGTTTTAAGTTATGTATGTGTTTTATTATGTATATGTGTATTTTTATTTAATATTACTTACCAGTTTCAGTGAACGATGATTCGCTCTAATGATGCTGCGTTCATTAGCTGCATTAAGAATGTGATCTAGTAGCGCATCCCTTGTGTCCACTTTCATATCATAAACTAACGACTTAATCCATTCCCAAAGACAAAAATCTAGGGGAATGAGACCCGGTGATGTCGGTGGCCAATCCAGCGATAGCCGAATTGGTTATTTAGAAAATGTCTCACAATATTTTCAATATTCGATATTTTTTATTTATTTATTTTTGAATAACATTTATTATTATTATGTTACATAATTATTAAAACTGTTCACATATGATCAACCATTAATTTACCTCGGATACATCTTAACCTAAACTTAATTCTTATCTAAAGTTCATCCATCGCTGCCCTTTAGTTTGTTTGGATTGTGTAGTGTTGAAGTAGGGCACAATGATCTGCTCTGCTCACAATACACTACACACTAAACAAGATCGAATGGCTTCGTTATTTTCAGTCTTCGGACGTGGTGTTGATTGTCTAATAGTTGGAGTGCTTCTGCATTAACAAGGCGGTGCCGTCTGGCTTCATGGTTGCCAGCATACCTCTTGATTTCTTCTTTAACCATTGGGACAGCTAAGTCCCGATGTAGATCCTGGTTGCGAACGTACCATGGCGCATTAACTATATTCCGAAGCACTTTGTTTTGAAAGGTCTGTATTTGATTTATGTTGGAGTCCTTGGTGCATCCCCAAAGCTGGATTCCATAAAGCCATATCGGTTTTAAGACTTGGTTGTAGAGAAGTAATTTGTTATGTAACTGTACTTTAGAATTTCTTCCAATTAGCCAGTTATATTGTTTGTATATGATATCAAGTTACATGCCTTTTTTTTAACGTGTTCAACCCACCTCAGTTTGGCATCCAGGTTCATACCCAAATACTTTGCTTTGTTTTCATGTGGCACCATCACACCGTTTATACTGATTCTCAAGTTATTTGTTAATTTCTGCTTGGTAAAGTTTACGTGTATTGATTTACTCTCATTTAGTTTGATGTTCCATTTTGTAGTCCATTTGTGTATTTCGTTGCGTGTATTTTGGAGCTCTGTGGAAGCGCTCTCCACATTTGTCCCGACTGAAAGTGGGCTGTATCATCAGCAAATGTTGCTGTGGTTACTCCTTCTGTCTCAGGTATGTCCGAAGTGTACAGGAGATACAGAATTGGTCCAAGGACGCTTCCCTGTGGCACCCCTGCACCTATTTATTTCAGTTCAGAGTGTTCATCTTCATGTTTTATGCAAAATCATCTGCCTGTTAAGTATGATGACAGTATTTCAGCATATTGTTTAGGTAGCATTTTCCCCAGTTTGTGTGTTAGTCCTTCGTGCCATAAGTTGTCACAGGCCTGTGCAACGTCTGAGAACATAGCTGCACAGACAGACTTTTCTTCCAGACCATTTTCTATGATGTTAGTAATTCTATGCATCTGGTCGATGGTTGAGTGCTTTTGACGAAAACCAAATTGGTGGTCTGGAATTAGGTTATTTTTCTCTATTATTGGCCTCATTATTTTCAGGAGCAGCTTTTCAAAAATCTTAGAGATAATTGGGAGTAGAGAAATCGGTCTATATGACTTAACATCGTTGGGGGGCTTACCAAGTTTTGGTAGCACTATGATTCCGCTATTTTCCATACATTTGGGAAGTACTTCAGTCGTATTGCTGCATTGAACAAGTATGTTAGCATTACTCTTCCTTTCTTTGGGAGCTGCTTTAGAATCTCACCTGTAATACGATTTATGCCAGGATCTTTTCTTGGGTTTAGGTTTATTTCAATTTCCTGGGCCACTTCTTTTGTAGTGATTAGGGGAATGTTTTCTATGTATGGATTTTGTATTTCTTCAAATACTATACCTGGATGTGTTTGGTTTGGTTTGAAGGTGTTTGCTAGGTGTTCGGCGAAAACTTTAGTTGTTTGTTTATTGTCACGAGCCCATGTCCCATCTTCCTTTCTGATTGGTGGAATCGTTGTAATGGGTCTTTTGATCTTTTTAGTGGATTTCCACAATGAGCAGTCCTTTTCGGGTATTTGCATAATGAGGAGGTGCTCCATCATGTTGGAAGATAATACGTCGTCGAATATTCGAAGGTACTTCGTCCAATATTTCCTGTAAATGGTCTTCCAAAAAATGCAAATAACCTTCCCCAGTAAGACGGCCATCCAATACAAAAGGACCAAACAATTGATCATTTAGAATGCCGCACCATACATTAATACTAAACCAATGTTGGAAAGTGTGTTCTTGCGTGGCGTGGGGGGTTTCGTCCGACCATCGATGATTATTATGGCAATTGTTAATTCCATCGCGAGTTAATTGAGCTTTATCAGTAAATAAAATGCATTTGAGTAATTTTCTATTTTGGACAAAATTGTAGTCGTAATGGATAATCGGCTTCTTGGTGATTTTGTACTTTCTGCAGATGAAAAGCGTGTAAACCTTGCCGTTTTAATGTTTTTCAAACTATTGTTTGTGGAATTTCAAATTGGATTGCAATGCGCATTGTACTTATTCCTGGATTATTTTCTACAACATCCAGTATATCTTCTTCAAGTTCTATACCGAGCCCTTGCTATTTTCAGAAATAATACATGCACTTGGGAACATTCCGGTTTCACTAGCACGTGTAAAAACAGTTTTAAACACTTGCCTATTAGGAATTCTTCGATTCGGAAGCCGACGTCGACACTTTTCTACTGAACGAACAGAATTACCATTACAAAATCCATAAACAATCATCATATCTGCATATTCTCTATGACTGAAAATATGAGGCATTTTTATAATCTCGTAGAACAACTACAACTGTCACTGACAACGTTGTCAAATTTAACGTGAATTAATGTTACTTGTTTTTTTTTGTTTTTTTTGTAAGTTCAGTAATACATTTTCCTTTAATTTGATATATTGTTCAAAATATCTCTGAAACAAATGAAAATCGGACGTGGTAATATGAGCTTATTTTGCTTTTTTTTGCTTCCCGGACATGTTTTTTAAATATTTCTTTTCCTCCCGAATCACCCTGATAGTGTGTCAAATTCCTACGAACAGAAGTTGACGCAATTCAAGCGGCAAAGCCAGGTAAAGCCAGTGGACCAGACGAAATCCACGCAGAAATACTAAAACTAATAGACGAAAAAAACATCAATATGTTTGTCAATCTATTCAACAGAATCTACGACTCCGGCAAAATACCAACTGAATGGCTGAAATCTACCTTCATTTCAATACCCAAAAAGGCTAACGCTAAATCTTGCAATGACTTCAGACTCATTAGCCTAATGAGCCATACCTTGAAAGTATTTCTGTATATTATTAAAAATCGAATATACAAAAAATGCGAAATGGAGAACAGCGACGTAGAAGTCGGTTTCTGTAACGGTCTGGGAACACGCGAAGCTCTCTTTGTACTCCAAATCTTCGTACAAAAAAGCTTAGATCATCAAAAAGAGGTATATATGCTTCATTGATTACCAAACAGCATTCGATAAAGTACGACACTAAGAGCTGATCGAAGACCTGAAAAATTTGGGATTAGATGGGAAACACATCCGCATAATCCAGAACCTTTACTGGTACCAAAAAGCGATACTAAAACTTGAAGGAGCAGAAACAAAGGAAATAAAGATATACAGAGGAGTCCGTCAAGGTTGCATCTTGTCTCCCATGCTCTTTAATGCGTACTTTGAAAAACAAATTCAAGGACGCCCTAGAGGACGTTGAAATGGGCCTAAAGCTCAATGATCGCCGGATAAACCACACGCTTTGCAGATGACTCCTGTATCCTCTCTGATAATGAAAAAGATCTACAACACATGCTGGACTGAGTCCATAGAGAGAGCACAGCTGCAGGCCTAACCATAAACATATCAAAAACCAAAGTAACGAAAGTCAGCAAAATCACACAACATCTCAGAAACACGAACGTAAAACTAAACAACAGCAAAATCGAACAAGTTAAGTCATTTAAAAACCTAGGAACAACCATAAACGAAAAGTGGAACCCTGAACAAGAGGCAAAGACCAGAATCGAACAAGCTAGAAATGTATTTATGAAATTGAAACATGTACTATGCGACGGAACATTAAACTTAAAGACAAGATGTTGCACTGTTGAATGTTACGCCGGGGCGATACTACTGTACGGAGCCGAAACGTAGACCCTAAAAACAAACATCATGAACAAAATAGAGGCCATTAAGATGTGGATATACCGACGAATTCTGGTACGAAAAGTACGAAATGAAACACTTCTACAGAAAATGAATAAAAAAAGGGAGCTACTGGTAATAATTACGTAATAATATATTATTATGTAATTATACGTATTAATATTACGTAACCAAAATATAATATTCTACGACTAATAATGGAGCGTCGTATCGAAGGCAAAAAATCAATAGGCAGGAGAACCCTTTCGTGGCTACGCAATATCCGAAACTGGACCGGTACGGTCGTAGGAGAATTATTTCATATGGCCGGAGATAGGAAGAGATATCGTGAAGTGGTCGCCAACCTTTAGTAATGAAGATGCACAACAAGAAGAAGAAGAATAAAATATTACACATTATTTTCTACATTGTGTTCGATGTTTTCCACAATGTGTTCGCTTTGTTATTCACGCCAACTTGTTATACATCTTTGGATTCAGAAAAATAATCATTACCAGAAAAGAAAAGAAAATATATGTAACTATTTGAAGAAAACAACTATCTGAATACTATCAAATAAAATTTTCCATGGCCTACTCAGCTAAAAAAATTATTTATATACATTTTTTCGGAAATTGGACATACAGTGATGAGGAGTGTTTTGTTCTCTAATAAATGAATAATATTTTAGTAGTTAGTGTGGAATTCATTTAGAAAGAATTGAGATTTTCGCTTGTATATCCCTAAAGAGCCAACATAGTTGCTTATCCGTATACATGTAAGTAGGTACACAGTTGTTGCAGAACCTTATCACGCTTACATCAATAACACCTATAACCCGCTATTGTGTTCTCGCGCTGTTTCAGGCCACTCTTCCAGCATTGTTTTGAAAACTCCGTTTGCTGATTGTGGGTTTCGAAAAGTGCTAGTCTTCGCTTATTTTAAAGTGGCAGCAATAACTTTACTTCGAGCAGGAAGCGCGGCCTCCTCGCCAGCGGTGACTCTCTGAATAATAGAGGTGTGCGTGGAAGGAACAGGTGGGTTCGCCTCCATACCAACCGAAACCAATTCACCTGCGAAGCGTGCTGGCGTGATTTTTCGTTCCATGAGATGACCGGCAGTGGAAAAAAACGAACAAAACTCGCCATTGTTCGCGGTCCGAGTTCATCTGCGTTGATCAGCGCTCGGGCAATTATCGTGACCCAAAATCGTAGACAATACAGCAAGGGCAAGGCTGTTATCTAACGTGCCGATTTGAGTGAACTAATAGAGCATCTTGATATCTTCGGGCGTATAATATGAAGTTGTGATGGAGAGTTTGCTCGCGTTAAAAACCCACAAAGAGGTGAGGAGGCATGGGAAGCGGAGCCACCCTCGAGCGCCGTCTGAAATACGGCGGTGCCGCCGTCCTTGCAGATATTAATAGTTTTGACAGGTAATAAGCACTTAGTAATTTCTAACGTTATTTATTCGCGATCGAATTACACGCAGGAGAGCGCCGGCAACGTATAAATACGGCCGCGTGACGCTACTCCACTATATTATGGCGTTTATCGGCATTTTTACATCTCCCCACATAAATACCCGATGCTGGCCGTCGATTAAAAACCTCATGCCTGCCCGCCATGTTTTTCTCCATCGTCCAGGCCGCGATTGTTCGACATTTTTACATTTTGCCGCGTCTTCGTCTCTCGCTTCCTCGCGCTCCCCCAACCGACCCAACTGCGTCCTCTTCTCCAGGCGAGACCGTCCGCCGGATAATAACAAAAAATAAATGAAGAAATAAAGGGGAGAAGTTTAGAAGTTAAGTGTTCATTCACGAAGGCATACTTGTTTAATAATAAATATCTACTTCAAATATTTTATGGACTCGGTCGACGGCATTTTTCTACATTGCCGATATAAGAGGCCTTTAACGTCTACGTACCTACTTCTTTCATCAATAGCAAAAGAGTAATAAGAAGTATACTCAGGTAGGAATGCTATACAGTTTCATTATTATACAAACAATATATTCAGAAATCAGTGTTGAGGCAAAACAAAAATGAATTATGATATTGTAGATTTCGTTTACGTTTTCATTCTGTTATCAAATCTAAAATGTTGACAATTTTAAAGTAAGTCGTTTGCATTTATCGGTTTTGATTCAAGTGTATTAGATTTCAAAGTAATATTTGATTTTTTTTTTGTGCGACCCGACGCGAAGTGTCCATTTTGAATACATAAAACAGTCCGCCAAATTACGCGACCATTACTGGTAGCAACGACAGAGTGGGACAAAGAGATAAAGTATATAATAGAGTAATAGGTAGTCAAGGAGAGGTAAAAAGAAACGGCAATGGAGGAAGGCTACTCGATTTTTGTATAACACAAAACATGATTATAATGAACACCTTCTTCAAATATAAGTAGATACATAAATACACAAGGGAGGTAAAGAGCAGAAATTAAAGATTATTAATTACGTACAAGGTGTACCTAAATGATTGTAATTACGTAACCATGTAAAATATTTTTGTTCCGCTCCAGTAAAAATAGTTCTATTTTTGACATAGGTAATTTCATTTACACTTATTAGACATGAAATGGCAATACGTATCTACGTAAGTTTTCTTCATGCTATTCTAATTTTTATTGTGGAATTTTATATTGAACTGCTCAAATAAGAAACTATTATTAGTTTCAGCAATATTTGTGTCTTCCAAACACATGAAAAGATAACAATGAAGAATTATTTAGTGACATTTCACTTCATTATTCATGAAGATGGCATTAAAAGCTATCTTCGTGCAATTGAAATCTCTATGATCAGTCGATATTTCACTAGTCAAATAATAAATTATTATTAGTTTCAGCAATATTTGTGGCTTCCAAGCACATGAAAAGACTACAATGAATAATTACTTAAAGGCCCAAGAGTTTAACTGTACATTATTTACAAATCCTTACTTTTAAAGTCGAGGACATTCTTAAATTGTGTGTACATTAAATGCTTTAAATCTGACAACGTTACAAAATGTTTTACTATTGCAAATTGAGGACTAGCAGACAATAAAACAGTCACATATAATTATTAAAGTAATCAAAGCAGATGTTGAAAATGTGTACCATTTGCTTGTAAACACATTTGCACTTATCTTCTTTTATTGTTGAAAATGTTTATTACCATTTGAGGAGTTATGGTTCGGCAAACATTTACGATTTCTGCCGATAACTCAACCAACGTATGCAGTCTTTTTTGGAAAACTCTATCTTTTAAATATCCAAAAATTAAGTAGGTAGTCCAGTGGAGTTAGATCTGGAGAGCGTGGCGGCCAGAGTCCTTGACTAATTAGTCTATTATTAAAAAAATCTTCCAGATAGGCTAACGTTGCTCTGGCTGTATGAGCTGTTGCACCATCTTGTTGGAAATATCCGTTCTGCAATTCTCCATCATCTAATTGGTCTATGAAAGGCTGGACAATTTGTTGCCGATATCTCTCACCGTGTATTGTATCTTGAAAGAATATAGGCTCAATTATTCTACGCCGAGACACAGCCAACCAAATTCCAACCTTCTAAGGATGTAGTCGTGCATCCACAAAAAGATGAGGGTTTTCAGCATGCCAGCACCTATAGTTTTGTGAAATAACATATCCTGATAGGTGGAACCAAGCCTCATCACTGAAATATGTTAAATCCAGCAATCGATAGTAATTTAAATTTTCCATAAACCATCGACAATAACTCAATCGGCGTTGAGGATCTACTGGCAACAAATCTTGCACCACTGAGACTCTATAAGGGTGTAAATTCAACCTCTTTCTCACAATTTTATGGCAGGTGCTCCAGGGAATTGCTGCTTGCATAGCCAATTTACGAATTGCCTTTTAAGGGCTAACTTCGAGTTGTTCACGAACATCTGCAACAACTTCTTCTGATACTGAAGATCTGCCTGAAGATGTCCCTTTCTGAACACTACCAGTTTCCCTAAAACGATGCACTATTCGTGAAATATGTATTGACAAAACCGAGTATTCAAATTGGTGGTCAGGAAACTTGTGTTGAAATTCCCGAACGGACTCTGGAATTGAATAAATCCATTCTCCATTTTCAAATTGTCCATTACGAAAGTAAGCCTCAACAATAAAAGTGTTCTTCTGATCAGTGTACATTTTAACAAACTACTGTTCAAGCACAGTAATTATGTTGTCCGACAGTTGGTAGGTACGGTTGAAAGTGACAGTTCTCAAATAGTATGGTATACATATTTGAAAGGCGGCGCAATTGAATTGACGGGATTCCATAACAACAATCATTTTGGTACGCCTTGTATAAGTCGAAGAACAAAATAGAAAATCAATAACAGATACGAAAGTAAGAAGAGGCCCAGAAATTGGGAGTGACTACTACCTGGCCATAGCAACAATAAAGCACGTAGAAGATGAAGAAAAAGTAACTAAAACAAATCCAGGAGACAACATACAGTATGAACAGATAAAAACATATAAACTAAGAAGCGAAGGAATAAACAAGGAATACGAAGAAATAAAGAAATGTGGGACATACTTAAACATACATACTACGAACAACAAGAATAATATGTGGCGTGAGCAAAAACAGGAATGTGGAAAAGAAACAAACAGCATGGTGGACGAGAGAAATCGGAGACGCAACAAAAATGAAGAAAAAAGCCTGGGAACAATACCTAACTCAAGAAACAGAAAATAAATACAAAATATACAAAAATAATAAGAAGAGAGTAAAGGAACTGGCAATAGAAGCAAAACGAAAGGCATGGATAGAATTTGAAGAAAAAATGGGGGCTGACAGTAAAGATAACCAAAAACTCTTCTACAAAGTACTCAAATACACACAGAAGGGAAAAGGTATACAGCTCCAACCATATAAAAAACAAGAAAGGTGAACCGTTAACAGATAGAAGAAAAATTATGGAGAGATGGTGAAAATATTTTGAAGAGCTCTTGGAAAGAGCAGAAATAACAACAGAAATCACACAACAAACCCAACAAGACAGGAGGAAATGGAAGAACAAATAGCGAACTAACAATAGAACTAAGTAACAAAATGAAGAACTAACTAAAGTACTAAGAAACCAAAAAAACGGCAAAGCACCAGGGTCGGACAAAATCACCACAGAAATGATGAAAAAGATGGGAACAATGAGAACGGAACTACGTTAAGTCTTCACAAATAACAATAAAAATGCACACGATGAAGTACAATCAGAATTGAGAAATTTTCAGTCTGATTTGATCAGAAGCTCATGAACTTGCAGTGTTACATGATGAACACTTTTGAAACTGTCAGGGAAATAATACAATTAGAAATCAATCACTAAATTAATTTTTTTAAAGATGATCTTACTGGTGAAATTAATAAGCGAGACCAACAGATAGTTGAAAATAGAAGAGAAATTGGGATAATGAATACCAAAATTGACAAGACAAGAAATAGTATTGTGACGTGCCTGAAGGGTCTGTCGACACATTGACCGTGGAGCACGTAGATATTCCCTTCGAAGTAACTGGGAGGGCCGGGCTCTCGGTGTCGGAGAGTAGGGTGGGTAAAAAAGGGGCTCCACGTACTATTTACCTCGTCCACTACTTTGTACTGAGGGTCTCCACGATTGTGTTTGTCGACGAGGCTAAGATCGGTACCATTTAAAACCATGAAAATAATTATAGTCGTCAATCCTCACTACGCTAAATACTCGAATTATCGAAGTTTGTTATTGAAAATTGAACAATTATGGCCTTATGTCCTCCGTTCGTTGTTCTCATGTCAGTTCGAGACCATCTCGGGGCTCGGCGTTGTCCGCCCTAGAATCAATACTTGTTCGCACGAACCACTGGGTGAGCCGATGGTTGGTATAGGAAGTATCCCTTTCGGTGCAGGACCCGGGACAGCGATCAAGCCATGGATTAAACGGCGTCTAGTAAATAAACGGTGTCTCGGAAAGAACGGCATCTCGGAAAGAACGGCGTCTCGGAAAGAACGGCGTCTCGGAAAGAACGGCGTCTCGGAAAGAACGGCGTCTCGGAAAGAACGTCCTACAACAATTTAGTCAGATGTTAGCACGTGCGATTACGGATTCAAAAAAGTACTGACGTCTGGGTGAAGTTTGGCCGTCTAGTTTTTGCCTCCGGTTCTCCGCCGGAATTGGTGAACATGAGGAACTCTTAAATATCCCCAATATATGGGGGAAAACACTAGATTTCCGCGTTGACGGACAAAAAAAAATTCACCATCTGTTCCAGGTGAAGAATGGGCGGTTAGTGGTGAATTGCTACATGTCGTTCGTGACGACGGCAATTCACGTCCGGCAATGCTTGCGCTTACGTATTTCCGTAGTGATAATTCGCACTTAACCTCCGAAGTGGCGCGGGCATGTGCTAAACGTGGTGAAAATTCGTTATGGTATAACTTGAACCGTGACAGTATACATACTGCAGTAGGAGTACTGAGAAGTGAATTGACAGAATACATACTGAAGTAGGAGTACTGAGAAGTGAATTGATAGAATACAATAACAAGTATGATGTATGAACTGGATAAGCTAGAAGCGAACGCGTTAACGCTCACTCCACCGCAGCCTCTACAGTACAGTACAGTACATCAGTAGTTCCATTGAGTTGGCTAAAGCCGTATTGTCAAAATGTGAAATAGCCAACTCTTCTCAAAGGAGACGACAGGTAGACAAAAACATAAGATAGTGTTTTATTCGGGCCGTGTATTGATCTAGATCTGGGCACTGTCTTACTTCAATAGCCACATTACGACAACAGTTCCCAACGAAGAGACCACATCACATGGAGATGTGATACAAGAATCTGATGACACTACTTAACACACGGCAAACAATTAAGTTCTACGGACGCGATTGTAAATGACAGAAAATGACCGCCATAACCACGTTGTCAACAATCATGATCAGCACGTAGGGCACACGAGACCGTGATAAATATTTATTGAACCATAGTCATTACTAAGCAAGTAATAAAATTAATGGAAATTTTCAGAAAATACTTCAGCGTGATTTTCAACTGCTGAAATATCTTACTAAACTTGCTAAATTTTTATTTCCTCAATGTATATTTTTCTATAAGTTTTTTTAAAGATTTTGTGAGTGCCAGGAATGCTGGTCAGTAACATAAATTTTGGAATTGTACATAATTTCTGGTGATAATTTAAATATGTGGTATGTATGGCATCGGAAAGCAAACAATCCAACCATCGTAAACATCTCCAGTCACGATGTCCATAATAAACGTCGTATAGCATCGATCTCATCAATTTTCCAGACGCCGGACACCATCATCATTCGCCCCCGAGGCACAACAAAAATTACGAAATCACCGCAGCTCCGTGCGGTATATTACGTGGGCACAGCGATTTATTCGAGCACCGCTCATATTCTTCTGCTGTCTTCTTCCTCTCAGAGTACGGAAAAAATTGGCGGACGCATTGGCCATTAAGAACGCGGCGGGAAGGTTCTGTAAGCACTTCATGTTACATCGTAATTTACATCAACAACGAGGCACTCATAATTACACGTGTTCTCCGCTAAAACAGCAATAAATTAATTAATAACCGCCGACCGGTCGAACCTTTTTTTCAAGTGGTACATGAGGAGCGGTTCGACTCAGGTTTTCCATGAACCGTATCTTTTCATCTAGGCGAAAAAATAGCTAAGAGCCAATAGTTTCTTTGTACTATTTGGTTTACTAGTGTACTGTCAGACAAGGTCTTCAAAATTGCGATTTCGTTCGAGGAAGATCAAATTGCGACAGCTGACAATATATATATATATATATATATATATATATATATATATATATATATATATATATATATATATATATATATATATTCATCACAGAGTGGTGTCACTAATATCATTTTCAAGCTGTACTTATAGTAGGTATGTAATACTTTTGAAAATATATTGTGGAGAATAGTTTTAATCCATAATTTCTTATTCCTTATTCCTCATTTTTATCTATATTATAAATGATATAATTCTGCATTGTTTTCAAATATACTCTCTTAATCAGAGCAAATGAACACGTTTTTTTATTGCAACTAAGTGTAATGTTATAGAATATCTATAAAACGTTTCTCTCTCTAAGAATGGCAAGTCACCAAACGGTTTTGTTGAACATAAATGATGAAATGTTGAACAGCTTAATACAGCTGAACAATAATGCTGAACAGCTTATGAATTGCTTATACTAAGAGATTAAGTTAAGTACTTACAATAACATTTTAGAAACTAGATTCTAGTTAAATTTATTCAGGTTCAGGAGAGTTAAGCGTTTGAGCCGATGACTTTTTGTGCTGTTGTCGATCATATTTAGGCACGTCCAATGGGTTTGGGTGCATATCAAGACTCCAGATGCAGATCGTGGTGTATTGTGTAATTTTTTACGAATCAAGGGGCATTTGTAATTGTTCTAAGTGTCTTGGACGGAATTAGAGACACTCGCGGTTCCCCATAGTTGAGCACCATATGTCCACACCGGCTTTATAATACGAGCCCTAACAACTATATGTTCGGCCATTTAATAATTTTTATCTAAAAATTGTTTCAACATGAACTGTTACCAGCAACTCATATTTATTAATATTTTTTTCATAAATTTTGGATCAACAGTATTCTGGCTGCACTTTGGTGGTAAAATATAATAAGAATAACAATTTATGTTTGTCAAAAATCATTTTGTTGTGCTAAAACAGACAATTAAATCTTAGTCCAAAATGTTATGCATTTTAGATACTCACTAAATTGAAATCTAGATAGCTTGGGATGCTGTATTCACGTTTAAGAAAACAAGGCGCCTACTAGACCCATGACTTAGTGTGTTTGTCAACTTTAAGTGAACAGTTTGCTTAATAATGGCTCGAGGTATGACAACTCCCAAAAAAGTGAGAGATTTAATAATGAGCGTGTTTGGACGGGGAAAAACAATTAAACAAATTGACAGAGACTTGCAATTATCAAAATCTATGGTAACTTACATCATAAAATTGTATGATAAAAACGGTAACACCGATATTAAGAGAAAAGGGTCAGGTCGTCCCTGTCTAGTTTCGGATCGACAAAGAAGAAAGCTAGTTTAAGCCTGCAAAAATAACAGAAGAGGCACTTGAGAGAAATGACGGCCGAGTGGAATGAGGCTGCAGGATTATCTCTTTCCAGGGAAACTTGTAGAAAGCGGGCACATAAGAGTGGCCTCGGTTTTTGGGTAATTTTATCAATTTCAAATAGTTCAATATGATAGGGATAAAACTATCTAACATTTTAGGCCAAAGAAAAATTGTTATTGGACTAACGTCAGAAAACAAATTCGTTTGGTTTGGTGTACAGCGACCACATGACACATGAACAGTGGAATTAAATTATTTTTAGTGATGAATCGAAATTTGATGTGTGTATGGAAGATAATCGAAACAGAGTAATTATAAATAAGAAAAAAAGCGTTTAATAAAGGCGTTCATTGTTTAAAACATATTGTCTCAAGTATCCTTCGGGCTTATGATATGGGGTTGTATGTACGCAAAGAGCGTAGAAAATATCCAGTTCATCAACGTCACAGTTAACGCTGTAAAATACCAAGAGACACCCGAAAATAACTTAATTCCCAGTATTGAAAAATTGTACGCTGCGGGGCCATTTATCTTCCTATAAGATGGAGCATCAAGCCATACAGCTAAAACACCAGAAAATGGTTGGAAAACCGTTACATGGCAGTATTGGATTAACCTTCCCGTAGCCCAGGCTTAAACAACATCGAAACCCTTTGGCTCAAAATGAACTGAAACTGAGAAACAATCCACACAGAACTCAGTAACGTTTGAGTGCTAAATTTCAAGAAGTATGGGACTCAGTGATAGTAGAAGAGTGTCAATCTCTTGTAAATTCCATGCCTAGAAGAATTTGAGCAGTAAATGCAGCAAAATGCGATGTTACGCTGTATCAAATTGTTAAATTGTTACTTCTTATTATAAAGTTTTATTTTGGCCGAACATTTAATTGTCGGTTTTTGCTCAATAAAATATTTTTTTTACTAACGAAAAATGTAATGTTTTGTTACATATTATCATCATAAAGTAGCCAGAATCATAATGATTCTAAAATTAAAAAGAAATGCATTAACAAATATATTTTACTTAAGTTACAGTACATTAAGAAAAACAAATTTAGGTAGTAATTATGAAGTGCCCGAATATATAGTAGGGCTCGTAGTTTTATAAACGGAAAGCTTGTTTTCTAGTGAAAGTTGAGATCTCCGGCCAATCTGCTTATTTCGAGAACTGTACTGCAGTCAAGCTGCTTCTTCTTTGTAAAATTTGTCCATGTAAGACGTCTATCAAGATGCATACCTAGATATTTTGCGCTATCATTTCTATGAAGTTACTGGTTATTCCAACTTAAGGGACGGCAATCTTTACGTCGTAAGGTATTAGTTAGATGTATTGATTCAGACGCATTATTCTCCACTTCTTAAGCCAATATTCTAGATCGTTTACGAGCTTTAGAAGTAGTTTAATGCTCTTGTCGCTAGTAGCGCTGTATGGTGAGCGACTGGCAGTATTTGTATTCCGAATATTTACAACATTTGCTAAATATATTTGGTATAGTATTGGGCCAATGACACTGCCTTGATGTACATCGGATTTGATCGCATTTAGTGCAGTCACTTCTTCCCCATACTTGACATGGAAGTACCCGTCGTTGAGGTACGACTTTATAATTTAGTAGATATTGTGTGGGGGTTACCCCTTTACTTTAAACTTTGTCAAGAGGCTTGTAAAATATCGAAAAATGTAGCCGAACAGTACTTCTTGTCCTCAAATGTTTTATTAATAACTTCCATCAGGGTTGTATCCAAACTAGTACTCTGTGATTATAGAGAGTTTTTTTAATAAGAGGCTTTAGGCTATTCAAACATATATTCTCAAACAACTTTGAGGGCAATTAACTTTTATTTTGGCAATAAACTGATGGGACGGTACGATAACACTTTTTCGGCCTGCTTGCTTGGTTTATGAATAAGTATTATTTGGGCCACTTTCCATTGACATGGAAATCAGAGTGTCCTTAAGATTACGCTGAATATATGCATGATATTTACTAAAGCTATCTGTGATAATTCCTTTATTATCTTGCTGGTGATAAGGTCGTAACCCGGTGCCTGTCTTGGGTTTATCTTTTTACAAACATATTTTTTAGCTCCCAAATTTTATGGGTTTTATCTCTAGTGACATTTGGTATAGGATTTCCATGTAGGTAATTATTTTTGCATCATCCTCTGGCGTTGCAGATGAGTGGGCCTGAAGAACTTTTGCAAGATCGCAATGGCAAAAGTGTCCGCATCCACTTTGTCATCCCTAGCCCGGCAACTATTTTATTTTCTGATGTTTTTGTGCAATAGAGAGTAGTTGGTGGCTTCAGTTAGTGTCAGGATTTCCTGGTATTCTTAGATAGGTTGTTTTTTCTCGTTGTTAAGTAGAACTTTTAGATTTCTGATAGCCTCGTTGAGTCTAGATTTATCTTGAGAACTTCTGGTAGTTATCTATGTTCTTCCGAGATTTCTCTTTTTAGTTATAGCTGCTTTAATTATATTGGAGCATACAGGTAATGGTCGCATTGATTTTTTATTCTATAGATTACTACTATAGTTATAACGGGTAAATTAGAGATGACGCGGACACGCCGCGTCATCTCGGTGATTAAGCACGAATTATTGTAACCGGGCGGTAAAAGAACGTCGCCATCAGGCCATTTCACTAATCTCTCGTGCCCCGTCTCGATGACATAAGAACATCACATGAAGTGCAGTTAACATGCGGTCGGCATTCGTAGTCATTTTGGTAACTGCCTGAAGCTTCAGGATTTGAGGAACCGTCAGTAGTGGGAGCAAGCCGATTCTAGAACCTCCTCCGACCTTGAGGGTCTGAGGAGGTTCTAGAATCGGCTTGCCTTGACCTTGAAATGGCCAAGGTCGCTTACCTTGAAAATTTGAGGTCAAATATTGACCTTGAAAATTTGAGGTCAAATATTGACCTTGAATAGCTGACCTTGAAAATGTTGACTTTGAAAACGACCTTAAAATAACCTTGAATTGAAAAGTTGACCTTGAAAATGACCTTGACCTTGTAATGTTGACCTTGAAAATGACCTTGACCGTGTAATGTTGACCTTGAAAATGACCTTGACCTTGTAATGTTGACCTTGAAAATGACCTTGAATCGAAAAAATAACCTCGAAAAATGACCTTGAAAAATGACCTTGAAAAATGACCTTGCAAAAAATGACCTTGAAAAAATGACCTTGAAAAAAATGACCTTGCAAAAAAATGACCTTGGAAAATGACCTTGAAAAAAAGACCTTGAAAAATTACCTTCAATGAATCGCCTTGTAGTCCAGAGATTCGAAAGTTATATGGTAATAGTATAAATAGAATTGCACTCTGATATAAATTTAGTTTAGTAAACATGTATCAATCACCAGCAGTCTATCGCAGTATGGATGCCTCCACTCCTATGTCTTTAAAAAACATTACGATGAAGGTGGTTTGTGGGAAATTTTTACAAAATCGATTTCAAATTGCGGAATTGGAAGAACAGGGCTTAATTCCACATACGATTGCCAAGTTAATGTGGGAAAAGTGGTCTTACATTAACTGGGTCTATGTGGATGAGAGACCATTGGAACAATACCGTTTTCTGCTCTGGATAGGTTTACCTTTCCGGTGTAGTATTCGGATGGTGCCGGAGGTAGCCTGGTCATTCTATCAAGGCAAAGAAGTTTTATCCGATATCCTTATCAGGAATCCGGGAGCCATCGGAAGAAAATTGATATCGATATCGATAAAATTTTGGATTGATACGAATGGCGAACGGTATTGTTCCCATTGCAGGAAATTGGCATATGAAAGAAATGGGAATACCAAATTATTCAGGTGAGCATTAATTTATTTATAATATAATTTTTTTATTAATATTAATATTTTATAATATTAATATATTGAATAATTAATTTAGTGAATAATTAATAATTCATTTATTTCTTAATTCAGAGTACGGTATTTCAAGCGTATGCATATATATCTGAATGAAATCCTGCAATGGTTGGACCAAAGCAAACGATTTTGCGCATTTTGTTTTGCTATGCCACTTTTTAAAATGGATGGTGTAAACCTTTTCCGCGAACCTTCTGAAACTGACATGTGGATGGAGGTATCTGCATACCCGTCGGACTTCGACACGGCCACTGATGTAGACGATGAAGATTAATCTTCAAGGTTACGCCTACATCGTATTTGGATCCGGTTAGCTTCAAGGTAATATTTGAATAAATATCTATAGTATGCACAATCAAGGTTGTTATAGGTGGCGATGGTGGTGAATGTCTACTCTCGATATATAATGGTATCCATCAAACGAAAACGTTCTTATAGAGAGGAGTGAACATCAAGGGTGAACATCAAGTGAGCAGAACGCAAAATGTTTAGTTGCGAACACTGTGGAAAAAGTTTTACGAGAAAAGATAACCTGACGCGTCATCAAAGGAATTCTTGCAAATGCAAAAGGAGAAAATTGGAAGAAATCCCAACGACTTCGAATGGCCACGGTGATGTAGTAAATATTATTAGATGTGATATGTGTGATATAAACGTTGAAAGATCATGTTTGGCGGGTCATCTTAGAAGCAATGCACATAAGAAGAACGCTTTTGTTGTAATAGATGATGGTGTAGAGCAATTATCAACTGCATTTGGAGACAATATTGTTCAATACAGTGTGTCGGAGCCTGGATTTCATATAGATATGTTGCAATTCGCTTATTTAGTAAGAGAAAAAATTTTGACGCTTATTGAGTCAAAGCTAGCTGTGTTTTCCAGTATGAAATTGAATCTAGAATGTTTCGCACTGTACTTTCAAGATGTTAAAGAAAATGCTGAAGTAAAATCATTCAATACGAAAAATAAGATAATTACTGGTGAGAAAAACCTTTACGAAATTTATAAACAATTTATTGAGGAGATCATGGCTAAAATGTCAGAGTTTCAGGAACGTGATTCAGGTAATACAATATTTATTGATTCACATTCGACAATTAAAACTTAATTTATTTTACAGGGTGGACTTTAGTGGAAATTTTACGTTTGGAAGTTAGCATGACCAAATATAATCCGACGAGGGCATCGAGTTTTATAGAACTACCAGATGTAATAAAAGCAAAGAAAGCCGTTATAAATGTGCAAAATAATGATCAAGCCTGCTTTGGTTGGGCACTTGCTTCTGCATTAAGAGAACCGAACGGATTATCACAGAGGACATCTTCGTACCCCCATTATTCGACAGTATGTGACTTTTCAGGATTGGAGTTTCCAGTGAAAATTCAAGATATTAAGAAATTTGAAGCGAAGAATGATATTTGCGTGAACGTGTATGGCATGAATAGGGAATTTACAGGAGCAAAAACAATATTTGACATAGTGCCACTGAGAATATCGAGCAAGGTATGTTCTGTATTCGTAAATTTATTATTGATTTCGGATGATGACGGTAACACTCATTATTGTTGGATAAAAACTTTGTCGCGGCTAATGTCGTCGCAATATTCTCGCAATGGACACGAAAAATGGATATGTCATGGATGTCTCGTGTACTTCACCACAGAGGAAAACCTAACTCGTCACCGTCAAGAAGATTGTGGAAAAGTAAAAGCTGTATTACCTGAAGAAAAACCACGTATAAATAAGCTGGGCGAGGAAGTGATGGAGAACGTGTTGCAATTCGAACATTTCGAAAAACAAATTAAAGTTCCTTTCGTTGTGTATGCAGATTTCGAAGCTTTATTACAACCTGTTGGGGAAGACGTGGAAATTGATTCGGAAAAGCCTTACACAGTTAAGTGCTATCAGCATGAACCGTATGCCTTTTCGTATTATATAAAATGTTGTTATGACGATAGATTTTCCAAGTTTCAAATATACACAGGCGAAGATGCTGCAGTTGAATTTGTTAAAGAGTTGGAGATCGACATTAAAAATATCTATACAGAACATTTAGTTAAAAATAAATCCATGGAACCCCTAACAATAGACCAGGAACGAGAATGGGAAACAAATATTTGTCACATTTGTGATAAACCGATAATAAATATTGGAGACAAAGTATATGATCATGATCATCTGACCGGTCTATTTCGAGGTGCAGCACATTCGGTATGCAATATTAATTATAAAGTCCCCAGGTTTATACCAGTTTTCTTTCACAATCTTTCTAATTATGATGCTCATATGTTCGTAAAAAATATTGCTTTAAGTGGAGAAGATGTGGACGTGATTGCACAGAACAAAGAGAAGTACATTTCATTTAGCAAAAAAGTGCACGTAGGTGAAACGGTGGATCACAAAGGCAAAAAAAGGAAAGTATTTTTAAAACTTAGGTTTATCGATTCTTTTCGTTTTTTATCGTGCTCCCTTGAAAAATTGGGATCGTATTTGGAGGACGACCAATGCAATGAAATCCGAAAATATTTTGGCGACGAGGAGCAATTTAAATTGGTGCGACAAAAAGGAGTTTTCCCTTATGGATTCATGGATTGTTTTGAGAAGACAAATTTTCCAAGGTTGCCAGACCGAGAAGACTTTTATGATACTTTAACTGACGAAAACATATCAGAAGAAAATTACGCTCGAGCCCAATCAGTGTGGAACGTTTTCAAGTGTAATACTTTAGGAGATTACGCAAGAGTTTACTTAACGTCTGACGTACTACTGTTAGCCGACATATTTGAAAATTTTCGGAATGTGTCTCTACAAAATTATAAGTTAGATCCAGCAAATTATTTTACCGCACCAGGTTTCGGATGGGACGCCCTGCTTAGAAAATCGGGGGTGAAACTGGATCTGCTGACAGACATCGACATGTTACATTTCTTTCAAAAGGGTATTCGAGGAGGGCTCAGTATGTGCACTCGACGAAAAGCGGAAGCGAACAACAAATTTTTATCGTCCTACGACGCACACACACCTAACTCTTATATAATTTATTTAGATGCTACTAACTTGTACGGTTATGTTATGCGTTGCAAACTTCCTACAGGAAAATTTCGTTGGCACGATCAACAAGAAATCGAGACTTTTGATATATGGAATTGTATAGATGATGGCGATATAGGATACGTGTTAGAAGTGGACCTCGAATATCCAGAACACTTACACGATGAACACAATGATTTCCCATTTTGTCCGGAGTCTGTAGTATCGCCGACATCAAAAGTGGCAAAATTGATTCCTACTTTGTACAACAAGAACAAGTATGTAACACATTTTTTAAATTTAAAGCAGTGCTTGCAAAATGGATTAGTTTTGACCCGTATTCACAGAATTTTACAATTTGAACAAAGAAGTTGGATGAAAGATTATATTGACTTTAACACTCAAAAAAGACAAAACGCTAAAAATGATTTTGAAAGAAATCATTACAAAAGTATGAATAATATTGTGTACGGAAAGACAATGGAGAATGTGGAAAACCGAGCTGATATTAAACTATCAACGCATTGGAAAAATCGACACCGGAAACCAGGGGCGGAATTTTTTGTTGCAAAACCAAATTTTAAATCGGTTAAAATATTTTGTGAAAACTTGGTAGCAATTGAAATGTCTGTCGTTAAAGTAAATTACAATAAACCGCTGTATGTCGGATTTTCTATTTTAGAATTATCCAAAATTGTTATGTACGATTTCTATTATAAGTTTCTGAAATCTACATATGGAGAAAAAATTAATTTATTATATACCGATACAGATTCCCTAATTCTACATGTATATACAGACAATATTTACGACGACATCAAAGAAAACATAGGAAATTTTGATACGTCCAACTATTCCGAGGATAACATGCACAACATACCTGTAAACCAATCCGTGTTAGGAAAAATGAAAGATGAGTATCGTGGGGAAATAATTACTTCGTTTTATGGAACTGGAGCTAAAGCTTATTGCGTCAACCTGTTGACACAATGTACAAAGAAAGCGAAAGGCGTGAAAAAAAATGTTATTAAAAAAGATTTGGCTGTCACAGACTATCAAAGAATTGTTGAATCTGGAGGACGAATATTTAAGAAAATGTATAATTTTAGATCAGATTATCATGTTATGTTTACAGAGTTGAAAAATAAGATTGCCTTATCAGGAAATGATGATAAGAGATACGTTACAGAAGACAAGTACACCACATTGGCATGGGGTCATAAAAGGATCGATGAACTGGAACGCGACAAGTTGATCGACGCAATTGTCAATGAGGAAGTGGAAACACTGGGATATTAATAAAATACAAATATTTGCTTATAAATCATTTTATTTGTTAATATGTTCTATACATCATTTTTAAGTTTATATTTTATTACATGTTACTAATACAAAGCATTAGAATTATAATACATTATTTTTCGATATCCATGAATTATGAGACTTATTCAATCCTAACCATTTGACAAGCACCTTATTTCCTTTCCGTCGTATAACCTTTTCTACTAGAAAGACATCTGGATGTTTAACCTTTCGCAATTCCAATGCGTAGAACCCTCCAAGAATATTCTCTCCTTTTTCATCTTGCAATAAGTACGTGCGTGGGTTTGTGTTTTGAACTTTTGATACTTTAAATATTTCATTAGACCAATTGGGAGTGTAGCCTTTAGTAAATTCCTGTCGATGTTTACTAATGCGAACATGATCGCCAATTTTAAAACGTTGGACAGATTTGTCATACATTTTCAAGGAACTGTAGACGGTCTTAAGAAGATCTGCGGCATTCCTCTGATTAACCTGCTTTGGTTTCATACCAATGGTTCTGTGAACCGTGTTGTTGTAGGTATTAATAATTGTCGGAAGTAATTCAATCCAACGATAATTTCCTTGCATGCTAAATTCTTTCCACATCTTTTCCTTAATAGTTCGGTTGAATCGTTCGACGATGGAGCTCTTTAAAGTTGAGTAAGTGCTGTAATGATTTATCCCATGTTGAAGAAGTAGTTTTTTGAAGTCTCTGTTATAAAATTCCTTGCCGTTGTCGGTTTGCAAGTTTTTAGGGATCTGACTTCTTTTTTCCTGTAAAACTTTTTCCATTGCACGAGTAACTTCTTTACCAGTTTTATTTTTTAATGGCAGTGCCCAACCGAATTTCGAAAACGCATTTATTACCACCAATATATATTTGTAACCCTTGTTTTGCTTAGAATATGGTATCATTTCTACTAAGTCTGCTTGATACAAATCTTTCAAACCTTTAAGAATGACACGACGTCTTTGAAAATTCCTTCGTGCTGGAGCGTGTATCTCGTTAACAACATCTTGCTTAATATACGTCATGATCGGATTCGATCAGGACTTCTATGCAATAACTTGTAGGTGGTCCGTTTTGCTTAACTCGAATTTTATCCAGTGGTCTTATGTGCTCCGCGTCAGTAATATCATTAATAACTAATAACGCATTGCCCAGAGTAAAAACCTTCAAAATTTTTCCAGAGTATAAAGAATTAGTGTACGTGTGAACTCCTCCTTTATTCTCGATTCTATAATAGTCTCCTGATGGTGGTATCGCACCGATACCAGTTAGTGTTAAAATAAAATGTTTCTTTGCTGTACTCTGCAGCGCTTTCCACGTCTTTTCCAACAATGGTTTTTGCATATGTTTTGATATGATGTGACCATGAAGGTGTTTGCCGAATTTGTCTAGAGTCATATCGCTGTAAATATGTCGTCCGAATTTATCACGAGGCATCACGTGCGTTAGGCACAACAGTTGAGTGGTAAATGAGATTTATCGCATTTCTACAGATATATTAACGTAAAATACCTGCCTCCTTTAATTCCTCGATAATGGAAATTACTTCGTTATTGTGTGATGGATGACCGGCCCATTGAGAGGCAGTTAATAAACGTAACCTGTCAACAAGTTCATTGGGATCGTCCCAATACCGATATTCTGGGAAAGATCCTTGAACTACTTGTCTTTGGAATGGTTGTTTCGGTAATGATCCTCCAACCTTCCAATTTTTTGCCCACCAAACTTTCGGTGGTTGACCAGTTAATATTGGTTTAATAATGTTCACATACTTGTGTCCCCGATTAGCCGAAATTTTAAGTTTTTCATCATATCGAACCCGTGCGGCTTTAGTTCGAAGCAGTATATCTTTATAATTGCGAGCATCCTGACGGAAGAATTTTCCTGGCTCTCTCTTAAAAAGCAATTCAAAAAGACCAGTTGTACCCTTATATTTAAAATCACCTATTTGAACGTCTGGACCATCAAATATAATTTCACTGTCGCCAATGAATAAATTTCCATCAACTTCATGTACACCGTACTTGTGGTCAAATCTGCCCTCTTGGTCCGTTTTAAATTCGACAAGGTATGTACGAGGTAATACATGAAATTGTTCTAGGACCGATTGCATTTCTGGAGAATCTATCTGTTCGACAAATTTTTGCTTGGCATATGAGAATGCAAGATCTTCGTCTGTATCAACATTTTCTTCTTCTTCGTCTCGTTCAAAATCGGTAGGACTTGCTGCTTCTTCAACTAACGGAGAACTCTCTATTGTTTCATCAAAATCTTGAGGGTCATCTGAAGTAATGTTACCTGAAGTTTCTAAACGTTCCTTGATGGGAAAACCTTTCAACTCTTGTACTCGCATTGGTGCAGGTAGCTTTGATGACCTGCGTAATTTAGATATTTTACGTTTTAAGCGAAAAGGTGTGTGGGTTTCACTCGAAGTCAGCTCATCGTCAAATTGATTAGGGTCAGCTTTATAGATTATAGGATCGACCCGAGGCACATCTAATTTGCTTATCACTTCTTTAAGTTGTTCAGTTAAAGGTGAGAATGCAGTTGCAAAATGTTCTTTTGATTCTGAAATATCGCTCTTCAGTGCACGAATTTTATTTTGGAGTGCTTCACGTGCATCTGCAAGTTGCTCCACATATTGATGTGTATGTGCCATCATGAATTGTGTCACAATACTGATTAACTAAATAGTTACACGTTTATATGATAATGTATTTGTCAAAACCTTGACGGTAACGACCTTCTGTTCTCTGACAATCTAAGTCCACCACTAAAATATCGTGAGGAGCAATCCAACATTTTCGACATATTTCCTTAAATTCTTCAAATGTCATATCGCTTACGAGTTGATCATCATAAATATGTTTCAAATGAGTGGCATCCTGTCTGAACATTACCAAGAAATTACAATTATCTCGAATCAATTGTTTAGGTACAGCGCTGTAACTCTGACACAGATAGAAACAGTCTACGTTTTTATGACGACCGTGTGAAAAATAATCTTTAATTGAATTATGTCCTGTAGGCGGCACATCATCAAAGATTACAATTGAATATTCCTTAACATCCTTCGTAAGGACAAGAGATTCTACATCTGGAAATTCAAAATATCCACATTCTGGCACTATTTTCATTAATTCTCTGAGAAATTCATATTTTTTCTGATATAATGAATTTGAGCAAAGATATATATGAAGGTATCGTAAACCATTCGGTGAAAGCAGTAGAGACAACATAACGTTGGTTTTTCCAGAACCCGATGGTCCTATAATTAATCCTCTTTTACAATCACCGCCGAAAAGTGAACTGTGTCTTTTAAATACATTTTTATTTAACGAACTATCAAAATTTTTAACCGGCAAGGATACACTTTGGGTTCGGAATGCTAGAGAACTCATTTGTGACAACCACGTCAACAAGGAACTAAATGATACTGGCAGAGATTTATAATTTATTATATTTATACTGGCAGAGATTTACAATTTATTATATTTATATAATCATTGGGATACTTGTAAACGGTTAAAACAGTTATTTCATAAATTAAAAATAATGAAAACTTTACATATTATTTATATATGAAATTATTTATTATAATTTATAAGTTTTGGTCAGGTTTCCAAATACAGTATATATGATACTCATATATATATGAGAGGTCCTGCATTCAATCCACATATCCATGGTGTTAGAGGTAATTCTATCCAAATACATATGATCCAACATCCAACAAATCATCAGAAAACTCCATTTTCCTTCTCGGATAGACATCTTCAGTGTAGGTTCGCTGAGTCCGATGCATGAGGTGGTAATTCACTACTCCATTCTCGTCCCAGCTACTACTGATCCTATGACAACTCTTGTCTCATTCAGCTCCAGTGTATAACATCTGATTTTTCATGATGCAAATAATATTTAAATATGACACTTCTTACCAGATAAATCGAATAACCTCAATAATTTTAATTCATTTTTCACAGAGTGAGCGTAATGTCGCTATATTGACTTTATGTGCTTCTAAATTTTTCTCTTGAAATTGTAAGTTATTTGCCAAATTTATTAGAGATTTGTCCAGGTATTGAAGTTCCTCTGGATATTTTAGAAAACCCGGTCGATGATAATTACGCGCATTGATTTCTGATTTCAACGACAAGATAGCGGCATTACACGTACGTAAATCACTTTCAGCTGCTTCTAGTCTCGCATGGTCTTGAATCAACCATGCGTTACTAATAGCGTTACAATAGCATTCAGGAATATCTTCACCATTTGCTCGGATTGGTTCATGCTTGGGAAGTAATTGAAGTTTGTCAGTGGGGGCAGTAGAAGGGACATTTAAATTATGAGTGCTAACTATTTTGGAATTTGCATGGATTGGTGCAGGAAGTAATTGCGGTTTGTTAGAGGGCATAGCAGAATGGATGGAATTAGGAACAAATACCGTGTTCTGAAGAATTTGAATTTTATTTTTAACCTCTCCTCGGTCAGTGATGACATTTTGGGATAGGTTAAAAGATTCTTGGGATGATAGAATAATTAAATCCGTGGACACATCTGTTAAATTATTATCACTGACTGTTAAGAGGTTATCATCGGTCAACAAATTCTTCCTTACACGTTTATTTGATTTGATGGAAATATTAGCGAACTTCTCCTCTCTGCGCTTATTCTTATAAATTTGCTTGGGCAGATAGTCTCCATATCTGCCACGTTTGCGAGGTTGTGTGGAACTGGAGCTCGGAATAGTGCAAGTAATAGTTTCAGGAACTTTCAAATTACGTTTTGACGGGACTGGAAGTCGTGATTGATTTAGGATTTGCCTTAACAATCCACTCTCTTCAAACACATCATTCATACCAACGTTATGTGCAAATGAAGCACCCACATTTGAAATCTCAGTGTCTTGTAAGCTTTGTGGGATATTGTCCCCCGTTTGTTTAGGCTCACAAGATACTGGGATATCAAAATCAGGTTGCGTTAAAACTATTGAGTTAAAACAATCATCGGTAAGTGCGTCAAAGAGTTCTTGATCATCTATAGAAGACACAGTAATATTATTATATATAAATACAAACTGTAAATAAAAGTATTACCCATGACGAACTCGTTGATTGTACGTATTCACGTTTGTGGAGGTTACTGGAGGACTGTATATTGATTAATACTAATGAAAATCACATCGGAATTGTATTTATAGGCAGCAGAAGAGAATGTAAAATGAAAGTTAGCGTTTTTTTTCCAAGGTAAGGTCGAAAAGTGGTGAGGAATGCAAAGGTTAACAAGTTTCTAAATGCCAGATGAATAAGTGAAAGGAGAGTAGTGGGTAGGAGCGATGGGTGGGTGCGTGACGCGTGCCTGTGGGTGGGGGGCGGGGCGTTTGGGCGTGGTTATGGGCGGGGGGCGGGGGGCGTGGCTATGGGCGGGGGGCGTGGTTATGGGCGTTTCTGGAGGGGGTAATTTTTTTCCACGCCTTTCGCACGGGCGACTGGGGGGGGGGGGGGGGGGGGCGCCGGTTATTTTTGGTGATTACCCCCACTCCATCCCCACTCTTCCCTCTCCACAAAAGGGAGGTTCCAGGGCGGAGCCTCTTTTAATGGGAAACTCCCACATTCATATTCCTCTTCTTTAAACGACAAAAAAAGTATCCTAAGCTAAGCTAACCTAACCTAACCTAACCTAACCCAACCTAACCTAACCTAACCTCACTTAAACGACAAAAAAAGTAACCTAACCTAACCTCACTTAAACAACAAAAAAAAAAAAACCTAACCTAACCTAACCTACACGAAAGAAGGGAATAATCTAACCTAACCTCACTTAAACGACAAAAAAAGTAATCTAACCTAACCTAACCTCACTTAAACGACAAAAAAGTAACCTAACCTAACCTAACCTAACCCAACCTACACGAAAAAAGGGAATAATCTAACCTAACCTAACCTAACCTCACTTAAACGACAAAAAAGTAATCTAACCTAACCTAACCTCGCTTAAACGACAAATATAGTAACCTAACCTAACATAACCTACACGAAAAAAGGGAATAATCTAACCTAAACGAAAACAAGGAATAAGGAATAAGGTTAGGCATTAATTTCTTTGAAATAAAAACAACAATTATGTATAATTATTCTTTATTTATTTTTTTATCTTCACATAGTATACAATCTCTTATGGCCGGAGGGAATCCGTCAATATGATCACTCCAATCGTCACAGTTGTAATGTTTATAGCACGGCAACATTTCTTGCAGACTCAGGTTTGAACGATAGTTCTCAGGCAGAGTATTCCATGATAGTGTTACATCTATTGGACTTATTCTCTTCAAGATGTAGGACACAGGAAGAAACTTCATATCAGTAGAAGAAATTCTTCTTCCGTCTTCACACTTCTGCATCGCTTCCCATACTTTGTTAATAATCATTTGGGATATTGGTAGACTTCTCAACCAATCGTTTATAAAATGCATGTCACAATTTAACTTCACAAAAATATTCTCTTGATGTATTTTGCTTCGATACTTGTTGGTAACTGAAGAGATATAAATATTCACTGGTCTTATATAAGGTCACTTGTTAAAAAAAATAAAAAATATTCTACATATATTTGTTTATTGACATAATAAAAAAAATACATTATTATAATATTAAAATTATTAATTACTTATTACTAATTTTATTGGATTTTGTTTTTTATCTTTCATTGCACTGTCTACAGAGGTATATTGGCGTTGGAGATCCATCCACATGAGTTCTACCTATGTTATAATGGTTGTAGCAGGGCAGTCTCCGTTGGAAACTGATATCGTTCATCTTGTTAGGTGGTAGGAGATGCCAAATCGTTTGAAGGTTCATTCCCTCAATCTTGTTCAGGTATAGGTTTGGCAAGTATCTGAGATGCTCTTCAGTCAACTTTTCATTATTCATGTATGCACTGATCGCGTTATTAACATAAAGTAATTGTTCCATCACAATTTATTATGTCTGTGTATTTTTCTACAGTTGATATCTGTATCGTTGTGGCTTTTATACTGACGATGTGCGGAGGATCATGTCGCTTTTTGATCTTTTATTTGACCTTGCTACTATTTACAGTAATTCCTTTACTATCTTTGTCAAGGGCGAATAATAATAAGCCTTGTCGTGTAAAATCAAACAGTACGCTGAAGTATTGGCTGGAATTGCAACTTTTGTCGTAAATTCTATTCTAATCTCTACGGCACTCTTTTGTATAGTATCAGTCTGATATGTACAATCAATTCCAATTAGTGGTGCCAGTTCTTTATACTGACTTGGTGAAAATAAAGGTTCACTTTCATGATTGTAATATGATTGTTGAAACTTTGCGTACATGTCGTACAGAACAGCGAAATGATTATTATCAAAGTCAACATTTAAATTGTCATATGGAAAACGAACTCCATTTAAATAAACATTCATATTGGTTAGCTTAATGTTGTCAAAACGTGACATGTTTTGAGTTATTGCTCCTTTTCGATTTATTTGAAAACCAACAATTATGAATCTCGGAGTTTCGACATGCGGGGCCGTTTTAACAGCCCACATGTGTTTTGTCGTCGTCGGTAATGATGGATATTCGTGCATTTCCCAACTTCTAAAGGGTACATGCAAATTTACATTTTTGTCAGTTATCTTCGTTAAAAGTAATTCTTCTCGTAAGCCCACTGAGACGTGTGGAATTCTCCAACATATTTTATCAATCACCAGTTTAAGTTTTTCGTCTTTGCCGGCTTCAGTTTGCACTATAATGTCAGAATCATCATTATTCCTTATCAATACTATTTCTTGCCTACTATTTAACACTACTTTTGGGAAATCTTCTGCGAATCCCAATAGTGTTCGTAGTGGCACACTCAATCCAAAGTTTCCTGAGGTATCAAGTACATCACACACCCCATCAGTGGGATTCCATCCTGCGTTTTCTAATTTCTTCATTTCATTGTTATTAAATGAAAAATATCCTTTCATGCAAGACGTTAAACCTACATTTCTTGTAGAATCGATTTGCACTCCATTCAATATATATCTGATGTCACTAAACATAAATGCGATCGGATTATTTACTAATTTTGCAGTTGCGCTCGCTATTTTAGATACAACTCCGTCGTTTCCAATTTTCCGTAAACTTCCTTCGACGTGCAGGAAACTTTCACAAGGTAAGGTGTAATTATCAATTTCCGGAACACTTATCCTTATTTGATCGTTATTCTCAAAACTCGCAGATCCAAAAGGTTGATGCATGTGATATTCATAGCTTACAATAGAGGTATTTGTTTTCAGTTTCTCAGTAACGTTCAAGATATCCATCACTTCCAAACTATATAACCCAAATTATTTAAATATTTTCGATTGCGACGTGTTAACACTTTCACTATCCCTCGCCGACTGTTCGACATCTTGACATTACCGCTCGGTTTATATCCATCTCTGAAAGACCATCGCCTATTTGCAAGATTTCTTTTATATATCTTCATTCTTAAGTCAGCTTTCTAAGATGCACAATAAGTGTTATTTCCTCGCCTCGAAAGTTTACTAATCTGCCAGATTGATCCAGGACCCGCGCTACCATAGAACTGATTGTTTTTTCAGATACCGGTAAATATATAGGCTCATGCGGTGACTCGATTATTTTAAATCCGCCCGGAACTTTTGGGAAAAAATGATACAATACGTGCACTGCTTCTCCATTGTTATAAGACCCGGTGATCAAATTACAATAAATTTGTATTGCGTTTACCGTGTTAATGTCCACGATATTATCTGATTCGTGAGATCCCGCAGGCAACAGTTTTTTATTAAAACCCAATAATGACCCGATACTTCTCTCTTTTGAGAAGTCGAGGTCTAATGCAGTTTTTAGGCTGACTCTTTGTGTAATATTGTTTCCTTCAATATGTACACGGATATGCGGTTGTTTACCTGTGGAACCTTCAGTCAGATTGTATTCTATGTAGTGAGCTATATCCTCAACGTCATATATTCCCACTGGCAGTTCCAAATGTTTCCAATCGCCCTTCTTGGTCTTATAATGGAACAGATTATTGGTTTTATCAACGTTGGGTATTGAATTAAAAGATTCAAAATTTAGTAAAGCCATCTCATAGTCTTCATCTGCTTTCAAATAAATTGGTGGATAGAAGTCACATTCCAGCTCGGATTTTTTCCCGGTTAATGTGAATGTATATGAATGACCTGCGCCCTCCATTCTTCTGCTTACAACTGGCTAACGATGATGTATATTCTTCTTATTTATCCGACAAAAACCGAAGACATAATTGGCCGCAGTTTGCTTCATCACTCTTTTGATGTCTCGTGTAATTATAATAAATCACATTATCCTTTCCATCTGATTGTAAATACCTTTCTACTTCTATTGGCGGTTTCAGATCCCCAAAACTATCAAAATACGTTATCACTTTACCGTACTTTCTGTACGCAACCCAGTGAGTTCCTTCGCCATCCTTATCATCCAAGTTCACGACACCGCGTTCATTCTTGTGAACTTTCTTAGGCAGTGCATTTCTCATAAAAACTCCTCTAAAATGTGGTATTTTTAGTCGTCTGGAGTAACGTTCTATATCAATGTTAGTTAAGGGATGACGAAGAAACTTCATGTCTAGTTTTTTGAATCATTTGGAAGATATAAGCCGCAACCCTGCTTATAAGGTTTTATATAAAAACCTGAACCAACGGCTCTGGGTTCCAATGCCCTGTTGTGCCTCTCTGCTTCTTTCTGTTGCTCTTTTGCGGCCTTTGCTTCATTAACAGCTTTCGCAATTGCTGCGGCACCACCGCCCAGTGAACCTAACGCTCCTAAAGCCGCAAATAAAGGTATTAAGGGAAGGAAACCTCCTCTCTTTGGTATGGGTATTACCCTTTGTCGTGGATGACTGATACCCTTTTTGTTCCTTTTCAATGCACGGTACGCTGCTTTTGTAGACTCAAGTACATTTCGGTTTGGATTTCTATCGACCGCTTTCTTCGCAATTCGAACTGCCTGCGCAAATGATAATGCACCACCAAGTCGTTTACCTTTACTCCTTCGCTTTGCACGCCTTTTACCACGTTTTCGTTTCGTTAATCCCAAGCCAAATTTTGTTTTAGCCTTCATTAGACCGGCGACCATTGCTGACGCTATCTTTTCACCAACTTTTGCCTTACTACCAAGTCTTTTTTTGGCAGCACTGTACAATTTACGGTCGGCCTCGTGTCTCTTACTCAACTTGTTCGTTACACTATATGCAATGTCGTGCTCTCTGCAGGCCTCGTCTAATTCGTTTATTCCTCGATCACCTCTCTCCAACCTTTGTTCCAACTTGGTGCCTGGTCCGCAAAAGTTATAATTAGGTAAATGAACTTCAAATGGAAGTTTATTTATCAACTTGTTCAGAATACCACCACCTCTCCGCTTAACTGATCGATAGGAACTGATGGGATTATGTGCATACATTGTTTTAAATTGATTCACCATTCAAGATTTACACAAAACTTTATTTTTAAACTTTACACACTAATTACATAAAACACAAATACAACTTTAGCGTTCAAGATGCTTTTTAATACTATTAATATTATTACATATATTTTATTTATATTATTACATATATTTTATTAATATTATTACATATATTTTATTCATAAAAAAAGTTAATATATCATACATTACGCTAACACGAATCTTTCATTGAATATTTTTTCTCTGTGGGTACAATTTAAACATTTTGAAATTTCCTTTTCTACATTTCTAATCCTATCTTGAAATCTTACTCTATCTACAGCGCACAAGCTCCAGACCCCTCTTCTGGCTTCTCTATACGCAAACCTCCAGATACACATATTATAGTATATATTTTTCTCTTCACAAATTGTTACAATCTTCTTACTGATCATTAAAATGGGTTTCTGTAATTGCATGTAAATCCAAATCGTAATAAATTTTATCCACTCCATACAAAATCATTTCCTTTGTCATGCAAACGTATTCGGTAGCTGTCGCATTAAACACACTATCAAAACGCTTTTTCAAATCACCTTCGAATTTAGATAGCATGCCAATGCAGAGGTTATAATATTGAGCAAAATTTAAATTCTTTAATACCTCTGCTCTACATGTAATTATGTCGTTTAATTTCCATACCTCGCGAAGGCCCTCATACGACAAATATATGGTTTCTTTTTCTGTTTCTTTTGCTGATTCCATCTTCATGACCTTCCGCCAATTATCCGTGAAAACGCATGAGATCTTTACATCATTCTCGGATTCAGCCATTATTCGGATAATGCCATTTGGATTAGGTCCTGCGATTAGTTGATTTATTTCATTCCTGTTTGCATTAAACCCATTCCATGTTGCTACAGACATGCTTATGCCTTGTCCTTTGGAGCCCATCATTACAATCACTGGTTCAAAATTCTTATAGATATCTAAACCAATGGAAATCCATTTTGATTTGCTTTTATTTAGAAAATAAGTGTTTGGTGACAGAAGCGGCTTGTTAAACTTTGGTGTTTTTTTCTGAATGTCTCCGAAGCTCTCAGTTCTACTTATACTGCCTGCTATATTTAGATTTCCTAATTCCACATCTTCGAGAAGTGGGATATCAGTAAAGCCTAGATCAAGGTCTTCATATGCTGCCAGGTTTGGTTGCGACATTGTAGCAGCATCATTAACGCACTGCCTTTTATTTTCATTACAATTATTATTTCCTCTAACTACTTTTGAATAGTTAACATCATATGGTTGCTGACGATTCACTAAGAATATAAACGAGTATATAAGTAAAAACACAATTAGTTTACATAATTTTACTACTTACTGGTTTCGTGCTGTGATGTCAAACGACGACTAAAGTATATTGTCTGTATTCCGCTTATATACATTTATTTGATGGAGAAGGGGAATTTTAAGAACCTCACGATTAATATTAATGAAGAAAGGGAATTTCAGGAACCTCATATGAGAGGAAATTTCAAGGACACAACTATAATTGTGGCGGGTAAGGAATTTTAGACACTCACTCACATTATTGAGACCTTGGATTTCAATTTCGACACTTGATGGACACAGATCACACCGACATCGTCATCGAGACCTGGTGAAGAAGTCGTGCCCAGCATTGGTCTATGTGATTGACCTTCACCACATCGACACATAATATATATTACACATCGACACATAACATCGACACCATCACCGAGACTTTCGAGACCCGGTGGAGACCTAGTGCTCTAGTTTTGTCTATAATGCTAGATGCACATGAAAATACTTCAGTTACTTCCAGACCGTCACAGCGACAACATTGTCCAGAGCTCCAGTAGAGCCGTCGACCTTGACTACAATAACCTTGACCATCGACACCATCACCGAGACTTTCGAGACCCATTGGGACCTAGTGCTCTAGTTTTGTCTATAATGCTAGATGCACATGAAAATACTTCAGTTACTTCCAGACCGTCACAGCGACAACATTGTCCAGAGCTCCAGTAGTGCCGTCGACCTTGACTACAATAACCTTGACCATCGACACCATCACCGAGACTTTCGAGACCCGTTGGGACCTAGTGCTCTAGTTTTGTCTATAATGCTAGATGCACATGAAAATACTTCAGTTACTTCCAGACCGTCACAGCGACAACATTGTCCAGAGCTCCAGTAGTGCCGTCGGCCTTGACTACAATAACCTTGACCATCGACACCATCACCGAGACTTTCGAGACCCGTTGGGACCTAGTGCTCTAGTTTTGTCTATAATGCTAGATGCACATGAAAATACTTCAGTTACTTCCAGACCGTCACAGCGACAACATTGTCCAGAGCTCCAGTAGTGCCGTCGACCTTGACTACAATAACCTTGACCTTGACGCATTAACCTTGACCTTCACCCACACTAATACCTTTCCCTCCCTGACCTTGAGACTTTCAAGGTCATGTGCCGATTCGAAAGATCACCTCACGACCTTGATTCGTGAGGAGGTTCTAGAATCGGCCAATTACCACTACTACCGTCCACGCAAGAAACTCGTGTTTTCCTACCCTAATTGGGGATATTAGGTGTTCGGCACGTTCGCAAATTCCGGCGTGGACCCGAAGAAAACAACAATTCGGCCATATTACACTTAGCCATGAGTCCTTTTTAAATCAGTAATCGCACGTGCTGAAGCCCGGCGTAATTATTCAAAAGCCGTTTTAGTCCTTGGCTAAATATCCCGTCCGGCCCCGATCAGGTTTCCGAGTTTTCCTCATAACGCCGAACTATCGGCTCACTGCGTGTTGCGTGGGTGAGCGTGGGCGAATAAGCGTCCGTGGAATCGTCCCCGATCGACGGACGACCAAAACGGCGGACGGCAGGACATATCAAGGCCATTATTTTCCATTTTTATTTATTTCTATTTTTAATTCATCCTCATTCCACTGAAACATATTTTAATTCATCGCACATGTTCACCTATTTGTCGCCAGTCTTTTGTTACCTCTTGTATGTATAAATTTTATGCATCGCCGATGTTCTCCGCAGGCTGAACGCTCCATTCGCTGCACCGGGTACATTCTCGATTCGCGACAAAATTTGCGGCCACTTATGACGTAAGCGAGGAAACTCCGTGTGTTCGAGTCTGGTGAGCAGCTCCCCCGAAAGATGAGCGTCTCGAGTTTTTATTGCTGCGAATAAATATTTATGTTATCATCAGTAACGGACGAGGTAATATTACGTGGAGCCCTTTTTTCGCCCACCCTACTCTCCGACACCAAGAGCCAGGTCCTTCTCGTTGCTTCGAAGGAAATATCCACGCGATCCACGGCATATGTGTTAACAACCCTTCAGGCACTCCACCTAGAAATGGCTAGCTAATTACTATAGTAAAGGGTTTTCCAATAAGAGGTGTTATTTTGATATTCAAAGAAAAATGCCATTTTTTATTATAAATCATCAGATGTTTATTTCATTACAAAGAGGAAGGTATGCCGTTAATAGTGGAAAATAACATCAAGCAAATGACCACCACGGCCACGCTTACAGGACAAAATCCTTTTCATGAAATTTTCCATAACTAAATCGCAAAGTGGCTGCTGTATGTCCTCGATAGCCTCACGAATTCCATCTTTGAGGTCTTGAATCGATACTGGGCTGTTGGCGTAGACCTTCTCCTTCACGTGGCCCCAAAGAAAGAAGTCGCAAGGTGTTAAATCACAAGATCTCGGTGGCCAATTGTGATCACCTCTTCGAGAGATAACACGGTCCGGAAACTTTTCCCTTAAAAGATCAATGGTTTCGTTGCTTGTGTGGCACGTAGCGCCGTCTTGTTGAAAGTGAACGTTGTCCAGATCAATACCATCCAATTCCGGCCATAAAAAATCGTTAATCGTTTCCGGACCGTGTTATCTCTCGAAGAGGTGATCACAATTGGCCACCGAGATCTTGTGATTTAACACCTTGCGACTTCTTTCTTTGGGGCCACGTGAAGGAGAAGGTCTACGCCAACAGCCCAGTATCGATTCAAGACCTCAAAGATGGAATTCGTGAGGCTATCGAGGACATACAGCAGCCACTTTGCGATTTAGTTATGGAAAATTTCATGAAAAGGATTTTGTCCTGTAAGCGTGGCCGTGGTGGTCATTTGCTTGATGTTATTTTCCACTATTAACGGCATACCTTCCTCTTTGTAATGAAATAAACATCTGATGATTTATAATAAAAAATGGCATTTTTCTTTGAATATCAAAATAACACCTCTTATTGGAAAACCCGTTATTATTACAATAGTAGTAGTTACAGATATAATACACAACATAGACAAATTTCCTGATACTTTCAAAACAAAACGTTTTTATTATAGCTTCTGAATTTAATAACGATAATATTGATGATAATCAATGAAAGTGAACCTGCAAATTAGTGGATTTGCAAGCTTACTAGGTTAGTTTTATATGAGGAACATTTCAGCAGTCATATTTTCGCCGTTATTCAAACAACAAAGGTTAACAGTCAGTCAATGAGCTGTTCAGCACTTTTAAGTATTGTTATGTAATGTAATGTAATTTGAGCTTGTTTGTGTTTTAGGGATTTATGTATGATACATATAAAGGCTTTGTTTCAGCCAGAGTGCAATTTTTATTCATAATGTTGATATGAATATTACAAACACAGAAATCATCAACAACAATTGCTGCTTGTTGACTTGCTTAATGTAATGTTTAATTAAAAGTGAGTTCTCGTCTGGTCTCCGCACCTTCGTCGGGTGGGGGAGTGCAAAGTTTTCATTATCCCTTGATATTACACGTATACAGTAAACAAACGGGAATTACATAACATAGTCGGCCGCCTTGAAACCACCGGTTTCAAAACAATAGTATAAAATGATTAATAAAATAGATTAGATCTTAAAACTAGAGAAGAAATAACTAATACAAAAATAATCAGTATCTTAAATTAACACAAAGGTTAATTACATATGTACAAAAATATAGACAAAAGTAAGAAAACTACATTATTAATAATCACATTGTAAAAATATAATAGGGTCCATTAATATTATTTATGAAAATACGCGTAAAGCATCATACTGTATCATGTCCTGGCAAGACACTTATTTTTGTTACATAACGCTTTGTAATACCGTTTTTTGTGCGCACTGATACAACTCACACCTTGTCTGTTTCGGGATGCAACTCCTCAATCCTGCCTAATTAATGCCATTGCATAGGTGGCAGATTGGCATTATGGAGGAGCACCATGTCTCCAATTTCAAGATCGGATCCTCCCTCGTCGCTCCATTTGCCTCGGAGTTTTAACAAAGTGACGTATTTCTCTGGGCCCATCGCCGCCAGAGGTCCAGTCGCAGCTTCTGCAAATGTTGATAAAGCGATAATATATTTTGCTGTATGCGATCTTCTCGAGGGTTCGGAACGCAGTTGTGTAGTTCCCCGATTAAAAAGTGGGCCGAGGTGAGAGGATCGAGGTCATTAGGGTCATTAGCAGTGATTGGAGCGGTAGTCCAGAAAACTACCGCGGTAGCGGTAGCGTTACTTCCCTATAAAAGTACCGGTACGGTATTCGGTACATTTTGGAATAAGTACCGCGGGAGCGGTAGTCGGTTACCGTGAAATCGGTACCGGTAGTTTCGCGGTAGTTTTCATTCGATTTTTTTGTCATTTCTTTTAATTGATTTTGTCTCTTAATCTATTTTATCTTAAATATATCATTGGGACGTTTTTTGCAACATTCGATCTGCGTATTTACTTTTTTTTGTAAGGGGTATGTTTTTACTGTAACAAATATCACAATAAATATACATAGGTACCTATACAGGGTGTCCCAGCTATAATTTGCCCCCCCCCCTCCCCAAAATCTCAATTTCTGTTAGTATATAATAAAAATCCTTAAACACGTCTAGTTTAGATTAGAGGCGGGCCATTTTAGTAAATCCTGGCACAGCTACCCTCCAGCGGGAGCGAGAGTCACCTCTATAATTTTAAATTGGAACATGGGTCAAGACGCACATCATTTTTTAGCTCTGTAAATTCTCTTTTCAACGATGTACAATTTTTAAAAATTGGGCCAATTTGGGGTAATACAAATTAATTTCATTGTTAAACCGCTGAAAATAATCGTTATATGCTGGCCATGGTAAACTGGTGGATACTTCTTCACTGATCTTCGGCTCCATTATAAATTTAATATAATATACACAGTAGAACTACTCAAAGCCACAACTTTGTTCTTCTAACACTCTGCCTAGACAGATGATACTGCAATGAACCAAATAATTCATAATGATTTACTGGCTAACTGTCGCGAAAAGCGGTGGAAGAATTTGATGGGAGTACACATATCGTGACAAATCCACAATCATTGAAAATTACCCTTTATGCATAATAAAACCATTAAGTTACTACCTGTTCGGCGATTTTTCGTTAGCCGGCCGACCGGAATCGACGTAAATGCGCATCGCCTCAATGAAGTAATAAAGTAATTAGTAACCATGACGCATATTCCTTCAAATGGAAAAGACGGGCGCACTACAAAGGTAAAACCTGGTAAAACCTGTACGGGAACCGTACTTTTGTGTAATTACGGTGGTATTTTAGGTTACTTTACGACCCCTCTAATCCTGTTATTGAAAAATAATCCCAACCCTTATTAAGACATTTATTGCACTATGGGCTTCTAGGTATCTATCTGCATAAGATAATCACATTGTTTTCCTGAGAAATATCTTCGAAAACGAAAACATTTGGAAAAAACTATCGCTGCGGTACCGCTACATTTGCGGTAGATTTTGAGAAAAATAGTACCGCGGTACGGTAGTCGGTACTTTTTTTAAAAGTACCGCGGCACGGTAATTGGTAGTCAACCAAGTACCGCGGTAAAGTACCGCGGTACTTCTACCGCGGTAATTCCAATGACTGGTCATTAGATAGGGGTGTGAAGGGGCGAGAGTGCAGACACTCTTCAATTTGCGTAGTTACGGTGCTCAATTCCTCATAAATTGGAGATGAATTTAAACTCGTTTTAATTGAAGCTTTACTGATTTGAATCCGGCGTCCCAGAGTCCTCCCATATGGTGAGATTTTGGCGGAATGAAATGCCAACTTATACATTGAATAGCTAATTTTGACGCAATTTGTGATATTTCGACGGCCAGAAAATTAAAGAGATCTCGTAACTCACTTTCGCGCCTACAAAATTGGGACCATTTTCTGAATATATGTGCTGTGGAGCACCTCGTCTGGCAGAAAATCTACGCAAGGCGGCAATAAAGGCTTAAGTTCACTTACGATTTGAATATGTATTGCCTTTGTTGCAAAACATACAACATGTACCTAAATGATTGTAATTACGTAGCCATGTAAAACATTTTTGATCCGCTCCAGTAAAAATAGTTCAATTATTGACATAGGCAACTTCATTTACACTCATTAGACATGATATGGCAATAAACGTTATCTTCATGCTATTCTAATTTTTATTGGAGAATTTCATATTTAGCTTCTCAAATACGAAATTATTATTAGTTTCAGCCATATTTGTAACTTCCAAACACATGAAAAGACAACAATGAAAAATTATTTAATGACATTTCACTTCATTACTCATGAAGATGGCATTAAAAGCTATCTTCGTGCAATTCAAATCTCAATAGGGTCTTCCTGAAAAAAAATAATATAACCTTTTTGTGTCTTAACGTAAAGTTTATAACCTGTAATTAAACATCCCACAGAGAAAACGTTTGGTTTTCATTGTAACTTATCAACAAACAACATACAATATCGTAAAACTTACACATTTTGTCACGTGACCGACGAAACGCTGTTATTGGCCGAGCGGCACTGTGACGTCTTTGCGCATGTGGCGATCGGGAGTCAGTGCATAAGGGATAGGAATCGTGGATTAATACGACTTAGAATCCAGTCTGACATAAAATAAGTTCTGATGGGTTAGTAAAGGGACAGCCAGATAATCTGATAGAAGTTCACGTGTTAATGGTTCCCGACTTTTTCTCAAAAAGTGAATTTTTCAACATAGCCGAAACGCGTGGAGTCGCATATAATTTTCCAAATCCTCTTCCAGCTGTAAGAACAAATAAAATACTGTTTAAACTTTGCAATATATCCTACATCTCATACGAATTGGTAATGCTGATTTCAAAATCTGTAATTATTAATCATCTAATCAAATTTATAAAATCAACAGTTTGCTACAAATATTGTTTCAACATGTTTTTTAGTTTTAACTAAACGTTTGTGTAAGAACATATTGTACAAAATCTCACAGTACTTTAAAAAAGTAATAATGATATGGAAGGTATTGTTTTAGAATGGAACCCACAAAACTATTTTGAGGTTATGTTATTACTAATGTATATATATAATCGGAAATCCCCTTGAATACCCATTACTAATGATGATAGTTAATTATATATATTTATCGAATTTCGTCGATAATGTATTGAAAAAATATGTACTTACATTAAAATGGTCTTCACAAAAATAGTGAGACGTCAAAGTGACACTCGCGGAATCACTTCGGACTTGTTGTAACCCCCTTTTCCGTATATCCCCTGTTGGGACGTTTATAAACAACTTATTTGGTTCGCATTTACTGCTGCTATCACATCCAGGCACAATACAATTCTTATTCGTCTTTTTTTTTCGTAAAACCGACGTTTTCTTTCTGTCGCTCCATTGTAAGCAATGCTACAGCTGAGCGCACGTGCGTTGTGACGTCACAGCAACATGGCGGGCTTTCGGGACTTTTTCAAACGCCGTTAATTTTAAAATCGTGTTTGCTAATTACAACGATTTGTCTCAGCACAAAAATTAGTGCCAAGGATGTTTTTAATGTGTCTAGAGTTCAGTTTCAAGGTTTTTGAAAAATCGCGGAAGACCCTATTGTATCAGTCACTATTTCACTACTCAAATACTAAATTATTATTAGTTTCAGCAATATCTGTGGCTTCCAAGCACATGAAAAGACTATAATGAAGAATTACTTAAGGGCCCAAGAGTTTAAATCTACAATATTTACATAACCTTACTTTTAAAGTTGAGGGCATTCTTAAATTGTGTGTACATAAAAATAACCAGATATGCTTGAAAATGAAGTCCTCATAGGCAACATCCCTAAGTGGGGCAGATTACTCCACGGCACTAACAAGCTGTAAACTGAAAATCATGCAGGAATTAATAAATTAAACGAGCTGCGACAAATGTAATAATTGCTCCGCTTTAAATCTGACAATGTTACAAAATGTTTTACTATTGCAAATTGAGGACTAGCAGACAATAAAACAATCACATATAGTTATTAAAGTAATCAAAATAATTTATTCAATAAACGGAAACATAAAAAGAAATAAAGATTTATAAAACATAATTAATAAATATAATATATAACTAAAGCAGATGTTAAAACTGTGTACCATTTGCTTGTAATCACATTTGCACTGTCTTCTTTTATTGTTGAAACTATTGATTAGCATTTGAGGAGTTATGGTTCGGCAAACATTTACGATTTCTACCATTAACTCTTCCAACGTATGCAGTATTCTTTGGAAAACTCTATCTTTTGAATATCCAAAAATTGAGTAGTCTAGTGGAGTTAGATCTGGAGAGCGTGGCTACCATACTCCTTGACTAATTAGTCTATTATAAAAAAAAACATGCAGATAGTCTAACGTTACTCTGGCTATATGAGCTGTTGCACCATCTTGTTGGAAATATCCATTCTGCATTTTTTCATCATCTAATTGGTCTATCAAAGGCTGGACAATTTGTTGCCAATATCTCTCACCGGTTATTGTGTCATGAGAGAATATCTCTCTCGCTGCAAGTGCCCATCCATTCCGGATGTTGGCTATTATATTGGCTATCTTTACTTTGTTCACAGCTGCCCGGAAGAGGCCTGTGTTTGGCGTGGAGAACCAACTCCTCAAGTTTTCAAGCCACGAGATTCGTCTTCTCCCAATGTTTCTTTTTCCTTCAACTTTGGCTTGTAGTATGCACTGAAGGAGTCCGTATCTACTAGAGTTGCGCATGATTTGTCCCAGGTATTGTAGTTTCCTAGTTTTAATCGTGGTCAGGATTTCTGTCGTTTTGTCCATTCTTTTTGTATTTCGGCATTAATAATACGGTCTTTCCATGATGTCCTTAATACCTTTCAGTAAAGCCACATTTCATATGCTTCTAGTTTTTTTTGTGTTAGCAACCGTCAACGTCCAAGCTTCCATTCCATAAAATAATACAGAGAATACGTAGTAGCGTAAGATTTTGGTGTTATTTTGGTGTCTATAGTTGGATCACGACTTTTAAAGGCTGCGGTCATTTTAATGAATATATTTCTGCTGTTTTCAATCCTGCTTTTTATTTCCTGTATCTGGTCACATTGCTCATTAATAACGGTGCCTAGATTTCCATATTTTTTAACTCTTTCGATGTTCCCCTGCTCCAGCTCCAGTTGCTGTTGGTGGTGTTGTGGGTTGTTCTTACTTATGATCATGAATTTGGTCTTGTCCATGTTGATATCTAGTGCATATCTGTGACTAGTGCTTATTAAGCTATTCATTATTAGTTGTAAGTCTTCTATGTTGTCGGCCATGATCATGGTATCATCTTCGTATCTGATATTGTTTATACGTTTTCCGTTTAAAGAAATTCCTTCTTGTGTATTTACCAGGGATTCCCGAAATATGACTTCAGAATAGATGTTGAATAGCAGAGGAGACATTATACATCCCTGCCTCATACCGCGTAGAATTTTTATTCTGTCTGTGCTATCGTCTCCGATTCTTACGCTTGCCGTTTGGTTCCAGTATAGGTTTATAATTATTCTAAGGTATTTGTTGTCTATTCCTGTGTTTTCCAGAATTTGTATCAGTATTTGGTGCTGGACTCTGTCAAAGGCCTTTTTGGAATCAACGAAAGAATATAGGTCCAATTATTCTACGGCGAGACACAGCCAACCAAATTCCAACCTTCTGAGGATGTAGTGGTGCTTCCATAAAAAGATGAGGGTTTTCAGCATGCCAGCACCTGTAGTTTTGTGAACTAACATATCCACCTATCAGGATATGTTAGTATCCTGATAGGTCCAAGCCAAGCCTCATCACTGAAATATGTTAAATCCAGCAATCGATAGTCATTTAAATTTTCCATAAACCATCGGCAATAACTCAATCGGCGTTGAGGATCTACTTGCAACAATTCTTGCACCACTGAGACCCTATAAGGGTGTAAATTCAACCTCTTTCTCACAATTCTATGGCAGATGCTCGAGGTAATTCCAGCTTGCATAGCCAATTTACGAATTGACTTTTGAGGGCTTACTTCGAGTTGTTCACGAATATCTGCAACAACCTCTTCTGATACTGAAGATCTGCCTGACGATTTCCCTTTCTAAACACTACCGGTTTCCCTTAAACGGTGCACTATTCGTGAAATATGTGTTGACAAAACCGAGTGTTCAAATTGGTGGTCAGGGAACTTGTGTTGAAATTCCGAAACGCACTCTGAAATTGAATAAACCCATTCTCCATTTTCAAATCGTTCATTACGAAAATACGCATCAACAATAAAAGTGTTCTTCTGATCAGTGTACATTTTAACAAACTACTGTTCAAACTACTGTTATTATGTTGTCTGACAGTTGACAGGTATGGTTGACAGTGACAGTTCTCAAATAGTACGGTATACATGATTGAAAGGCGGCACAATTGAATTGAAGTGATTACATAACGACAATAATTTTGCGAGCGATCTGTTTAATCAAGTTGTGACCAGAGATTGGCCAACATCTTTGGAGCAAGGATGCCAACGTGGCAACAATTCCCGCATGCAATAGGCGAACGTGCTCGTGTTGGGCGATTAATTTTGAAATATGGTGCTTTGCAGGCAATAGTCCCGGATGTTTTTTATTGAAGGAGAGCTTGGATTGCTTGAGTCTACCCCCTACGTGCAAATTCCCAGAATCGTCTATGAATGGGGATAAGGCTTGAATGTTGATGCTCGTTTATAGACGAACGCGAATTATGCAATTGCTTGGGATCTGTTAAAATCAAGGTACCAGAACAAACGCGTAATTATTGTCAATAACGTAAAGGCCATTTTCAGTTTAACTAAAAAAACAGCAGAATGTCACAAAGGCTTGAGAAATATACTATATGATTATACAAAACATATGCATGCTTTGCAGGCTTTGGGGCTAAATGTAAATGAATGAGACATCATTTTATTACACATCTTAACATCGAAGTTGGATACCGTAACGTTACCAAACTGGGAACTTTATTTGATTAAGGGTGAATTACCAATATTGGCAGAATTTTCTTGTTTTCGTTTGGTTTGATAACCAATCGATGTCAAATGCTCGAATCAATAAACTTAAAATTGAACAAATTAGGTCAGTTCAAAAAGTCGTAAGCCACTTTATTTACTACAAACTCACGAGTGGTATTTTATATAACGAAGGTAATTTAATTTACACGTATCAAAAATTCTTTAATCTCAGAATCAATTTCAGAGCGGTTCATAGTATTTATCTACGACTGCTTAGATAAATGACGAATTTGACATTCATTTGAGTTACGTAATGAAACTCATCACCCAACTAGTTAGGTATTGAAATCAAAAACACACTCATTTTTTAATACCAACTTACGATCAAATTTATTAAACAATTACTTATGAACATTAATAATAACATGTTTACATTTATTTAAGTGTACTCCATAGGACATTTCGGTTTTAGAAATGTCCAAACTGCTGCAGCTACTGGTTGAAGCTTCTACAAGCATATTATTTTTTCCAAGAATATTTGTAGCGATAAGTTTCGCATTTTCAACCGAAGTTTCTATGTATCCTTCGGCTATTATATTGCTCTTCCAGCCCCCGTGCCTTTTTATTGTTAGCAGATCCGCCCCTGAGTTTGCCAACAGTGAGGTTGACGATCTTCTGAAACAATGACCGGTATACTCTTTAGCATTTGGTAATTTTAAAAAGGAAGCAATAATTTTCGGCATGCTACCAATCGTATTAATGCCAACGGATTGTTTTATACATTTGCCATTCCTGTAACCAACAAAAAAACCTCTCCACGGCATTATATGGACGCAGTGCCATGTATTTTTTTATAACGTCTACAAAATTGATTCCATCAATGTCTCCAGAAGTTATAACATTTTTTTTCGAAATTTTGGTCTTTGTATTTGCTATTGTGACGCAGACGACCTGCCCTTCTTTCTTCACATTGGTCACTTGCATGTAAGTGAGTTCTTCCTTTCTACAGGCTCCACCAATTCCAAAGATCAAAACTACCTAAAAAAAATTTCTTAATATAAAATTTCATGACTTGTTCTTATTTACTTTTGTTAATAGCTACTTTTCATCATCAGCTTCTTGTAAATATCGGGTTATATGTTGTTTTGTTAAAATGTTGGATTTCTTAGATTAATATCCTTCTGACTGCCTCTTCAGAAATGCAACAAATTGAATAAATTTACTGATGTCCACATTTTTCTTTATGGAAATCATCGCACGTATCATCGAGTAATATGCCCACAGGCTTGAAGGTTTATAGCGTTTCGAAATGTTTTCAAAATATACTAGAAGTACCTTTTCATTTGCTTCATTTTTTATTTTCTTCTCTTGTTTATATTTAATTTTTGATTTTTCCGGCAATAACATTGAAACTACCTGCGTGGCCGATTCTTCGATATCCGAAGGCAGAGTTTGGGAGTCGCTCATTGTAACACAGCAAAACAGAAATTACAAGTTTAATTCTTGAAGTTTTGAAGATTAAATTGACATTCAAATTACATGTTGCTATGGTTCTACATACATACTATGACGTTCTGATTTTTTTTGTACTGATGGCACAAACGTCAACGAAGTTTGCAGGCGATGGTTGCAACGGAAAACACGAATCACTTGTTTAATGGCGTATCCGTTCGAAGGACCAATGTTTTTTAGGGTGTATGTGTGATAAATACAAAGGCTTTGTTTCAGCCGGAATGCAATTTTATTCACAATGTTGACACAGAAATCAGCAAATGCAAATACAGAAATCAGCAGCGACAATTACTGCTTGTTGACTTACTTAATGTAATGTTTAATTAAGAGTGAGTTCTCGTCTAGTCTCCGCACCCTCGTCGGGCAAGGGAGTGCAGTCTTTTCTCCCACTCAAGCGCATGCCGGTTTTAAGTGGGGACTACAGCCCCTGATATTACATGTATTCAATAAACAAACGGAAATTACGTAAATTGTTTGTGGGTATAAATTGAAAGAATTTGAAACCTTTTGTTGCAAACTTTTGAATATGTTGCCTAAGAATAATTGTATTTCATTAATTGGCGTAATTAGAAATAATTATTCATATGTGGCGGTAATCTGAAAATTTACTTAAGACGTCTTGGATACAGGGTTATAGAAATTGTGAGCAATTTTAATTGGAGGATTTTATGAATTCCATTATATTAAAAACCTGAATTATGTTACGGTAATGTATAACCACTGCAACGCCTACTCTAATTACGTATAAATAATTATTATTCACTAGTTAGCAAGCGTAGTACCTGCAATATCATTACCTACAAATGTGCGAGTCTTTTATACCTAATTAGGAAGTTGCACAACAAAAAAGCAAGATGAAAGATTGATAAATTAAATTACCTGTGCGATTTAAGATACTTTGTATAGAAAGTAATAATAGCTGCAATTCTCGCCAGTAATGAAAGGGATGAGAATGCGTGGGGCCCCGACGGAGTGCCGGTGCAATTCATCCCGTGCCGACGTTAATAGCGGACGGCCAGAGCGTGATTTATGTACTTAATCGTTTAATTAGGTGCCCTGTTGTTTTTATTGATATATAATTGAACGCACACAAGCTCGCACGCCCCATTAATAACAATATTGTGAATCTGCGGTGCGTCTCTAATGACGGCAAAATTAAGATTAAATACTAAAAAAAATCATCAAACGATACCCACATAGCCACTCGCACGTAACGCACAATTACCGAGACTAATTTGTGGGTATTGTATATTGTACATAATAGCTCCCTTGTTATAATTTATCAATAATCTTCAAATTTTCCAATTAACCCTTTCACTGCAGGACATGCAAATCTGCGCAGACTATTTTCGGCTATAATGTGGAAGCCGCATATATACCATATATACCATATAGACCAATATACCAATACTCCTATAATAATAATAAATAATAAATCCTTTATTAGACGTACAGATGATACGTGAGGTCACAAGATATAAATTTACAAGGAATAGTAGCAAGACTAATTAACATTGTATATTTTCCTGAGGGAATTCTTCAAGTGCGTAAAATGATTTTGATTTTAAATATGAAATAATAGTATTTTTAAAATGAGCGTCATTTTGGTGTCATTCATCCGGTAGGTGGTTTAATATTTTCTGTCCTACCGATGTCGAGTAGGTGGCGTGCAGTCTTCTGGGTGGGAATGGCCAACTTATGACGACCCCTAGTGTCATGATCATGAGTAGATGCTGATTGTTTTCTATAATTTGATTTCTCCGTCCTTGATACACGGCGGTAAATATATATTGAAGCCATTGTTAGGGCGCCAAGCTGTTTGAGATTGGGCGGGCTGACTGCATCCGGGGTGCTCCAACCAAAGCGCAGATTGCCGTTTTCTGCATTAAGAATACTCGTTCGGCATGATGTGAATGCCCCCAGGCTTCAATGCCATAGACCATACGGCTGTAGACAGGGCGTAATATGTGGCTAATGCGGATTCTGTGCCAGAAATTTCATGGATTCTTTTTATTGCATAGATTGTTGATGCTAATCGGTTACCGAGATTTTATATTTGTGGCTTCCAAGTCAGTCTACTGTCTAAGTTTATTCCTAGGAATTTTGGAGCATCTGTGTTGGCTGTTTGATGTCTGCTAGACGTGAACAGAACTACATTTTTTTTCCCACTGTTGAGGCACAACTCATTTGCATCGAACCACTTACTCACTGCTCTGCGGTTCGCGTCCTCAAGCATTTGTCTAGCAGTATTCGTGTCTTTATCCGAGACAATCAATGTTGTATCTTCTGCAAACATTATGGTGGAATAGTTGAGATTTGCAGGTAGATCGTTCATGTATATTATGAAGATGATTGGTGCTAATATGGTTCCTTGCGGAATTCCCGTGTTTAGGTATTGAAGACTACTTTGTTCTCCGTTACCCTCGACGATTTGTCCTCTGTTTTGCAGGTAAGGCTTGATTAATTTTTCACTGATTAGATTCAGTCCATTGTGTTCAAGTTTCCCCTTAAGGATTTTGTGCCACATGCAATCAAAAGCTTTGCTTAAATCGCAGAATTGGGCATAGCATGATTGATGATTTTTCATGGCTTGATAGATGTTTGCCAGGAGGGATATTATAGCGTCGGTAGTATTTACGTTTGAGCGAAAACCAAATTGCTTTGCGTCGAAATATTTGTTTTGGCTTAACCAGTTTACCAGTTTTCGATATATTATTGTATCCAGTATTTTGGAGAATACCGGTAGCATCGAAATTGGTCGTAAATTTGTTTTTTTCCGAGGGATCGCCTTTTTTATATACTGGAATTACGCGTGCGATTTTTAATCTATCACGGAAGCATCCTGTACTCAACATGGTATTTGCTATGTAAGCAAAAGGGCCTAATAGGGCCGGTCCAGCAAGTATTAGCAGTTTGGTGTCAATTCCATAGATATCTTTCGCCGTTTTAGCTTTTAGGTTGTTGATTATACTAAATATCTCTGCGGGTGTTGTGGGTGTCAGGAACATGCATTTACCATTTGTTTTTACTTGTCCTACTGTATTTGAGTCTGGTTTTTGTGTCTCGTTGACCAGCTTGTGGCCCATTCTACAGAAGAAGTGATTGAAATCTGAGCTGGTAGGCATTTTTTTTAATGCCGTAAACTGGGGTTACTTTGCTCCATTTTTAGAGGAGAAATTGAAAATCGTTTTTAAAAAAAAAGTAAAGAACGTATATAAAAGTATAATTTTTGCACAAAACACAGAGAAGGGTTTTAGTAATGTAGCTGTAGTATTATTTAATACAAAAACAAACGGCAAATATATAATTTCTTTTGCTGAAGATCGGAGCAAAGTCTACCATAGGACGGGGTTACATTGCGCCGGGGTTTAAATCTCTATGTAATGCATGACTGTGAACGTCTGGAGTAAAGTAGTACTGCTCTCTAGTCAAAATTTCTCCAACGTGTCATATCTACTTATATAAAAGTAATAAAAATTATTTTTTTTGCATTTTTAATATCAAAAAACAAGAGCTGCATCTAAAAATAGCAAATGAACAACACATTCTTAAATTATTAAGGTAGGTATTCACAAACAAAAAGATGGTTTATTAAAACAAGTTGTTCAGCTCAGGAACTGCAAAAAAGCTGGAAACTTGTTTATGCCACCTAAAACGTCAGACCAGCAGTAAGTCATTTCATCACGCGTTATGGGCCATTTCCACATTTTTAAAGCCTTAACCATTGCATTAATGGTGACTTCATTGTCGTTAAACCCCATAATTTCACCAGGATACAATTCTCCTTCATATGAAAAAACTACGAAACGTCCTATTTCTCGAACAACGTTTGCAAACTGAAAAGCTTTGTTCTTAGTAGGCTTGCCTTCCACGTAATCCATAAACTCTATTTCTTTTTGTTGCTCGTCAACTAGGTCATGCAAATCAAAATCATCATCTGAGTTGTCCTTGAAATAGGGTTCGTCTTCATGTCTAGAGGAAATTGCAGGTTCATCCTCTAACATATTTTCATTTGCTACGACTTCTTCGTTAACCCCGTCTTCATCGCTCAATGTATTTTCAGCACAAACGCTTTTTCCTGCTGGAATGTTTTTTTCTCCGGTTCCGGATTTTTGTAGAATCTGATCTTTTAGCTTCCAAGCTCTGCAGGAATACAGATTGAATGTCGTCTTCATTGCAGGACGATCTTGGCAAGCGGTTTAAAAGTTCTTCCACATTTAAAGGCACTATGCCACATTTCCGAAAGCCAGTTTTTAAGTTGTCTTGTACGTCTTGTCTTAAACACTCCTCTAATGCTTCTTTCGTGTAGTCAGCATATTTTCTTGAACCAATTGCCTTTGGTAATTTCTTGGCATTTCTTTAACCAAGGAAAAAGTATTTTAGCCTGTGAGGTAAAAAAGAATAAGAAAAAGTGGGTATACTTTGCTCCGGAGCAAAGTAACCCCAAAAGTGTAACATTTTGTAGGTTAAGGACAACAAATATAGTTTTTTTCTTTCTAATGGAGCATTTCAACAAATTTTAAGTGCAAAACAGCTACGGAGTACTACAAAACCAATGTGCAAATACTTACTTGTAAATCAAGAACAATAACTTCTACAGACACTAAATTTTATCGGCAAACAAACACGTGAATTTCAGCTGATTACTTTATCACCGTCTTATTACCACTCTAAAAGCGCGGGAACGTAAGCCGACTGCGTAAGACATTGTTATATTGGTCAAACTTTAATACAGCGCTAAGTATTTTGTGTTGTCTAAGTCTAGTTCCTGTGTAAAATCATATTTAACTCTTTTTGACAGTGGGGCAAAGTAACACCTTAAGGCGCAAAGTAACCCCAGTTTACGGTGTCTTTCTTTGTCTTTCCCGTTTCATGGTTAATTATTTTCCACAGTTTTTTGACTTTGTTTGCTGACTTGTTTGTTTTCAAATTTATCGCTATCATTTTCTCGGTTATTAAGTGGTTTATATAGTTCTTTTTATAATTCGTATAGATTTTATACATATTCTCATCTTTCGTGGAGTTATATGCACTGTAGAGCAGTTGCAGCGTCTCTTTCATTTGTTTTGTTTCATGTGATATGTTTGCCCATTTTTTTGTTTCATGTCTGGCAATACGCAGAGAGAATGAAGCCTCAAAATGTAGGCAGAATATTTTTAGAAAATGATTTAATGCTCCATTAGTATTCATTTCATTTAACACTTCATCCCATCTCTCATTAAGTATGAAATTATAGAACTGTCGCTTATTTTGGGGTGTATATTTCCGTATGTTTTTTGTATGTGTATTTTGTGATTGGCATGAAACGTTGATTGTCAGTGTCTGTGCCTCGTGGTCAGAGATTGCTGTATTCAGAATATGTCCTTGCGAGCGTGGTATGTTGCTGAAGATATTATCAATACATGACTTTTTTCTTTTTGTTGATTTTTGTGTGTTGCACGATCATCCTTTCTAGTGCAAATGTTTTAAAAGTGTTTAGCAAATCAGTGCAACCTTTGTTTACTTCGCCCCTATCCACGTTAAAATCTCCAGCAACCACTATATTGACTGTGGCGTCAAAATGTGAGAAAACATGATCCAATGCGTCATTTAGTTTTCTTAGATACATATCTAAATTTCCCGATGGTGATCGGTATGGTGTTATTACAACTAAATCAAGATATTTTATATGGATAGCCGCTAATGCACATATCTTTTCTTCCGACCTATTATTTATAGTGTCGATTGTATTGCATATAATGTAGTTATGTACCAAGATACATACCCCTCCATGTATGTACTTTTTCCTGTTAAAAGTGCCTATGTTTGTGAAGCCTTTTATGTTATACATATCATAGTTTCTGTCGTTGAGCCAGTGCTCGCTTATGCATGCGACATCATTTTTTTCAGTGTGGACGATTGATTCAAGGGCTGTTAGTCTACTTGCCAGAGACTGGATATTGAGATGTAAGATTTTAAACTTTCTTTCCCTTTGCAAGCTGGTTGATGGGTTTTGTTTTTTGCTTATATTGGTATTTGGTTCTTATTAATGGTTCGGTATTTTCTTCCCTAGCCATTGAAAAAAAATATTGATGCATATTCCTGACGGCCAGAGGGACGGTTCCATTACTTTCTCGATATCATCTATGTGGACTGATATCTTGAATGATGAATATTCATGTGGATGTTTGGATGTCATTTTTTCACATCGCATATCTTTAAAGTTTTGCTTGGTCAAATAATTATATAATTCAGTTTCAGACACCGAGCTATCAAAACGGCATGCATGTATGTGAGCCATTCTTTCCACGGCTTAAATCGGAACATTTAGTCCGTTACCATAAATAGATTGAGACTTTTTGTTCCTACGGTGCACAATTTGGAAGTCGTTTGCCAGTTTTTGTTCTGTGTTTATATTGCTTTTATTGGATTCGCAGACACTACTTGTATTTACATTTTTTCCGTTGGTCGGTTTTGCGTTCGAGATTCCATCCTCAGACATTTGTTTTTTCCGAGACCTATTTTTCCGTGCGTTTTCAACCGAACTTGTGGATTTTTGCTCCCTCTGCTGAGATGCTGGTTTACCATACGGTTTCGGTAATGTAGATTGAAAGCTATGCCACTTTATTGGCATAGCTTATGTTTTCACATGCTTTGGTTCCTTTTAAGGTTGGGACCTCCTCTTGGATCTTATTCATCATTATAAACAGATCATTCAATTTCCTTTCAATGTCGGAGCCGATAATATCTTTGCATGCTTCATTTACCTGCTTGATTACAGCGTCGGGTTTTGGGAGCAGCTTACGACTTTTTGGAAATTCTTTGACACATATATCACATATCCATTTCCAGTTCTTGGATTCGGCAATTATTTCCGATCTCTTTATAACGCATGATAAGTGGAACTAATTTTCACATGTATAACAGGGGAAACATTCACTCGCGTTGTTTATTTGCACTTTACAAACACTACACGACTCCGCAACTACACTCGGCTGCGGCGCCATCTTTTCTCTCTATCTATATGTTAATAATATACCATTACTCCAATAATGTATCAACATTTTTTTTGCCGATGTTAATAGATACATACAATTTAATGATATTAAATCTGGAGGGAAATATTAATTGTTAACATGTTGTAGAACCTATCTCCAGAATTCTTAATCATAATTTATATATTTGCTTAAATTACTAGTACCCGGGTCACCTTGTGAATATATTCATACCTGAAAACGATATAACAGGTAAATAAAAATATTTAAAAACTCTTAAAGACGCTTATTATTGGCCTTGGCTTTCAATTATTCAAAGAAAATACAAAAACATTTATATGACATGTTAAAAATTCACAAAATAATACAAATGACTTGACGGAAGCTATTGAATATCTTCAGAAGTAAACCTATTCCATCAATTGATTATTTTTTTCATTATTTCTTTTTTACTCTCATTCAATTATTGTGAAAAATTATTTGGTTTCATCCCTTATTTCTACCGGATGTTAAGGTGAAAAGGTCGAAATATCAATGGGAATTCACGATCAGAAATTTCTGTTTAAATTGGCTTCTGAATATGAGAGAAATTAATTTCTTCTTCTTATAGTGCCCTATCCCCTCAGTGAACGTTGGCTATCATGTTGGCAATCATCGGTCTATTGACCGCTGCTCTGAACAGCGACTCTGTTGTTAGTCCGAACTACTGTCGAAGGTTATTTGCCAGGATATTCTACGTTTTCCCGCACCTCGTTTTCCATTGATTTTTCCCTACATAAAGTGCAGAATGTTGTATGTCTCTGAGTGCTTCATTACGTGTGCGAAATATGCAAGTTTTCTAGTCTTTACAGTCCGTACTGGTTCTGTTTCTTTCTTTAGTATTTCCATAACAGTGGCATTTCGAATGTGCTGCGTCCAGCTGATGCGAAGTATCCTTCGGTAGCACCACATCTATTTTTTTAAGGTTTGTTTCCGTTATTGTCCATGCCTCCACTCCATACATAAGGACCGAGAACATGTAGCATCTAAGCATTCTTAATCGTAGTACTAAATTCAGATCTTTTCGACACAATACTTTCTTCATACGTATGAATGCTGCCCTCGCTTGTTCAATGCGGCATCGGATCTCCGTTGAGTGGTCCTCACTCAAGGTGCACCCAAGATATTTTATCTTCTTAGGCCCAGTTGTACAAACTTGGAGCAACCTTTATCGTGGTTCAGTTTCTAAGGATACCATTGTATTGACAATTGTATCCTAGGTAACTGAACCATGGTCAAGGATGATCCACGATCGTACACTGGCCTTAGTGTATTCACTTAGCTATCGACCTGAATATTAAGGTCACCTACTGGTTCTTTGCTCTAATCGTGTACTTCGTCTTTTTTATGTTCAGTTTCTTACCGTACTTTCCGTATACTACGTGCATTCTGTTAAGAATTTCCTGCATTGCTTCTAGACTCTCTGCAATGAGTACTGTGTCCTTTGCATATCGCCGGTTATATATTGGAATTCCATTTATGGATAGGTTTTCTACACTTCTCCCTTCAAGAGCTTCCTTGATTATTTGCTCTGCATAGTTGTTGAATATTAACGGAGATAGGACGCAGCCTTGTTTTGCTCCTCTTTCTATGCCAACTGCTTCTGTAAGTCTGTCTCCAATTCTGACGTTCGATGTTTCTTGCCAGTAAAGTTTTGAGAAAAAACGGAGATCTTTGTCATGTATTCCCGTGTTTCTTAATATATCAAGCATTTTGTTGTGTTGCAGCTTATCAAACGCCTTTTAAAGGTTAATGAAGCATAGGAATATTTTCCGGTTTACATCTCTGTATCTTTGTGTTAGGACTTGTAGGTTAGATAAAGCTTCCCTGGTCCACAGTCGTTTGCGGAACCTAAATTGTTTTTCGCCTATATGTTCTTCTTTTTCTTCTGTATATTCTTTGATGTATTGCGTGTAAGAAGATCTTTAAAACGTGGCTCATTAGACAGATTGTACGGTGGTCGCTACATTCTTCTGCTTTATTCTTTTTTGGTATTACTACAAAAGTAGATTTGAGCCAGTCTTTAGGAATTTCTCCAGTTATATTGTTGTGCATGTGTTCGCGAACAATTCTTCTGCGTATTCTTTCTATCGCGCCAGTCTGCCTTCGATGTCCAGGATCAGCTTTCCATTGCGATCTCTAAGTTTGTCCTGACCTGTGCCTTGTTTGAAGAATGCTGCTTCTTTGACTTTTTTGTATAGTTGGAACATATTGTGTTTTTTATCGTATTCTTCTATTTTGGTACATTCACGGGAGAACCACTCTGTCTGGTCGAGTCTTATTTTCTTCCTAATTTCACTATTTATCTCTTTGTATTTGTTCTGGCATCGATTTTTATTATGTGTTCTCTCCTCCATGAGATCCATTATCCTGTTCTTAATTTTTTTTGTGGGGTGTTTGATATGTGCTAAGTTTTCTTCTTATATTTCTTTCACTGTTCATTTGAAGTTTTCCCACTTTTCTTCAGACGACCTGGTTTGTGTGTTCTGTCCATTTTCTAGTTCTTTTTCTAATCTATCCTCTATTTGTTGTCTTGTGTCAGGTTTTAAGCTGTTCCAGGTCCAGTTTTTGTTTATTTGTGGTGTTCGGCATTGATTTCAGTTGGACAGAGATTTGTGCAACTAGAAGGTTGTGATCTGGTTTGACGTCCGCTCCGGGAACGTTATAACTGATTTTATTACGTTCTTATGCCTGTTTGTTATTGTGATGTAGTCGATTTAATTCCGGATTATGGCGGTATATTAGTCGGCAGGAGCAAGTGCATAGGCGGCGTTTTGGGACATTGTAGAATGTGTTTGTGATATTTAAATCGTTCCCTGTGCAGAATTCTACGAATCTATCTCCGCGTTCGTTTCTCGTCCCAAGCCCAAAAATTTCCAACGACGTTCCCTCCAGGTCCAGCTCCAACTTTTGTATTCAAATCCCCCATTATGATTGTTATGTTGTTGTGTATCGTTTGGCTAAGTAGTTGTTCTGTTTCGTTGTAAAAGTTTTCGATTGTTCCTTCGTCACTTGTTGATGTTGGCGCGTATACTTGAATTACATTGATGTTCAGCGGCATTGCCTTTATTTGTAACTCTGTCTGATATTGGAAAAAACAGTGTGTGACGGCTTTGTTCGTATCTTTATTCACTATGATTGCGACTCCGTCCCAGTTGTGTGTGCTGTCTTCGCGTGCATAGTATATTGTATGTTCATCAAGTACACATTTTCCATTATTATTCGGCCATCTCATTTTGATATGCCTAGTATACTATGCCATTTTTTTACAGTGTTGTTGATCTTCCCTGCTTCATCATACTTCGTACGTTCCAGGTTCCTATTCTCCTATTTAGCTCCTAGTTTTTTTGTTCATTTTACTAGTGGCTGACAGGGAGATTCTTCGCACCCCTGTCTCAGCTAAGAGACGTCCGTACTCGGGGCCTTGTTGGATTTTCAGCCATTGTCATGATTGTCTTGACGATATTCTTAGGGACCTTTAATGCTGTGGTTTCCCATTGCCTTCTGTATCCTCGTGCATTTGGTCAATTTTGACTCATCCGCCTTTCGAAGCGATTTCTCGCTCTTAGGACAAGAGGGTGCCCTTACTCCTGCTAATTCATCTGCTCGAAGCCTTTGATCAGCAGGAGGTGTCTGCTTATTCCCACAGATACTCGGTCGATAGAGCCTCGTTGGTTCTCGAGCAGCGCGCACAGCATGCAGTATAGATTGTCTTTTGGGTTCTGGTCTCATTGCCATCACCCCTTGCACCCCTTGAAATTAATGTATGTTCCTCTTCTATATGTTTATTTGTTTCATGTAAATATATGAATTTCGTTGTATAATATGAACTTTTTTATTATACCTGAATCATAGTCTTTGGTTACTAAACCAATAATAATAAGAGTTCCAAAGTATCCTCTTCTAGCACGGCTTGTTGCCTGGTAACAGCACCTTTATTGACCTACTTTCATTGTCAATAAACGTCAGGCAGTACAGCGCGTTTAGTAACTATTGATGGAAATCCGAAAACGAAAACCAGAATCATTATACTTTTTATTATTGGTTAGTTGCAAATTAGCAAAACCAAAATAGGAGCTGGCGCGGGTAGATACCCGTTTTCTCGTGCAACCTAGACCTATTCATAACGAAAGCTCTCGGAAAGCATGCGACAGTACTTCAATCAGAAGTCTGCGCCATCAATCAGGGAGCAAAAGAAATTCTCAACCAGGAAATCACTGGTAAACCTATTGAAATCCTCACGGACAGCAGAGCAGCAATACTAACGATAAGCAGGAACAAGATCACCTCTACACTAGTCCTAGACTGCCACAACACCTTAAGCCAAGCGGCCCACGCAAACAATATTAAGCTGCAATGGGTAAAGAGTCACGACACAACAGATGTCAACTATAGGACAGATGAGCTGGCTCGGGAGGGATCCGCCCAGGCTAACACCAGGGAAGAACTGCCAATCGCACTAACACTCAAAAGTCTTAATGCCATTCTTAAAGAAAACACCCTCAAAGCTCTCAAGCAGTGCTGAGATGACACTCCAGGATGTAGACAGGCAAAGGACGCAATGCACGAACCTTGCCCGAATATAGCCAAATATTACCTGAGATTGTCTCGTAAAAACCTGCGTCTTCTCACAGGAACCACTACGGGACACTGTCAGCTAAGGAAACACATGCACACAGTGGGTCTAGTGGATAGTCCGCTGTGCAGGGCATGTGAAGAATAGGACGAGACTGCGGAACACGTGCTGAGCACCTGCCCAGCTCTCGCCAACGTTAGAGAATCCATGCTAGGGGAACTCTGGCCGAACATGGCCAGTATTAGGGAAACCTCTCCCTGTGCCATACTCTCCCTCGTCCACCACCTAGGGTGGCTGGACAGCTAGAGGCGTACGGGAATAGGATCCCTAACCGAGGTGGTACAATGGGTCTAATGAGGCCAAAGTACTTGATCGATGGATCACCCTCCGAACCAAATCCAGATTCCAGAATTCAGTCACAGGGCCTTCATCATAAGAAGAACCAAACCCATACATCCATCAGGTATACATCCACACAAGGTGCTTCTGACAAGCCCAACGTAGTGCTTGTCGGAAGATCCATTTCCATCAATCTAGATAAACACCTTCCCCACAATGAATGTTGCCTTCCGGATACGATCCGGACCAATATCATATGACATCGATCCAATACCATATGATATGACACCCTCTCAAATCGTCTTATCATCAAATGATATACTCATACTTTCAGAAAACGAATACGTCTTCGTAAGTATATCAAGTGTGGTCTGGTATGAACCGTATCAATCCCCTGAATCGAATGAGACTATTGGCGTCGAGATTGGACCGTTTGTTTAGAAGATAATTTTAACGTGTTTGAAAATTTCAAAAATTTGTGAGCGTTAATAATTTTTGCCAAATTTATTTTTCATGTGAATACGAGACATTGTCTTAGAGATCGTTTTTTCGGTCTTTCAAAATTTAAAAAAATTGTGAGCATTATTATTTTGTGACAAATTTTTTTTCCAGGAAACCGCATATAATTGTTTCAGTGATCGTTAAATCGGTCTTTGAAAATTTAAAATTTTAGTGAACGGCATTAATTCTTGCCGAAATTTTTTTAAGGAAAATGCAAGACATTGCTGTAGTGATCGTTATTTAGGTCTTTGAAAATTTAAAATTTTTGTTAGTTTAAATTTTTGCCACACATTCTTTTCCGGAAAATGCAAGACATTGTCTTAGAGATCGCTTTTTACGGTCTTTAAAACTTTAAAAATTTTGTGAGCGTTATTTTTTGACAAAATTATTTTTCAGGAAAATGCAAAACATTGTATTAGGGATCGGTATTTGAAAATTTAATATTTTGGTGAGCATCATTAATATTTCGCAATAAAATTTCGAGGCGTTCTCGAAATGGAATTTTATATGCAATAAACGCGACATTTTCGAAAATTTATAAATTAAAACGTCTTCGTAAGTATATCAAGTGTGGTCTGGTATGAACCGTTGACTCTCCTGAATCGAATAAGACTATCGGCATCGAGATTGGACCGTTCGTTTAGAAGTTTAATTTGAACAGCCCTTTCTTTGCTATTTTTTTTAATTTACCAAGTTTGAGGGCGGATATCTCGAGAACCGCTGGGGCTAGGAGGCTGAGTGTGCGCTCATTGGAATCGGGAGAGTCCAACTAGTCTAGGCCTGTGCCTCAACACAAAAATGTTTCAAAAAAAAAAATTTCAGGAAAATGCAAGACATTGCTTTAGTGATCGTTATTTCGGTGTTTGAAAATTTAAAATTTATGTGAGCGTTATTAATTTTTGCCAAAATTTTTTTTCAAGTAAATGCCAGACACTGTCTTAAAGATCGTTTTTTCGGTCTTTTAAAATTTAAAATTTTTGTGAGCATTATTATTTTTTGACAACATTTTTTTGAGGAAAATGCAAAGCCTTGTATTAGTGATCGTTATTTCGGTCTTTGAAATTTTAAAATTTTTGTGAGCGTTATTATTTTTGCCAACATTTTTTTTCAGGAAAATGAATATAATTGTTCAAGTGATGGTTCAATCGGTCTTTGAAAATTTAAAAATTTTGTGAGCGGCATTAATTTTTGCCAAATTTTTTTTTTAGGAATATGCAAGACATTGCTTTAGTGATCGCTATTTAGGTCTTTGAAAATTTGAAATTTTTGTGAGTTATTAATAGAGATGGGAATTTAGGTTGTTGAAAAATATGTAAAATAGGTAAGATTTTAGGTTTTTAGGTTTTTATTTAATAACAGTAGCTGACGTTTATAATCTTTTTTAAACTTTATTATTAATGCATACAGTAATGTTGAGCGTCCACCTGGGTGCATCCGGAATTCTCAGACAGCTAGAACTGTGTGAATAGGTAAAACTGTCATATGCAATTTGCAATTGCAAATAGTTTTTATTATGGTTTATATTCTGTTTATGCTTTTTGCCAGCTTCATGTTGTATTAAATGAGATTGTTGTTCGCAGAGCACATACCTACATACATATACATATTAGAACAAATCAACTTTAAAACATAATCTTATATCAAATTTTGTACTTACAATTTTTGAACAAGATCTGCAAAACACACTGCCATGGTATATATGAAATATTTTCTCGATTCCTCTCACCCACTTTTTTAAAAGTTCAAGTTTTTTGAGTTTCGCTTTAGGTATTTTAATAGATGTAATGTCAAACAAAACACAAGCGTAAAACGGTGGCGAACATATCGACAGCGAAGTGGGCGTGCACTCTAAAGCCTTGTTTACATTTGGAAAGTTTACTGGCGGAAAGTACTTACCGCCAGTAAACTTACGATGTATAAACCAGAAAAACGTCTGTCAAGAAAGAAACTAAATAAGAAAGTAAGACGTTTTTTCTGGTTTACACATCGTTAGTTTACTGGCAGCAAGTACTTTCTGCCAGTAAACTTTCTAAATGTAAATGAGGAACATTGTATTAGGGATCGGTATTTCGGTCTTTGAAAATTTAATATTTTTGTGAGCGTCATTAATTTTTCGCAACATTTTTTTGAGGCGTTCTCGAAATGGAATTTAATCGAGATGGCTGTTACGATGTCGTAATACCGGTACACGGATGCATTTCTGCTGAAGACGCATCCTTAGAGATAAGATAGCTACGCTCCGCTCCATGTACGTACCATTAATTAAACACATTATTATTCTAGCGGTCATAGCTTTAACATTGTTAGACGTTAGGTAATTATTCAATCAAATAGTTGTTTTTTTTTTAAACTTATTTGTTATGTAAAAACCCATAACTGGCGCAGTCTGGCAGGATTGTCAAAACGGGGGGACAAAAATCGCTAATTCCGGTCCGATTCATTGGTTTGTTTGACGATCCACGCCCCACAAACATCTGACCACCATCGAGGGAACGCCGAGGGAGTCTAGCATCGACACCTTCAGGACCCACCGACGAGACGGAGAGCCCGAAGAAATCTAGCATCGATACCTTCAGGAACCCGCAGTCGAGAAAAAAACATGCAGATCGCATTAGCGCTGTAAGTCCACTCCTTTAATAATTAAAACTCCTTCCACATGAAGATTGATTTCCTTTAATTAATAATAATTATACTAAGTAAAAAATAAATAAATATTAAAATAAGCTTTCCAGTTAAATATTAGAATAAGCTTTGAAGTTAATGAGAAGAGAAAGAAGTAGAAGTCCATTACAAAGAGTAATAATTCAAGTAGAGATGACACTGCCACATATTCAAAAATTCCACTTAGACTCAATCCCGAATTTCGACGGAAATCCGGCAGCGCTAGCAATATTTATTCAATCAAGCGAATACATTATCCAAACGTTCGCATATAGAGCGAACGCTGATAACCCGCAGAATGTTTTTTTATTACGAGCAATAATCGGTAAATTAACAGGTAGAGCTTTAAATTTAGTTGGTAGTAGAGGTAACTTAAATAATTGGCTTGCAATTAAACAATTACTGTTACAATTCTTTGCTGACCAGACAGATGAAAATTGTTTGATAGGAGACCTATTACAAATTAAACAAGAAAGAAACGAAACCGCAATAAATTTTGGTAACAGATGTCAAGACATCTTAAGTTTATTGTTAACAAATATTCAACTAACGGAACCCGATCCGAACGCAAGACAAATTAAAACAAATCTGTATTCTAACCAAGCATTAAATGTATTCTTAAGAGGCCTTCACAACAATTTGCCAATCAGATATAAAAATCCTAATACATTAGAACAAGCTATTGCATTTGTAATACAGGAGGAACATTTCTCGTATGCTCAGCATAGTATTATGCGCAATACCAATAAAAATCAAGATTTTTCTATAAGTCGCAATAATCTCCGACCAGCGCAAAGAAATAGCTATCAATAATACAAATCCAACGCATAACAAATCATTGGCAATCGTAAAATCAAATCCATTCAATAACCCCCTTCAACAAAATACACGCCAAAATTATCAAAATACATTTAGACCAAATAACTTCCAAAACCCCAGACCAAATTACTTTCAAGCACCCAGACCAAATTACTTCCAACCCCCGAGACCATTCAATAATTATAACACGAATTATAACCAAAATAAACAACCTGATTCAAACTATAACCCCGAACCAATGGATACCTCATCTGGTAACACCAGAAGAACCGCATTTAAACAAAACAATATATTTAAACCAACTGGCAATCGAAATTTTGTATCACAAGAGTTATTTCATCAAGACATAGATGACGAATTTCAAGAGGAGACATATAATTATCACCAAAACTACGAAGATCAAGATCAAGAAAATTACTATCAAGAAAATGAAAATTATAACACAACGGACCACCGCGATGATGAATACGAAAATTTTCACATAGCCCCTTCTCACAATCAAACGTAATACACCTTACAACTTTAAATAACCTCGAATTACCATTTATTAAAATCCCCCATGTTAATTTAAAATTCATGATAGATACAGGATCATCAAAAATATGAATGAGCCCAAGGACAGTAAAAAAATATTACACCAATTTTATTCAAGAGCAACCATTTAAAATTAAATCCGCTCATCAGACAACAACTCATAGATACGTAGTTCACATCCCATTACCTAAAATTTTTAAGACAAAAAGTAACTTCACTTTTCAAGTTTTCGAATTCAATAATAACTACGATGGTTTAATCGGCATGGACCTATTAAAATATTTGAAAGCTAACATCGATTTAAAAAGAAATATATTATACATTCAAAATGGCCCCATACCCATCTATTTTGAAATCCCAAAATCAAAATCATTTAAATTAGAACCCAGACAGCAACGACTAATAAAAGTCCCTGTAAATTCACAATTAAATCGTGGAATAATTGAGTACACTAAATTAGTAATTAATTAGTAAATTAGTTACAATAAAAAATCGCGAAACTTTATTAACAATTACCAACAGTAACGACACGGTACGCGAAATAAATATTCAACCATTAAATGTTACGGAAATTGAAACTCAAGAATTAAACGAAATTCCACCTGAAGAATATTCAGAAGACGACTTTACAGCACATTCAGTGAGTGAAAATCAAGAATCATCAGGTATAAAAATATCATCAGACATAATTGATTCAAAACAGAATCAATATTTCATCTATGAACTATACATACAACCAAAACCAATAAAGATAGAAATTTTAGGAAAAATAAAAAGGTACCACATCCAGATCTCCAAAGAAAACAATGATCAAGAAATTATAAAATTCTTAAAAGAATTCACACCCGAAAATAAAACATACTTTTTCCATTTTGAAACAGAAAATTTGTTTTAGGCATTCAATAAAATTGTAAATAAATTATTTAATGAAAAAGGACCAGATATAATATATTGCACCGAACGAAGAGAACTTTTACACGAAGCCGACCTAATACAAGAAGCAATAAAATATCAACATGAAAGTAAGACCAATCATCGAGGAGTCACGGAAACACTCAAACATTTACAAAGAAAATATTATTTCCACCTAATGCAAGGACACGTTACAAATTACATAGCTAATTGTGACGTATGTAAAAAAAGTAAATACGAAAGAAATCCCCCCAGAATAGAAATGATGTTAACTGACACACCACATCGACCCTTTGAAAAAATACACATGGATGTATACACGGTAGAAAATACAAAATTCTTAACTTTCGTTGACGCTTTCACTAAATTAGGACAAGCAATTGAACTAAAATCAAAAAATTCCACAGACATCTTAAACGCATTAATTACATACTTTTCATACTACGGAACGCCCGAAACCATAACAATCGATCAAGGACTAGAATTCTATAACCACATAATGAAAGAATTACTAGAAGCACACAGAATTAAAATACATTTTAACACAGCTAATCAAGCTGAATCTAACGGATTAATAGAAAGATTTCATTCAACTATAGGAGAACACCTAAGACTATTAAAAACCAAACATAATGAACCAATCAATCAACTAATAAAATACGCGGTCATTGCATACAATAATTCAATACATTCGAGTACAAATTTAACACCTTTAGAACTAACACTAGGACACACGAAACTGAGAGACCCCTTTGATTTGCTTTATGACAAACAAATGTATAGCGATTACTTACAAAAACATAAAGAAAAATTATCACTAACTTATGAAAAAATTAATGAAAAACAATTGCAAAATAAAGAAAAAATAGTCAATAAAAGGAACGTGCAATGTAACAACCCATTTAAAGAAGGACAAACTGTCTATGAAACGAGCTATAAATACAAACGAAATAAAACCGGTGAAAAATTTAATGTACCATTTAAAATAATAAAATTACTAGCAGGAAATCGAGCAGAAACAGAAAATACAGATACAGAAACGATACAGAAAATTGGTCAAAACGTAAATTCAAAATCAGGACGGACAGTCCATCAAAAAAATCTAAGACAGCCGATTGTTACAGGCTCACCATCATCATCTTCGGCGAAGCCATCAACTTCACGAGATGCACCCGAATAAAATTCGATCACATAACCGACAATCCCGGAATGTTACCCTTAAAATTAGGAAAAGCTCAAAACACTAAAGATCAATGGACACTAATACAAATTTATGATTTATCAAACTTAAATATTGAATTCAATAAATTAACCAACAATTATAAAAAATTAAATACATCTTTTTACAATACGAAGCATGGACCTGCCTATGCCAATGAATTGTATAATTACAGATATTTGCTAGATTATAAAATCAGTCAAACTCAACATAAGTTCTCACAAATAACACCATCAACAAAAATTAGACAAAAAAGAGGTTTAATTAATGGACTAGGTTCCATATGGAAATCAATAACAGGACATTTAGATCAAGAAGACGCTGATAGATATGATAAAGTAATTATCCAATTAAAAGATAATCAGAAAAAAATTGTAAACGTAGCAGACCAACAAATTAGCATAACTCAAAAAGCCCTACATGTATTTAACGATTCAATGGTAAAATTACAACATAACCAAATTCGTTTGAATGAAAGAATATTACAGATAAGTGACATAATGGAACAAATTCGCATTGAGATAGTAGAAAACCATACATTTATTATGATATATGCTATTTTTAACTCATTACTAGCATCAATTGAGATAAAATCACAGATGCTAAATACAATTGAAAATGCTATTACTTTCTCGAAACTAAATACTCTACATCCATCAATTATTGATTATGATGAGTTAAAATTTGAACTAAAACGACTAAATTCTAAAACAGGACAATTCAAAATACCATATAATACTGACGATGAAAATATTATTAATTACTATTCAATAATTAATTTGTAAGCTTACGTGAACAAAAATGAAATCATTTTTATATTAGAGATACCTTTAGTAGAGAGGCTCTCTTACAATTATTATCAATTATATCTTTTACCAATGTAAATCCAAGATAACTACAACATAATTATTCCCAAATCCAAATACCTAATACTAAGTGAGACGTATTACGTGCAAATGAATATTCCATGCAAACAAGTCACACAAATGAACTACCTGTGCTACGCAGAAACAACAACACCATTATCAACGGATAACCCATGTAAAATAAATATAATCAATTTTGCTAATCAATATGACAACTGTGAAATAACTAAAACGCAGATAAAATCAATAAAAACCCAAAAACTTTCCAATAATAAGTGGTTAATAATTACTGAAAATCAAACAACATTATCAAGCAAATGTGAAAACAACGACGATAAATTAGTGCTACGCGGCACCTACATCGTAACAGTTCCTAACTCATGTGAGTTACACATCGATAAAACAATATTAAAAACTTATCGGAACATCAAAAACAAGATTAAGCACGTTAATCTTCCAAATATTAAAATAAATAAAGACGACAACAACAACAGAATGGATACGCCAATTATCCCGATTCAACTGGATGACTGGACGATCGACGTTCAACTTCAACATACCAGGCAGCAGCTTTAAGCAGTCGAACCCGCGACTTTTCATTACGATAATATTAGTGTTTACACGATTTTAATTTACATAATGTTCATGATACTTGTATTATATATTTTCAGAAAATTCTATCCATGCTTAAGGGAAAAAAATAACAAAATTGTCAGAAAAATAAATGACCCTCTTAATGAGATTGAACTGAAAAATTAAGGTGATCAACCCTAATTTTTCCTCTTATGCGGGGAGGTGTTACGATGTCGTAATACCGGTACACGGATGCATTTCTACTGAAGACGCATCCTTAGAGATAAGATAGCTACACTCCGCTCCATGCATGTACGATTAATTAAACACATTATTATTCTTGCTGTCATAGCTTTAACATTGTTAGACGTTAGGTAATTAGTCAATAAAATAGTTCGTTTTTTTTTAAACTTATTTGTTATGTAAAAACCCATAACTTGGCAATGAACGCGACATTTTCGAAAATTTCAAAAATTAAAACGTCTTCGTAAGTATATCAAGTGTAGTCTGGTATGAACCGTATGACTATCCTGAATCAAATGAGACTATCGCCATCGAGATTGGACTGTTCGTTTAGAAGTTTAATTTTAACAGCCTTTTTTTGCTATATTTTTAAATTTGCCATTTTTGAGGGCGGATATCTCGAGTACCGCTAAGGCTAGGAGGCTGAATATGTGCTCATTGGAATCGGGAGGGTCCAGTTAGTCTAGGCATGTGCCGTTAGGGTTATTTGGAGCAACTCGAAAAATCGCGATTTTTCGGATTTTTATTTTAGTCGACTTGATCGGAAAATCATCGATTTTACATTTTGCCATCTGGGCGGTCTGCCAAGTGGCAAATTTTCAAATCATTCTATAAGTACTTAGCCCTGTATATATCGCATATTTTGAGCGCTCGTTCATTCTCGTAATCCCACAACTCCCCGAGTTATCTCGCTTTTCGTGAAAAAAGTACGTTTTTTTGAAAAATATTTCTCTCTTCTGAAAGCCCCCCTGTACAAACGCGATCGCCTACGGGGGCCCACTATGGCTCATTCTGCTTGTACTTGGGCCCTCTATGACCCCTCCGAATTTTGTCCGAATCAGTTTAGGCGTTCTCGAAATGGAATTTCATCGAGATGGCAAGAAACGCGACATTTTCGAATATTTCGAAAATTAAAACGTCTGTGACTTAATAACGTTTATGACTTAAAAAATAGCGACTTTTCGGATTTTTATTTTAGTCGATTTTATCGGAAAATCATCGATTTTACGTTTTGCCATCTAGGTGGTCTGCCAAGCGGCACATTTTCAAATCATTCTATGGGGACTTAGCCCCGTATATGGCGCATATTTTGAGCGCCGTTCATTCTCGTAATCCCACAAGTCCCCGAGTTATCTCGTTGTTCGTGAAAAAAGTACGTTTTTTTGAAAAACATTTATCTCTACTCAAGGCCCCCCTGCACAAATGCGATCGCCTATGGGCGGCCACTGTGGGTCATTGTGCTCATATTTTGGCCCTCTATGACCCCTCCGAATGTCGTCCGAATCAGTTGAGGCGCTCTCGAAATGGAATTTCAACGAGATGGCAAAATACGCGACATTTTCGAAAATTTCGCAAGTTAAAACGTCTTCGTAAGTATATCAAGTGTGATCTGGTATGAACCGTATGAGTCTCCTAAATCGAATGAGACTATCGGCATCGAGATTTCACCGTTCGTTTAGAAGTTTAATTTTAACAGCCATTTTTTGCAATTTTTTAAATTTCGAAAATATGAGGGCGGATATCTTGAGAACCGCTGGGGATAGGAGGCTGAATGTGTGCTCATTGGAATCGGGAGGGTTAAATTAGTCTAGGCATGTGCCTCTCAGGTTATTAGGACCAACTCGAAATATCGCGATTTCTCGGGTTTTCATTTTAGTCGATTTGATCGGAAAATCATCGATTTTACGTTTTCCCATGTGGGTGGTCTGCCAAGAGGCACATTTTCAAATCATTCCATGGGGACTTAGCCCCGTATATAGCGCATATTTTGAGCGTACGTTCATTCTCGTAATCCCACAACTCCCCGAGTTATCTCGTTTTTCGTGAAAACAGTATGTTTTTTTAAATAATATTTATCTTTTCTCAAGGCCCCCCTGTACACACGCGATCGCCTACGGGGGCCCACAATAGCTCATTGTGCTTGTATTTTGGCCCTCTATGACCCTTCCGAATTTCGTCCGAATCGGTTGAGGCGCTCTCGAAATGGAATTTCATCGAGATGGCAATAAACGCGACTTGTCGAAAATTTCGCAAATTAAGACGTTTTTGTAAGTATATCGAGTGTGGTATGGTATGAACCGTATGAGTGTCCTGAATCGAATGAGACTATCGGCATCGAGATTGGACCGTTCAGAAGTTTAATTTTAAGAGCCCTTTTATGCTATTTTTTTAAATTTCCCAACTTTGAGGGCGAATATCTCGAGAACCGCTGAGGCTAGGATGCTAAATGTGTGCTCATTGAAATCGGGAGGGTCCAATTAGTCTAGGCCTGTGCCTCTAAGGTCATTAGGAGCAACTCGAAATATCGCGATTTTTCGGATTTTTATTTTAGTCGATTTGATCGGAAAATCATCGGTTTACGTCTTGCCATCTGGGTGGTCTGCCAAGAGGCACATTTTCAAATCATTTTATGGGGACTTAGCCTCGTATATAGCGCATATTTTGAGCTCTCGTTCATTATCGTTATCCCAAAACTCCCCGAGTAATTTTGCTTTTCGTGAAAAAAGTCCGTTTTTTTGAAAAACATTTCTCTCTTCTCAAAGCCTCCCTGTACAAACGCAATCGCCTACAGGGGCCCAATATGGCTCAATGTACTTGTATTTTGGCCCTCTCTGACTCCTCCGAATTTCGTCCGAATAGGTTAAGGCGCTCTCGAAATGGAATTTCATCGAGATGGCAAAAAACGCGACATTTTCGAAAATTTCGCAGATTAAAACGTCTTCGTAAGTCTATCGACTGAGGTCTGGTATGAACCGTATGAGTCTTTTGAGTCGAATGAGACTATCGGCATCGAGATCGGACCGTTGGTTTAGAAGTTTAATTTTAACAGCCCTATTTTGCTATTTTTTAAAATTTCCCAACTTTGAGGGCGGATAAATCGAGAACCGCTTGTGCTAGGAAGCTGAATGTGTGCTCATTCGAATCGGGAGGGTCCAATTAGTCTAGGTCTGTACCTCTCAGGTATTTTAGTCAATTTGATCGGAAAATCATAGATTTTACGTTTTGCCATCAGGGTGGTCTGCCAGGAGGCACCGTATATAGCGCATATTTTGAGCGCTCGTTCATTCTCGTAATCCCAAAACTCCCTGAGTAATCTCGATTTTCGTGAAAAAAGTACGTTTTTTTGGAAAAATATTTCTCTTTTCTCAAGGCATACCTGTACAAACGCGATCGCCTACAGGGGCCCACTATGGCTCATTGTGCTTGTATTTAGTCCCTCTATGACCCCTCCGAATTTTGTCCGAATCGGTTGAGGCGCTCTCGAAATTGAATTTCATCGAGATGGCAAAAAACGCGACATTTTCGAAAAATTCGCAAATTAAAACGTCTTCGTAAGTATATCAAGTGAGGTCTGGTATGAACCGTATGAGTCTCCTGAATCGAATGAGACTATCGGCATCGAGATTGGACGGTTCGTTTGGAAGTTTAATTTTAACAGACCTTTTTTGCAATTTTTTTTAAATTTCTTAACTTTGAGGGTGGATATCTCGAGAACCCCTGGGGCTAGGAGGCTGATTGTGTGCTAATTGGAATCGGGATGGTCCAATTAGTTTGGGCATGTGCCTTTACGCAAAATAAATTTACACTTTACACTTAAGTGGTCGTTATTTTGCCAAATTTGTTTTAAGTAAATGCACGACATTGCTTTAGTGATCGTTATTTCGGTGTTTGAAAATTTAAAATTTTTGTGAGCGTTATTATTTTTGGCAAAAATTTTTTTCATGAAAATGCATATAATTGTTCCAGTGATCGTTAAATCGGTCTTTGAAAATTTAAAATTTTTGTGAGCGGAATTAATTTTTGCCAAAAATTTTGTTCAGGAAAATGCAACACATTGTCTTAAAGATCGTTTTTTCGGTCTTTGAAAATTTTAAATTTTTGTGAGAGTTATTATTTTTTGACAGAATTATTTGTTAGGAAAATGCAAAACATTGTATTAGGGACCGGTATTTCGGTCTTTGAAATTTTAATATTTTTGTGAGAGTCATTAATTTTTCGCAAAAAATTTTCGAGGCGTTCTCGAAATAGAATTTTATCGAGATGGCAAAAAACGCGACATTTTCGAAAATTTCGAAAATTAAAACGTCTTCATAAGTATATCAAGTGTGGTCTGGTATAAGCCGTGTGACTCTCCTGAATCGAATGAGATTATTGGCATCGAGAATGAACCGTTCGTTTAGAAGTATAATTTTAACAGCCCTTTTTTGCTATTTTTTAAATTTCCCAATTTTGAGGGTGGATATCTCGAGAACCGCTGGGGCTAGGAGGCTGAATGTGTGCTCATTGGAATCGGGAGGGTCCAATTGGTCTAGGTATGTGTCTCTCAGGTCATTTATAGCAACTCGCAAAATGGCGATTTTTCGGATTTTTATTTTAGTCGATTTGATCGGAAAATCGTCGTATTTACGTTTTGCCATCTGGGAGGTCTGCCAAGTGGCACATTTTAAAATCATTTTATGGGGACTTAGCCCCGTATATGGCGTATATTTTGAGCGCTCGTCCATTCTCGTATTCCCAAAACTTCCCGAGTTATCTTGCTTTTCGTGAAAAAAATACGTTTTTTGAAAAATATTTCTCTCTTCTCAAGCCCCCCCTGTACAAACCCGATCGCCTACGGGGGCCCACTATGGCTCATTGTGCTTGTATTTGGGGCCTCTATGACCCCTCCAAATTTCGTCCGAATAGCTTAAGGGGTTCATAAAATGGAATTTCATCGAGATGGCTAAGAACGCGACATTTTCGAAAACTTCGAAAATTAAAACGTCTACGTAAGTATATCGAGTGTGGTCTGGTATGAACCGTATGACTTTCCTGAATCGAATGAGACTATCGGAATCAAGATTGGACCGTTCGTTTAGATGTTTAAATTTAACAGCGCTTTTTGTTTTATTTAAATTTCCCCAATGATCTCGAGCGGATATCTCGAGAACTCAGGCTAGGAGGCTGAGAGTGTGCTCATTAGAATCGGGAGGGTCCAATTGGTCTATCCATGTATCTCTAAGGTCATTTGAAGCAACATAAAAAATCGCAATTTTTCGGATTTTTATTTTAGTCGATTTAATCGGAAAATCATCGATTTTACGTTTTACCTTATGGGTGGTCTGCCAAGTGCTTTATTTTCATTATTCTATGGAGACTTATCCCCGTATATGGCACATATTTTGAGCGCTCGTCCATTGTCGTATTCCCACAACTCCCCGAGTTATCTCGCTTTTCTTGAAAAAAAGTACGCTTTTTAGAAAAATATTTCTCTCTTCTTAACGCCTCCCTGTACAAATGCGATCGCCTACGGGGGCCACTATGGCTTAATGAGCTTGTGCTACATGTAAAAACTTTGATGTATGTAAAGATATATCTGTATATATTTTCCAAGAAATTGTTTAGAAACTTTAACTAATAAATTATAATAAATAAATATATATATATATATATATATATATATATATATATATATATATATATATATATATATATATATATATTTATAATATAATAAATTAACTAATCAAGATATATTCTAATATTACATTACCTTATTTAAAAGAAGAACTAGATACTTTTATTGAAATATGGGACCTACTAAAACAAAATATTTGTGATGTGTTTACAAAATCTTGAACTAGAGATGGAGTGTATAGAAGAACATATAGAAGACTCGGTGAAGCAAGTGTTGGAAACAAATTTGGATTTCGGAACATGTAAAAGTTGTAAGAACTGTGCTAGTTTGTGTTATGTCATTTGTAAATATAATTTATTTCGAGAATGGGGTACTCTTTAGCTCTAGCGTATAAGTATTGTTTAATACTTCCGATATCGCAAGTGTTATGTGAAAGATATTTCTGCAAGCTAAATTATGTAGAAAATAGATTAAGATCGACAATAGCCTACCGATCTTGAGGCTTTTATGCGAATGAGTTGTGAGAAAGAGATTTTTTATTCAGTATATAATGAAGAAATTATAACAGCTAGGAAAATCTAGTTCTCTTCTCTAAAAAAAGTTATTGTTTTAAAATAAGAATATTATATTTTGTTATTTCTTGCTTATTTAAGTTTTAAAATTTACTACTTAGTTGTGCAATACATATAGTTTTTTTATTGTAGAATAAATTTGCAGACGGTTTTATTTAGTTTCGTTAAAACCTCTACAAATTGATACTTCACACTGATAATAACTAGTTCTTTTAATTTTTATCCGCACTTCATGTATGGCGCCGGTAACTGTATTTCCTGCGCAGATTTTGCTAGTCCCATCCGCCCCTGGTTGCAGTATCTCAGTAATCTGCGATATGCTGACAAAACCCTACATATAGCAAAAAGCATCCCTGAATTAAAAACCTTACTTAATAAAACATAATATGGAGATCTGATGTCTTCGACAATTTATTAATAAACCCAAACCAAAATGATGCTGATCTACCGTGCTTTGACCCTGTAACTCAACACTACACACGTCGATAAGTGAGAAGTAGTGGATAAAAGTATGTATGTTGGATCCATGATTACCGACACACGTACGTAATAAAAATAAGTTCTCAATAAATATTAATTGTTCTGATAGTAATATAAACTAATGTGAAATGTTTAAAACAACTTATTTCATGAACTAGAAATTGAAAATGAATCTATAATATCATCAAAGTTTAATCTTTTGCCAAGTTGTGATTCGATGGTCAGAATTGCCACATCCTTCAGGCGTTCTCCAGTCATGGTGGACAAGAGCTTGTATAGTTGTTTGTTCTTTTTATTCTTTTCAACACGGAAAACAACCTTTCTGCTGAACAGTTGGATGCAGGGATTGTAAAAAAATGTCTCAAGGCGATGTCAACATAACGGTAGTTTGTTATCATGTAGTACTTCGCAAATATTAAAGTACCTATTGTTTTGGACATGTTTTGTTACATTCCTTTCAAAAATCCAAAAAAAAATGAATATACTCCTGAGGCGAAACTAGACTGTGTCAGAGCGCCCCCCAACCCCCCTGATGAAACTATTGATGCATATTATTTTGCGGTTGTAGCCGATGATAGTAGAACAGAAGTTAAATTAAGAATGATGGTAAATCATATTTATGCCATTAAGGCAGTTAAATTAACATATCCGACAATTTTAAAATATTTTAAAGAATGTTCATCTGACCCAACATCAAAAGGCTAGATGCGCTGCTCATTAAAAATTGTACCATTTTGTGTGTTCTTACCATCTTGTTGTGTTCTTATATTGGAACAAATTCTTGAAGTCGCTTCAGGAGTGCATCAATTGCTTCAGAGTGAAAAGTTTGATTGATCTTAAGCTTCTCTTAGTATTAAAAGTTTAATTGTAACCTTCGAAACTCTGGGGCAAAATGAACAATACTTTGATAAATTATATAAAAATAAATAATTTTTTTCGAAAACTGTCACCAAAAGTTGACATTTACGTTGAATTTTCAGTTGACAAAGACAAAGTCTTTTTCGTTCTGGAACATAAAGCAAATGTCAAAATAATATGTCAATTATTCAACTTACATTTATAATTTTAATAATTAAATACATAACATACGAAAACTATGTTGTACCTACTACATGTAAATTGAAAGTGCCGATATTGCAGTGAGTAAAATTTATGCCAGATCCAATGCTGTCCGTTATCGTAGCGTTCAGTACTGGTTGTTCAATGCTGTAATTGTTCAACTTCCGCATGCGTCTGCTGAAGCTGGTAACAATTTATTTGACTTTTATATCCAATAATTCCAAATATAAATGAATTGTTGTGCATAACAAAATTGTCGTGTTGTATTGCAGTTTTCTACAGTTTTCGAAAAAATCTTGTTTGTATCTCGTTTATATCTCAAAAGTGGCATTTCGCGTTCTAGATACAAAAATAACTATTATAGTATTATAGTATAAATAATAATTGTACCTCCTTAATTTTATTACTTAAATTGTAGTATTAATGAACCTTAATATGAGAAATAACACAAAATTAAGTTTTTGTTCGAAAAGCAGCAAGGAACTGAAAGAGATAAAACAGAGTCATGAAAGCGAAAACGTAGAAAAACATCACAATCATTCTTGTAGTATGATGATACTTGTTCAATTGACAAAGTTAATTTTCGAAGTAATATTTACGACTAAATGTTAGATAAAATGTTCATAGAATTTAAAGTGAAATCTTCCGAAAAACTAAAATATTCTAAGAGTACCTACTGAAGCTTTGCACACAATGTCAGAGTGCTTCTTGACGTTGAACTATTAAAGAATTTTATAACGCTTGATTGATTCTGAAATTTTCTCTGGCAATCAATTCTACATCTCCTGCTCTGGTTTCATGTGACTGGATTTTTCGTTTTTTTTCTGTTCGTTTCATCTTCATACTAAGTTACTTTCGCTTTCACTAGTGCTCAATTTACATAAATGTTAAATTTTGCTCCAATACATTTTACACTGACACGGTTGATAGATCGATCTCAGAATATTGTAGCTTATTACTTTATACGTTAAATCGAGATAACATATATCAGTGACACAGCATTAATAACACACAAAAAATGACCAGATGACACAATAGACCCACATCAAATACTGACTGACAAAACAAATGACAACTGACACTACTGACAACTGTTCAACAAATGGAGCAGGCGGTTGCCAAGCATATGGGACCCCCGGTCCCCTTGTAAAGGTCCCCAGATTAGTTTATAGATGTCACCACGAGTGCCGGAGGATTGTCACACGTGTGGATAGATATGCCCACGAGTCCCATAAAATGTTCACATCTATAATGTTAGGGTGTAGTGATACTGACGCGCATGCGCATATGCACAACGAGTCAAAGGATCACGTCTGATCTCGCCATTTACAGAGAATTTTTCGAACAAGCGCCATTGCTAATAGATTGTTTCGAAGCTTTTTTCAAAGCTGTTATTGAACTCACCTGCTGTTTTAATTATCAATCATAAGCATAAAACTACATTCGCTACCTGTAAATTAGTAGAATTTGTAAATAAAATACTAGATTGTTTGAGTTTCACAGAATTATTGCTAATAACCAACAATTGTTTCGGCATAAAGTGGTTTCATCAGGTTGATTAATAGTGATATGGCGAAACAATTGTTGCAGTTATTATCAATAAATCCGGGAATCCCAAACAACCTAGAGTTTTATTTATCACATCATGTATCTGCTTCATCAACCTACTATTCAATTAATAATTAACTTGTTTGTTCGCTAATACATTCACGGTTCTGGTCTGCCCTAATGGCAGTTTGTTATACCCAGGACTGAGGGAACCGAAAATATAATCGAGAGTCATATTCAATCGTTTTAATCGTTCAACACTACACAGTCTAACTCAACCTTAGTTACATTCAATCTTCGGACACTAAAATGTAATCTTTGAAAACTATAAGTATTATTCCAACGCTACACCAGATATATTGTATCGTCCAGTTCATACTTAAACAAATACCTATTAAAGCATCAACGGAGTAGTTTAATTTGTGTTCCAACAACCGTCGGTGACGAGAACACACTTGAAAAATTCGAGTCACGAACCATTAATGCAACTGAGAGAAATGCCAGGGGTGCACTGCAGTATGTAATTAAAATTGGTACACAAATTTGGTAATTTGGTGATTCATTTGACCATTGGTGTTCTGAACAACTTTGTGTATTTCCTAATAATACCAATAATAATATTAATTGAGTGATAGTAAATGTATTATGGCATACATATTTTAATAAATAACTTGCGATCTAAAATGTTTATGTTTCTCAGATGAATTCGCAATTCCTAATTAACAAAAAATGTGCGATTCTTGGTTGTGGACGAAACATTTCTGATCCAAACATACGTTTGCATTCCTTCCCGAGTAATCTTAAATTAAGGTCGAAATGGGTCGAAATAGCCAAAAATCCACATTTGATTGGAAAAGGTCGTACTACTCTCATACATTATCGTGTCTGCGATACTCACTCTGAGACCCGTCCATACGCAACGCCTGAGAGGAAATCTCTGAATCGAAATATGGTTCCTAAAATTAATCTTCCACTGCACAATGTCCATATGCAAGCGGGAAATAATTCTAGCATAGCTCCACAGTCTGTTTCAGTACTGCGCGATACAACATCACCACTTGGAATTGTCTCACCTGAGCCTTATCACCGAACACCAGGTATTGTATTCAGCAAAATTTAACTTTAACAGTAACAATGTGTTATCAATGGTCCCTCTTCTAGGAAAGAACAATGTCTAGTTTAACATTCCCACAGTTAAAATAAGACGTTCAACGCAGCTTGGTATTTTGAAACGAATTGGTGTGAATCGAAAAATTCTATTAAGCCCACGGAAAAAAAATGTATGTAGAGTCTGTTAAAAAAACCAGAATAGTATCTAGGTTAACACACCTGCTCAGTAGTAAAAAGCTACTTACCGATAATAATCTAATTACTTTGTTAGAAAATATGACATTTTCAAAAGTTGCACAAACATTTATAATGTCACAGTTTAGAAAAGATAAGAAACACTGGTCACTGAGAGAAATTGTTTCGTTTCTGGCTTTATTTAAAAAGTTTTCCAAAGCGTATACATTTCTGGGCAATATTCTAGACCTTCCCTCACGACGAACATTAACAAGGTCGTTGGCACAGTTTCAGTTTGATGTAGGTGTTAGTAATTCAATGATGAAGCATTTGTCGACAATTAGCCGTAAACTGAAATCGTTGTGTTTTTATTTTTGACGAGATGGCAATAATGCCACATTTAGACTTCCACCCCGTCAGGAACTATTTCGGGTTTTGTTAATTATGGGCAGGGAATGAATAGGAAAATTGCAGATCACGCTTTGTGTTTTATGGTCAAAGGCATTAATAGCAGATTGAAGCAACCCGTACCATATTAGTTTGTTCAATCAACTTGTCCCGCATCAGAATTGGGTGTTATCATTAAATCTGTTATTAAACGAATTCATGATGAGACACAATTAATTATCCTTGCGACTGTCAGTGACCAGGGCTCTACCAACAGGGGGTCAATTCGTAGTTTGGGGGAAAATTATCGATTTAATGTTGATGGTAAGGAAATTTTACATATTTTTGATCCCCCTCATTTGATAAAATGTCTTAATAATATTTTTTTAACTAAGGATATTATGTTTGATGGGAATATCGCGAAATTTAGTGACATTATTGATATGTATCGTGCAGACAAAGAAAGTGTTGATGGCATTAAGGTTTGTTAAAGATTAACAAATGCACACATAAATCCAGAGGGCCGGGCAAAAATGAGAGAGAAAGTTAGATGTGCAGATATTTTCTACATCAGTAGCTCGTGGTTTACATAATGCTGCTTTACATAATGTTGTTGAAAATGCCATCAATACTTACAAATTGGTCATATTTTTTGATAAATTATTTGATTTATTAAATTCAACTTGCCGCGCTGCAAAGCCCCTTAACAAACCTCTTAGCGAACGTTCACCCCATTTAGAATTTTGGAAAGACGCTAAAGTTAAAATTCGCAAAATTGTTTTTATAAAAGATTCCCAACTCTGTACCAATCCTCCATCCATTTACAACTTCATTGTCACTATAACAAATATGGAACTTCTATGGAACAAAATGAAAGCGGCGGTATTTACATATCTTTCTACCCGCTCCGTTAATTAGGACCCAATCGAAAATATTTTTTGTGTGGTAAGAGGGTTTGTGCGGTAATAACTCGTGTCCTACCACTTCTGAATTTGGAGGTTCATTGAAAACTGCCATGATTAGCCGTGAAAACCGCCGTGAGGACGATGACGGTAATTTCTTGTTGCCACTTGTAGAGCTTTTCCCATCCTGAAGCCCCATTATCTACATCAGTTCCGTCTACTTCTTCATCGTCTCATGTAGCCCTTGTCCTTGAACAAAGTGTCCGAAATTCCTACTGTGAACATAGTGAAGCTACAAAACATATTCGTACACATGTCAGTACATACATTGCAGGTTTTATAGCTAGATGGGTTATTAAAGGAGTTCCAAATTGTCAAAATTGTAAACAATATTTCATTACTGACACTCCAGGCCCCAAACATTCGTTAATTACATTGAAAGATAACGCAAATAAATTATGCTACCCTACTGAAATATTAATACATGGAGTAGAGTTTTCAAATAAAGAAATAACTTCAATTTTTATGTCACATTGCAATACTAAATTTATTATAAAATTAATTACTGAACAATTGAAGTCACCTTTTGGTATTTATTATTTGGCACATGAAGTGCAAAATGCCAATGAATTTAAAAATAGTTTAAGTATAATCATTGTTAAACAATTAGTTTCAGTAATTAATAGAAAAATGTCGAGAAAGGAAATTCTTCACGACACTGCTATCGACAAATATTTATACAGTTTGGGCCCAAAATTTTTAAAAAGTAGCTTTTTATATTGTGGTGCTAATTGAGGTGAGTCAAAATTGTCCGACTCTATATACTTATATTTCTTAATCTCTTTTACATTTAAGGTGTCTTTCATAACATTTTGTTTCGTAGCATACAGCTGACGTGACTACCAGCATTTTGTAGGTGGTAGGTTGAACGATTTTAGGTGGTGGGATGTCGTAAATGCTTCATATGGTCAGGTGCAGTGTAATCTATTGTGAGGTGACACATGTATTGAAATTGCAATTAGTTAGTGTGCTTTGTACAATTGTGTTTTGGTATTATATTATTATAGTTTAGCACGGCGAGCCTAGCTGGCCCATGGCTTGTTTGGTTATTTCCTTCCATATCCTCTTATTCAGCGCTTTCTGTTCCCATCCTATGATGTTTAGTTTCTTCACATCCTTCGACACGTCCTCCTTCCATCTGGTTCTTGGTCTTCCCTTCCCCCGCTGTCCTCCTATTGTGCTGTTCAATACCATCCTGGGAATTCTCATTTCCTGCATTCTATGCACGTGACCCAACCACCGTAACCTTTGGACTTGGATTACCCCAATTATATTTGTTTCGTTAAACAGTTCCCTCACTTCACTATTAGTTCTCCTTAGCCACATATCTCCTACTTTTTTTCCTCCAAAAATCTTTCTCAGTACCTTTCTTTCCCATATTTCCAACCTCGTCTGATCCCTCTTATTTAGGATCCATTTTCGCAGGAATACGTTACAGTAGGTCTTATTACCGTTTTGTATAGCTTCACTTTCGCGTTCCTGGAGATGTTCTTATTTCTCATCAGTCTGTTCAGCCCCCCCAAACACCTGTTCCCTGACATTATCCTTGCATCGATCTCCTTATCGATGCTAGGCTCTCTTGTAAATAGTGTGCCTAGATATATGTATCTGTCCACTTCTTCAAATTTTAGTTCTTCGTTATTTGGTTTTATTGTTACATAGTTTCCTTTTTTGAATTCCTTACTAGTCCACTCCATATACTTTGATTTGTCCTGATTCATTATTAATCCCATTTTTCTTGCCGTTTCTTCCAGCCTACTAGTTGTATTCATTACTTCTTCCTTGATACTCGCTAGTATCACCACATCGTCCGCAAATGCTATAAGTTGGTGTTTTTTCGATATACCAGACCACTTCTGTTGACGTTGGCCTCCCTCATTGCTTTTTCTATTACAACACTAAAGAGAATGGACGATAACGGATCTCCTTGTCTTAGTCCTTGTTTGATTATGAACTTTTCCGTTGTATTATTATTTATTTTTACCATACTTTCCGTTTCTTGTAGTGTCATTTCTACCATACTTAATAACTTACTGCTGGCTCCAATCTCTTGCAGAGCTGTGTAAATCGCTACCCGTTTTACTCTGTCATATGCTTGCTTAAAATCTATAAACATCATCATTGTTGATTTTTTAAACTCGAAACTTTCAGCTTGGATTTCTCTCATTGTAAATATTGCATCAGTAGTACTCCTTCCCCGTCTAAAGCCACATTGAATTCTCCTATTTTATCCTCTATTTCTTCCACCAGCTTATTCTTTATGCGTGTTGCCATTACTTTGTATCCTATATTTAGTAGCGAAATACCCCTATAGTTCTGACAGTCACTTTTGTTCCCCTTCTTGTGCACTGGACATATTATAGCTTCCTTCCACTCCCTCGGTATCGATTCTCTTTTCCACATTTCCTCTAGTAGCCTGTGCATATGCTCAACCACACTTGATCCTCCATATTTCAATAATTCTGTTGTTACTCCATCACTGCCTGGGCTCTTATTATTTTTCATTTTCAATATTATTTCCTCGATCTCCTTACTTGGTGCCCTCTCTATATTCTGCTGTTTATTACCTACCCTCTTGTGTTGTCTCTCTCTCTCAAATTCTTCGCTTTCTCCGTTCAACAACTCATCAAAATATTCCCTCCATCTGTTTAATTGTTCCTCTTCTCCCGCAATCATTTCACCACTCTTCTCCACATAAAATACTGCCTTGGGTTGAAATCCTTTCCTTTCATTCCGTACCTTTTGATACAGATTTCTGACTTGCTTACTTGCGTTTTCAAAGTGCTTTCTTTTCTTAGCTCTTAATAGTTTCTTTGTTTTCCTCCTTTGTTGTTCGTATAACTTTTTTGCACTTTCATTTCCTTGTTTTATCATTATTGATCGCAATTTTTTTCTACTATCCAACTCTCTCTTGCATTCCTCATCGAACCAATTGTTTTTCCTCTGATTTTTGCCCTTATTACACTTTTCAGCGGCTTCTTTTAACTTTCTTTTCATCAGCATCCAATCTTCGTCTATATTATCATTTCGTACCACATTTTTCATTTCTTCGGAAATGAGTTTCTCGTATTTTTCCTGCTCTTCCTTAGAATTCAATCTCATTGCTCTGTTGTTCGTTCTCTCCCTTTTCCTTTTATTTCGGATATCCGGTATTACTTGTATCATTTTTGCCCCTACCATATAATGATCGGTGTCAGCATCCAGACCCCTATACGATCTAACCTTCCTTATAGCCTTTTCTTCTGGTTTCTCTATTAGGATATGATCAATCTGGTTCACCGTTTTCCCGTCTGGTGATCGCCACGTTCCCTTGTGGATTTCCTTCCTTTCATAAAATGTACTTATAATACTCAAATTTCTGTCTGTTGCGAAATCTATTAGCAATGTTCCATTTTCATTTGTTGTCTCATGCTTACTATACTACCCTATTATTGGCCTATAACCCACTTCCCTACCTATTTTGGCATTTGCATCACCCAATATTATTTTCATGTCGTACTTAGGAATTTTTTCGTACACTTCCTCTATCTGATTATAGAAGTCTTCTTTCATTTCTATATATTTTTCCTCTGAGAGTGCATGGAAGTATACAAAAGTAATTTTCTGGTACCTCCCCCTTATTCTCAGCATGCATATCCTGTCTGATATTGCCTCAAAGCCTATAATTAGTGGCTTCATCTTTTTATTTATTAAAAATCCTGTGCCCAACCTCCTGTTACTTCCTACACTTTTAAGAAACACCATGTTTTCAACCTCTATTGCTTCTTGTCCGATTTGTTTCGTTTCTTGTAGTGCTGTGATATCAAATTGGTTCCTTTCCAACTCCTTTGCCAAATGCTTTAGCCTCCCCTCTCCATAAGTTCCTCTCACGTTCCACGTTCCAATTTTTATATTTTCCCCCTTCCTGTTTCTACTACCTTCTTCTTCCTTGCCCATTTCCTTTGTCAATTTCCTGTCATTGCTAGGTTTTACTTTTAGCATTTCTCTTATGAACTCTTGTTTCCCTTGCATTCCTCTAATGTTCCAGTCCTTTTTCGTTGCCAGGGTCTCTCTCCTTTGTTTCTTCTTTGTTGTTTTTAGTTTTTTGCACTGTCCCTATTTCCGACCTCTGTTAGTTTATCTGTTTGAGGGTTCCATCTGTATTCAGTTCCATTTAACACTAATTTCTTATACCCCACTTTTACTCTATTGCCTTTGTTGGTTTCTTCTCTAGCAATGTTTCTGATTTTTATTTGTATGCCTCTTTCCGCTAGTGTTAAATCATTGTCCATGTATATTTTTGAGTTTCGTAGTTTGTTACTTTTTGCTTTCATGATTTCTTCTTTTTTCTCCCATGACTCTATTTCCATTATTATCATCCCTGCTTTCGTACCTTTGTTTATCACGTATGCCTTGGCAATCGTTGGGTCTATTACTATATCTTTCTTTACAAAACTTTCCACTTCTTCCTTTATATCTGCTCCTTTTAGTTGCAATCCTTTAAGTACGATGTTATTTTTCCTCTTTTCCTTTTCCATTTTTTCCATCCAGCTTTCTAGTTTTTCTATTTTAGTCACCATTTCTCGTTTATCAATCTCCCACCTGTCTTCTTTCATTCTGTTTTCGTTTCTTAGTTCCTTTATCTCAGTTTTTATTTCTTCATTGCTTTTCATTACCTTGGCCAACATTTCTTCATTGCTTTTCATTACCTTTGACAACATTTCTTTCAATTCCTCCATATCTGCCCCTTCTCCTGTTGGTACTTTACAATTTCTCTTTTCTTCTTTCCTCCTTTCTTCTTCTATTTTCCTTTGCTCTGGTGATCTGCGCGTTTTCTTTGAGATGCTGAACCCCTCTTTCTCTTCACTCCTTTTCCTTATCTCTCCTCTAGTGGTCATTTATTTCGTTTTCCCTCGCTTCAAAAAGTTACGGAAAAATTTATCTAAGCCGGTCCTGTCTCTTACCTGACTACGCGCGCGCCGCGCGAGGCCCGCCACCCAGATCGACTCTTCGGAGGCAACTTAACCTCTCTGCGCCTCCTTTGCTTTCCGTCTTTTCTTCCTACTTTTGATGTTATTGGTCCTTCTGTTATGTTTCTTGGTATTATATAGGGATGATAAAAGTAATTTATCTTAGAATTAAATGTTTTCCCTATTTGTTTATTGTTTCGGATGAATGATAATTGTCATTTTCAAAACATGTGTCTACGGATGACTGTTTCATTATTAAATGCATTTGTAATTTCTTTAATAACCTAAGTTGTGCAGCATAAGATAAAGTTCTTCCATTTCCATTATAATATTATTATTAAATTAGTCATATTCAATGTTCATTGTGTTGGTTTACATTTGATTCATTTTTTTTTAAATTTATTGTGTCAACTAAGATTTATATAAAGGTAAAGCCGTACTGATGAGATATAAATATCGAAACATACGTTATGTATGTTACTTTAAAAGGATTGTTGGTATTAGTTTATTCATATTGTAGTCAAGTATTGTTTATGATTGTAATTAGATGTAATTTGAATTATTATTGTATTGTGTACACTCTGTGCAAATAAATTAATTGTGTATACACTTGCACTATTTCTATCCTCCCCAAACAAAAAACGGGGTTTACGAAATTAGTAAATTGTTTAAAAAAATAGTCTTTTAATTTTTTTAAACAAATTACTAATTTGATAATGAATATTAATTTCAACACAATTCAGAACTGTAGTATAGATATTTACCCCTATCCAAGTTCCTAACCCAATTAGTTAACAGTCATCAGTGTAGTGGGCGCAGCTGAGACGGTTCATCCGTTAAACACGCTCATGCCCTTTCTTTCTTTGGTATATTCTTTGAAATGGAGATTCGAACCCAACCCCACAAAATGCCAACTTCTTAGTCCCATCCCTAGAATCGATAACAACTCACCGAAAATACATGTTAACGGAACGAAAGTACACCACACAACGACGATAAAGTACTTAGGAATGACTATTGACAATAAGCACAAATTCGACAAACATTTACGGAACACAAATACGGAAATACAAAAACGAGCATAACATTTTAGATGTCTGATATACGGAGGAAGAGGGATATCCATTAGTACCGCAACAAAAATTTACAAATCCATCTGCAGGCCCACGATTGAGTACGGCCAGATCATACTTAAAAATGTAAGAAACACCTGCAAACGATTTACGGACGTAACTGAACGGAAGACATTAAGACTGCTCACCAAACTAAGACACAAGGACAATCATCTTCATAACATATCAAGCATAAATTTATACAAGATCACCAAAATCATACCCATCCAACAAAGACTGGATAAACTAGGAAATAATTTTCAACAAAAACAGGATAATAGGACAATACTCGACGAGTTATGTATTAAAAGGCAAGACAAACGAACTACAAAATTACATCCGACAAAAGCGCTTCATGAATCATATTATACCTCATAACACTCTCTTAATAAACACTCATAAATCACATGTATGTATTGTAATATAATATAATGTAATGTTAAGCAAGGCGGAAAGGCCCCATTAGGCCGATAGCCTAATAAAGATTGTTTATATTTATAAGTCAGCATAAAATTGACAAAAAAGTCGTTTCTAATTTTTGAAGTTGAAGGAGGTAGTTAGATGCTTCACTTTTTGTATTTGCTTTATTTATTTTTTATAGTATTTGGTATTTTTCCAAAAGTTTGCCGCCCCTGGATTTTGCCGCCATGGGCTATTGCCTTCTTGGCCTCACCCCCTAAATCGGCCACTGACTAAGATCAGAAAAGAAACATTAACAAACAGTATAATTCGCCTAATAAAAGAGCAGAGGTTCCAATTGTTATTAAAGGCAACAGTAATGGGCTTAATAAACAAATATCGTTGGTATATAGGAGAAAACGGCAAATATTTCAAGATTTTTATTCTAGAGTATCAATGTATCTAAAACATACTTATCATTTTATGAGATATTTACTAAATCCATTTTATAAGAACTTCGTACTTTTTTTCTGTAAATTCATAATTCACCAAGTCCATTTTTACATTAAAACTACAGGAGAAATATACTAGAGAAAAATGAACTGGAATGACGTATCATGGACAAGAGTTAACTGCAAGCTGAGTTGTTATGAAATTGATGTTTTATATTAATAATTAAATACATTAACAAATTATTGTAATTATGTTGTGAGTCATTTTCTTTTTATGATATTCGTTTTTTTATTGGTTATCATAGAATAGAATCCAAATAACATGCGACTTATTGATTGGTTATTATATTGGTTATTGATCAAAAGGTACAATTTTTAAATTATTTTAAATTTTTCCGATCATGCAAATGCCAAACCGCCATAAATACATAAATTCCGATTTTCATATCGATAGTAAGAAAAATTACAAATATCTGGCCTCAATGGCCTCATTATACCGTTTACACCACCTACAATAGAAAACTACACTGCGGGCGGGTAATATTTGTTTTGCCACATTCACACAGATGTGTTTTTAATTTTTGTTGCAATATGGGCGTGAAGTGTGTTTTAGAAGGAGTACTCTTAAAGTAATCAACATCAATTCCTTTATACCCCGTTTGTTAGAACACTCACTTTGCACTCACCACACCTATATCCTACTAATTACTCGAAGTAATTGCTAAATGCCCGAATGGAACGTGAAAAGATCTGCTTCTCACTGACTTTATTAGATAAAGTTATGTTTAATGAAACCGCATGGGCTAGGGTAAGATAGGTGCTAAAAGTATGTATTCGATTATATCGTCAATTTATCATATCCTCTGAAGTGCGCATTTCTACAAAAGCCATCGTGTTAATATATTTTACAAATTGGCAGTACCACGTGTTTATTCCTGAGGTGAGATATAAATTCCTCCTCCAGAGTTGCAATAAACATTTGGCTTGATTCAGCCTTGACTCCTGTCACGTGTTCCCAACGTCTTTACAAACAGAAGAACAGTCTATCTTATTGACCGACCTTCACAGGGTTTAGAAACTACCTATCAAATGCATTTCCTTGCGGTTAAATTCTAGGGGTACTACCAAGAGTACGCATCTATCTGACTGGAAACCACTGCTCAAATCAAATACAATAAAACTATTACCCCAAATATCTTCGTAAGTATCTTCTTTTTGTTAATACGTGCAAGTTATTAGTATGTTGGGGAAAAATGAAACATAGCTCTTTAATTTACCTTATTATAATTTCTATATTTAACACTAAATACAATTAAATATGACAGTTTATAGAACATCACTTAATGTACAACTAAAATTTCAAATATTTAACACCTAACTAATAAATACAATGACATTTAAGTAATCTCTCCAATAGAAAAAAGACAATGAATCAATATATTCTGTATAATGTACAGTTACGTGCCAACTAATTAGCAAAATTGCGCAAAACTGCGAATAAAAGAGAATAAATTTAGGTAAGTCCCAAATTAAATAATTTCCGACTTCCCTTGCCCATCCGGAATATAAATGTGATCCGCGCTCACATCTCCAAAATAAAGCTAACAAAGTACCTGACACTTACAAATGTAGAAAATTAAACCTAAAATATCACATTACAACGTTTGTTTAATTTATCACTAGATATTTAAAGTATTCATTTGTTTAGAAAGGCCATTTAGAAGCCCGTTTTGGCTTATCTCAAATATACATATAGTTCACACGTAGACCTCTCGCTTCGGAGAACCTCCTGCTCCACCCGCATTATTATTCTGCGATGCTACTGAGGTCTTCCTACTCGCCCCTTCAGACGCTCCCATATTAAGGAACTCCAGGTGCGGACTGGAGAGCGTGCTCGGGGTGTTCATCGAGATCTTCCTCTCGACTTCGCCTCCTCCCTCGTGGGACTTCTTGGAAGTCAACGAAGCGGTCGTGTTCGAGAGATGCGTCGCCTCAGACTCCTTAGATAGCTTCGAGCCATCCGAGTCATTGCTGCTTCTACTACTATGGTCCAATTCCTCGTCAGATTGTGCAACCTCTGTTAGAGTCACTGGTTGTGATTGAGCTCTGCATTCGTTGAAAGCGCGCACGAATGCCGGACTACCATTCATATTCATAGCCCTTGCCAGCAGAGGGCTATTACCTACTTGGGTGATCCCCAAAGATGTCAACTGTGAGACGGTCATCGGTAGACTGACCGGGGTTGTTAAAACAGGGCCTAGACCTGGCGACAGTACTGCCTGGGCCAAAGCAGCTGTACCAGGTTGGCCTGCGTGGAGCGTGTTGTTAACTGAACCCGTGCCATCGAGTTCCTGGATTGGGGAGAGAACTACTTGAACCAGAGGTACATCATTCGAGCTGTAGTTCGGGTAGTTGCCCTGAAGTTGATGGGGCATTAAGGTAACACCTGGTGATATTTGGTTGTGCATGTTAACCGCGCTTTGATGAAGACGGTTCTCTCTGTCGACCACTTCCTTGGTAACATCCGGCGTTGGAATGCGCGGACGATTCTTCACTGGAAAATTACAGCTCATTTAGTATAATAATGGGAAATCCAAGTGTAAAAAACAATTAGGTGTAATTACGATTATAATATTAAGTAATCGCATGATCTTAACCTTCACACTGCAACCTTGAGAGTTATTCTGCAGCTTTTTTTGTCATTAGTGTTGAATTCCAAGCTTATAGTTTACCTGGTTTCGGATGCCTTTGGTTACGTCCAGAACGTCTACCCACTAGGCGGTCGTAGATGGACATCTTTGGCTGCGGTTGGACTGTGGGAAGTTGTCCTGCAGTTTCTGCATATACCGAATTTCCACGATGCCTGGAGAATAACCCCCCGGATGAATAAGCCGTGGAAGCAGAACGCACGGAACCCATTCTGGTTCTCGAGATTTGGCGGCTGAACCAATTAGAACTCTTGCGCCTTTGAACTATAGGTGTATCAACGCTTTCCTAAATAATACAATATAATAATAATAATTGAATAATATATTATAAAACCGCATTAGTTTATCATAAAGGGTTTTTCAATAGGAGTGATATTTCAATTTGACATAGCAGCGATATTTGATCAAACTGGTATGTATTGTATGTAAGTATTCAATAAGGTTTGCAATTTAATCATGGAAAAATACGCCAACGTTTGACAGTTATCAAATTATTTAATCAAAATAATAGTTTTTTTTATTGCAACTTATCGTGCACTTTTTCCAATTTATGGTCGTCATAATCAGCCTAGTATGCTCACAATTCGACGAGTAGTTGGAAATTTCCAACGTAATTTGCCGCAAGGTTCCAGTTCCAGCAAGACAAAGAAATGCTCGTAATAACGAGAATATTGCTGCCATTGAGACCAGTGTTTATATTATTAACACGTGTTAAAATGTTAATTTTGTCGATTTGCATACCATACTTTATATTTGATAAATGTCACAAAATTATATTTTGTATTGATACCAAGGTAACGTTATCTATTAACAAGCCACCTTATACTAAATTTATTATAATTAGGTAATCATTGAATTTCATTTAATATCGAGGGGAGAATGAAAAATGGGTGAAAAATTACACGCTGCGAAAGCCCTCTCAGGTGCTCGGAGTTTTTAATTATCCTCGGCTACGCTAACTTCGCCTCGGCCATTCAAAAACACCTCGCACCTAAAAATAAGCTTGTGATGTAAATAATTATTCTTCTGTTTATAATTTAGATTACCTAATAGTGTGGAAATTAAGTAGCGGATAAATTCGGTACCTCCGTTAATGTGTATGAGATAGAAAAAATCTAAAAGGGAGATAACGATATAAATTACTGCATTTAAAAAAAATCCAATTTAAACAACCAATATTTTAAAAGTTGTGACGTCATTAATGTTTTTTTTTTAATGACAACCCATAGGTTTTTTTTTTCGGTAGATTTTTTTAATCTGTTTTCAACCATCGAACATTTTGCATAGGTTAGATAAAAAAAGTAAAGAAAAACGGCCATAAAGTTAAAAAAGTAAAGATTAATGAAATTAACAGACTAATCCTAGTTGTCAGGGTTTAAAACAAATAAAAATATGTTAAGGCTTCGACAATTACTGTAAATGTTTAAACTGATGACCCTGTACCATCTGGCAATACCTAAGACGGTAATAACATGCATTCACCACGTTTTGAAGCATTCGAGGCGGTATTAACCTACACTCATGCCAAATTCTTTCTTAAGGGTCGTCTAAATTATTAGGTCGGTTTTTGTATAACATGTTTATTAAGTGCCCCCATAGAAAAAAGTCTTATAGCGTTAGATCAGGGGACCCAGCCGGCCATTTCACTGGATCCCTTCTTCCTATCCATCTTCCTGGGAACACTTCATTCATCTTTACTTTTTTAACTTTAAGGCCGTTTTTCTTAATTTTTTTCTTATGTAATCAATATGTTCTACGGTTGAAAACAGATTAAAAAACTCTAACCAAATTAAAATATATATATATATATATATATATATATATATATATATATATATATATATATAGGTTGTCATTTAAAAAAACACAACTCGTCACTTTTAAAATTTGGTTTTTTTAAATCTGCAAAAAATATTTTCATATGCGCAGTAATTTGTATCGCTATCTCCCTTTTAGAATTTTTCTCTCTCATATACATTAATGAAGTTACCGAATTTATCCGCTACTTAATTTCTACACTGTATAGAAAAAGTATGGCCGAAAATTGAAAAGTTCAATGTATAGATATTCTGAAACCATTAAGATGGATGCACTTGCGACCGTTACTAAGTGGTTATCCATATTTAAATACAGAGAAAAGAAGTTCCTAGGTTTAATCTATAATGTAAGATATTGTATACAGTGTAATTAACAATTAGAAGAATAAATAAAAACAAAATATTTAGCAATAAATCATGAAAAAAACAAATATTGTGACAAATGATTAATTTTTGTTCAGGATTATATGTTTTCTTATCTTTTTATTATTATTATATTAATGATGGATGCACTTGCGACCGTTACTAAGTGGTAATCCATATTTAAATACAGAGAAAAGTAGTTCTTATGTTTTAATCTATAATGTAAAGTATTGTATACAGTGTGACTAACAATTAGAAGAATAAATAAAAATCAAATATTTAGCTAAAAATCGTGAAAAAACAAAGATTGTGACAAATGATTCATTTTTGTTTTGGCTTATATTTTTTCTTTTCTTTTTATTGAGCTTTTACGTGATTGTATATTTACAACAATAAATTGTGTGGTTAAAACATAGTAAGTATTTTATTCGTGTTTACATTTGAAATACAATTGAAATTTTGTGTACTCTCAAACATTGATATCATTTTGCTCGAGTTTGCGAAACACAAATCCTCGATTATGAGTTAATTTTGAAGATTTTGTTGTCTTTTGCAAGCAGGTAAATTATATACTTGGTATTATTGCTGTCTCCATGGTTACGAGGAGTACTCCTCGGGTATGATACTAGCGGCGAAAATTAATGTCTAGGAGCAGCGGTGAGCGGCAAGCGCAAAGTTTTTCTAGCGGGCGGTATTCAAATCGTGAACAAAACGTGTGTTTTGTCGCTTTGCCGCTCGCCGCAGTCATCCACCGCTTGTATCATACCCGATAATTTAAATATTATATATTTTACTTACATAGTCTGCGTACATATCGTCGATTATGGTCTTCCTTGGCGTAATCAAATTTGCGTACATCGCATCAGTAGTTTTTACTTTGTAATTTTCGGCAGATCCCTTTGGTTCCTCTCTCCTGTAGTGCTCGGAAGCTACGGTATATGGCAGGTCTTTAGGAACGACATCATCCCAGAATTGATCCTTGAGGAGCTCTGGGTGTTCCTCATGCATCTCGTCAACAATCATGTAACTTGCCTGCATTGGGAATATAAAAACGTATCAATAGATGTAAAAGTTACCACATATATTGAAGATTTTTTGAAGATCCAGCATGTAGTCGTTACTATTGTATATATATATATATATATATATATATATATATATATATATATATATATATATATATATATTGTCGTCGCCATTTTCATATACTGTAAATAATAATATATTATTTCACGTGGAGGAGAAGTGAGACTTTTCATGGTGCCCTGAGTTTACGCGCCGAACGAAGTGAGGCGCGTAATAGAAGGTAAGACATGAAAAGTCACTTCGCCTCAAAGTGAAATATACTATTTTTTCTTTAAACGTACTGCAAAATACGAAAACTCGTAATTTTGATATATAATTTTTACAAATAAATTTAATACCTAAGAATGCATCGTATTTTTTGTTTGTTTTCTTGACAGAAACTTTTTAAGCATTTAACAGTGACCAGTGACAGTGATAATTATTGTTGAAGAAACCCTTTATAGCTTTAATCTATTATTAGTGAAAGCAGTATATCTACCAGAAAATAGGAAAAGAAGTACAAAACACCGATATATTTAATTGTTATATGATGAAATTTATAGTATTGCTTCGCGTTGTTTATTTAATGTTGCCATGACAACACTTTCCCTTCCGCCGGCTTGAAAAGGAAAAGTAAAACTTCCGCTGGCGGAAATATGACATTTTTCCACAGTCAACTGAGTTAAATAATGATATAATTTTCTGACGTTAGAAGAAAAATATAATTGCTCAATTTTTTATAGTAAATAATAGATATTTATATAACAAGTGAGTTAAGTGGATGTTTTTGCCGAGAATAAAATTTAGGCCACGAGCCCCATAGGGCGAGTGGGCTAATTTATTCGAAATCCGTAGATAACATGTTCTAAGATACATGTGTAAAAATGATGGTATACTCTGATTTTTCTAAACTGGCGAGCACGTCATCAAAATAATAATCATAATAATGACGAGACAATTTTACAAGGTTGCCAGCTGTCCTGGGTATTTAAAAATGGCTGCAATCAGCTGTTGCGCCCATGCAATCTTGTGCGACAGTGCGCGGTTCGTATCAAATTCGTCGACTTCTCTGCCGTGTTTCGTGCAGATATCAAATTGTGGTTATGGTTTAACATCTACAATGGCAAAATATAAAAGAGTTTGCACCGTATTGGGGTCCAACACTGACAGCGACAAAAATCTTGAGGTTAGATTCGATTCCCGGCTGCAGGCAAAAGAAACGTGAAATATGTAACGAAGTCAAATGTAACAACTTAAACGTCAAAGAAGTTTGGTTATGCACACATGTATGAGCATGTGTTAGTGAAAAAGATCTGGCATCGTCGCCGAAAAAATATCAGGTCGGCCAACATAACATGATTTATTACATGATTGGCAGGCGAAAATTGTGACCGCGGTTAATACACCGATTATCTATTTATAACCACCGGTGATCAGTGTTATGTAACAAATGATCCTCAGATTAATTTCGATTCTTAAACTATTGTTATGCATATTCTCGAAATCAATCACGTTGGTACGAAAAAACCTCATCGCACAGCTGATTGATGACGTGCACGCCAGTTTAGAAAAATCAGAGTATATTCATCTCGTGGCTATTTAAGCATTATGAGGAAATGCTTAAATAGTGCAATATTGCATATAAAAATGCATAATTTTCTGACGTTATTCAACTCGTGGCTATTTAAGCATTGCCTCATATTTGGTTCGTCTTGACTAGCCACTCATTAATAAACATTGATTTTTTACCCTTCTCTCTTAATAGTTTTTTTAAGATACAAGTGTAAATATTCGATGTTAATTAATGCCTTATTTAATAGCCACGAGTTAAATGAAAAGACTTTTTACACAAGTATCTTATTACATTTTATCTACGATAATAACGATTTACTAAAATAATCATTTGAGTACTTATATGCAACCTAGTTTTTTTTTTTATATATAACCCAAAAGCACAAAATTGAAGATGCCTTGACATTAATGAAATTATGCTGCCATTGATGTTTACTTTTTACTCTATTTCAGTATTTTTTAATAATTGTAGATAATTAACTATTATCTACGATCATAAAAAGGTGATTACTTAAAGCAGAATCATAAACTCGTACTTTTTGGTGGATATATTTTTTATGTTTTCGATTTGAGATTTTTTTAATTACTTAATTTTACTTTAATTTAAACATACATTGTTGTATTACATACATACATGCATACATACATACATACACACATACATACATACATATATACATACATATATGCATACATGCATACATACATACATACATACACACAAACATACATACATACCTGCATGCATGCATGCATACATACATACATGCATACATACATACACACATGCATACATACATACATACATACACACATACATACATACATGCATACAAACATACATAATCCAATCCTCTTTTTCCCTATGGGTGTCGTGGTTTTATTACACAACATTACATAATTATTATACTTAATTATAATAATTGCACTATACTACATTGCACTAATAACTGCTCAATTGGTAAAATACACTGAAGTGGTGACCATACTAAATATTGTAATTTCAATTCATATAATCCATCATTTGGCCATCGACCAGAGACATGATTACGCCTTTATTATGTGCTAGGCAACTCAAAGTACTCAGTGTCCGTCAAGTAACACACAGTTGTACTCTATATCTAGTGAATACACTCGATTAGAATGACATATTAAAAAAGCTACAACTAAAACGCATGTGCAATCCTTGGCATCAATAAGGACACATGTTCATAAATCATACTCATTACGATAAGCCCCGATATAATAATATTTAACGAACCGCAATACATACCAGTTTTTTAATGAGCAATCTAGAGGCCAATTTCAACAATTTCATGTAACCTAAACCTATTCTTTGCGAATGGTTAATATATCTTACCTACTATTTTGTTTTAATATTAATAAGCAAAAATCTATCAAAATTAACTCTTAACTTAATTATTTCTAAAAATTATGACCGATACAACATTTATGACTTCTACATTGAATATGATGTTCAAGAGATGACTAAATATTTGTCAAGTCTTCTATCATATTTTTTAAATTATCTGCACGAACACAAGAAAAAATTACAAGTTAGAACTTAGAAGTTAAAAAAACTTATTAAAATAACACATTCACAAAAAGTTGTTGCATTTTGCAAAACTGAGGGGTTTCAAATTTAACAAGTTTATTGTAATATTTCTTATTTTTGTTTTAATGTGATTGACCAAACTCAGTGCTGTATTTTCTCATTTTCTTACTTATAAACTTTTCAAATTCAAATTTCAACTGAATTTAGTTTAAATGTGCTAGCGTATTAGTATGACTTTTTTTGTTAGAAATGTTAAGTTACAAAATAATTACAATAATTTACGTAAACAAAAGAATTACAGAACAAAATAATAAAATCGAATTTTGAAATTAAGATTATATCAACAGAATCTAAATTTGAAAAGCTTAATTAGCTGAATTTTATAAAAAGCTTCAATTATGTCAGTGTCAAATTTTGATACTTAGAATAACGAATTCATTTAAACTTGCTGGTTCCAATTTTTCTTAATATTTTTTTCTGTTTTCAACATTTTGGTATTAAGATTCTCGACTCAGAATTTTGTGACCAACATCGCCACGTGTAGTTCTTTTGAAAATATATACACATCCTGTATAGTACAATTGCTAAAACTATCATGGTGTAATTATTTGTTTTAATTACATCTGCTTCAAACTAAAGAAATCCTCTAATTAAGGTTGAGCAGTCGTAAACAAAAGTGGAGCGTACACGAAATGTCCTCAAGGCATAAGCAGAAATCATTGCCATTAGCTTAATTGCGGCTAGTAATTATCCATAATCTCGCGGTTTTCCCCTGGTGAATCCATTAATCAGGACTAAGTATGTTTGTTTACCGCCCGCCTAGTTTGGAGTCGAGAGTGATTGCCGATTATGTAAAGTGTTTAGAATTTTTTTGTGCTTCCACATGGCTTTTTGCCGGCACAATTAATAGACTGCTTTTCGCGAATTATTAAATACAGGTATTACGCTCAAACAATAATTCGGCCGCCACATATCCAAGGAATTTTAATTGCGAATTGCATAGTTTAAAATGGTTGTGTAATGTTGATAATTGGGCTGGGACAACATTTAAATGATGAATAAAAATATTTCAAATACGTGTTAAATGGAATATTTAAAACATGTAAAAAAAATGGTGTTAATACATATTTGTGCATTCAACGTAAAATATTTAAGTTTTCATCTAAAACCTGCTATACCACATCCTGTGGTATCGCAGGAGGTTCATTTCAACATTTATGAAGTTTGAAATTACTTTTAAAATTAAAAGGAATTTTATTTCGACCAACGTTTTATTAAATCTATTGATTTATCTAAAAGTTTCTGTGACCTTTTGATGTTACTGTAATGGAATTTTAGAATTGTTTGAGCAACATGGAACACTGCAAAATTTTAAAATTTTTAGAAACCAATGTACGGTATTTGCGAAAGCTTCAGGGAAATCCAAATTTTAGTGTCCTGTAGTTTTAATATCTAACTGTGATTATATTACTGTATTCTTGATTTTGATTTTTTCTGGAATATTACATTCGGCTTCAATGATTTATTTTAATTATGTTGACTTCTAGAGAATTAGAAGAACTCTATCTTTGAAGCATTTTGATCTTTTGGTATGAATGCTTATTGAAAGTCATGATATAGCTCATTATTAACCTCTAGGAGCTCGTTTTTCCTTCCACTGATGTAATTGCGCACATGTATTTGATGGTTAAAGCCGTTCAAGGTCTGAAATACACAGGGCAAGTAGTATAAACACCTGTTTTAAATATAAAACAATCTAAGACGTAATTTAAAATATCGCTCTCTAGAATTTATTGTAACAGTTCTTAAACAATCAAACGCAAAATTCAATGCACTGGCTATTTAACTACAAAGCATAAAAAGTAGATTGGAAACGTATTTTAAATTGCCTAGTTACTCGTTTAACAACATTTTCATTATTTATTTAACTACACACTGTATAATGATAATTTTATTGTTTTATACCCTTACAATTACTACAATCAATTGATGTTAATAAAAATCAAATTATTATAAAATTCTAAACAAACACAAATTCGTATTTTTAGATATGTTGATTACTTTAATGTGTAACGGTCCAAAAATAGCGTTCGGCAGAAACGGCTTTTAATAAATTAACTAGCGTGTAGACCTACACGGTAGGCAACCATGCTTGCATTTTTTTTGTTGTGGTGACGCGTCTCCCCGGTGAGCGATTTTTAAATTCACCGGCATAAAGCGCCACCACGGGCAGAACTACATTGACTCGTGCCCGAGATAGATCGTGTCAGAAGAACCGTTGCAGATAAGGTATTTCACCATCCGTTTTACGGGAATAATCAACGGTTCTCAACTAACCACCCTTGAGGGGGATTGAGGCATCGACTGGAGGGCAGAGAACACGCTCATAACACCGGAGCGTCTAGCAGCGGGGTAAGCAGCTCGGCCGGAACATTCCTGGCTGGAGGTCGCAAGCGAGCTTCAGGTCCACCACGCGAGCCGTCGGCCCTTCTGGAGCTGTAGCAGTCACCGGCGACGACCACCCGGAACGCAGGCCAGATATAAAAATTCCAATAATATAATTCTTTTGTGTGCTCGATTGAGCCATCTTTGCCGATTATTGTTTTGTGTGTAAATTACGTAAACGTGTTCTGTATCGTACGTGTTTTGCGCTAGTGTACGAGAAAGGTCGCTCCCTCTGCCCTTTAAATCGCGCGATTAGGAGCTTATTTTATTCGGCCGAATAGAGTAGACCCTGCGCGAAAGGGTGGCGCTCGGAGGTATTTGTTTTCAGGAGCGCAGGACACGGTGTCCGTCTTGATTTGTGTGTGCGAATAAACGCCATCTTACCATACCAAACTCACAGCTGTTATTTTTTGCTCCCCCCACGTTTTCTCTTTACAGTTTTCTATTCGGTTTATTTCAGTACAGTTTTACAGTTTTCTATTCTCACTGCGAGATTTACACCTGGTGGTGTTGGCGTCAAACGGTCAGCGTTGTGACAGTTCGTGATTTCTGAGCTTCGCTGACTGTCTGCCGTCCACCCACGCAGGTAGAGTGGAGCCTCCCTTGCGACGAAGTAGCAACGAGGTAAAATTACGTGGAGCCTTTTTTTAACCCCCCCACTCTCTGACACCGAGAGCCTGGCCCTCGTCACTACTTCAAAGGGACCCTCCACTCGCTCCACGGCCTAACGCGCCGACTGCCCTTCAGGTACGTCACAAATGATTGTTTTGATTGTAGGCAGGTAACATATATGTATGTAATCGTCATAAGTAAATTAAGAAATTACTACAATTTCGTGTCTTACATCATCACGTGTTATTTACTGTTACATCGACAACAAAGGAAACATAAACTACTGATTACAGTATTGATTAACATTGTAGATAAACCATTTTATGTTTGCAGCTTGAATTGAACTTACGGCTATTGATTAGAAGCTGTGGCATTTTTGCCAAATGCCCATTGTTGTTTTGTTTTTAATTTGTGTGCCCGTTGTTGAAAACTATAAAAATAGTTGCTTTTTAATTATTACTATTTTTTAATATTGTGTGAGCTATTTACTTTACAAATTTTGAATTCGGCTAGTAGCAACAATGAGGAAAGTTGAAACAATATACGCTTTTCAGGAATATGTAAAAGTAATAATAATGTCGTCATCTAATCAAAATGTTTTTTGACCTGCTTTGTTGTGAATCACCCACAGATAAAGACTCAGCATGAGCCAATAAAAGGACTTTGATTACAGTTTTGACCTTCATGTCATTCATGTCATTCAGTAAGTTAGCATTTCTGCTAACTTACTGATAATGATTAGTTTCTACTGATTACTACTACTAAAGTTTCGCTGGCTAAAGATCAATTGTATAACCCGATGTCAATCCAGTTTATGACGACAAATTGCCTGTTAAGAAGTTTGTAATAAAACGTAGAAACTGTTTGGTTCAGTTTTTTAAGTTAACTCGAAAACTCATTTTGCGGACTTATGCACAATTGGAATACATACTTAATATTACTTCAAGGAAAATGTGATACAAATTGCCTGTTAAGAAGGTTGTAATAAAACAGAAATTGTTTCGTACAGTTTTTTTAGTTAACGCGAAAACTTACTTTGCGGACTGTTGCACAATTGGAATACATACTTAATATTACTTCAACGAAAATGTGATTAACGCAGCATAACGCAGTTTTCATGGATCGATCAATAGCTATAAAATCTTATCGCATATAAAACTAGCAGTTTTCGACACATAAAAAAAGGGAAAACTTCAACGGGAAATGATTCAAGAGAATACCTGCATTCCATATGCAATGTCACGTGCGATCAGCTATATCGCCTGAATGTTACGTTACGTTACGTAATTGCCGTTCGATCGCGATTTGGCAGACGTGCAAATATTTCCCAATCATTCGTGCGAAGAGAACGCGATTATTCGCGCATGAAAAGAAGCCAAAGTATTTCGGTAACTTGCCACCATCCTCTCACTTAATATGATGAAAGTATGAGAATTATCAATGCATTTATCTGTAAAATGTGGCACACTATGTACATCTTGCAAAAATTGTAATGTTCAACGCGACATATGAAAGAGATGCCAGTGGTGGAGAATTTATGCGGAAGTGGAATAACTACACCATTTATAGCTACACCATAAAAAATTGTAGCCCAATACCGTTCAGTCGTATGATTTCATTTGAAAGTTCTTTGCCGATTTGAGATTATGGATTAGCATGTTTGCGTTGTAGTTCCTGATAAATACACATACTCAATTCGCCGACATTCCTCATTTGATTTATAGGAAGACTATAAAATTATTCTGCGGTATTTTAAGTAACCTCGAAAAATTTAAAAATAAATGGTAAGTATGCTATTATACTGAATTAATATTATTAAGAGTTTTGATATCATAACCAATAACATTATATTGAAGCATGGAGTATTATATGTTGGGGAGGTTAATGCCCATTGTGTTGATGCTATGGAAACTATTCCGAGGTTCCAGTAAATTAGGTTCATCTGCGTCATTACAACGTTAATAATAAATGTTATCTTAACACTCCCGCACTGATAAAACATGCCCGATCAAAATGGGAACAGCTACCTAATGTAAAAGGCCCAGTTGTACGATCGTGGATCATCCTCGACCATGGTTCAGTTACCCAGGATACAATTGTGTTGACAAATTGAATCCATAGAAATTGAACCACGATCAAAGATAATCCACGATCATACAACTGGGCCTCAGGTCCAGTTGTACAAACGTGGATCATCGTTAATCGTGGTTCAGTTTCTACGGATTCCATTGTATTGACAATTGTATCCTACGTAACTGAACCATGGTCAAGGATGATCCACGATCGTACAACTGGACCTAAGTCGTTCAACTATCTCATCACATATAGCACATTGATATTTTAAAGTAAGACACATCATCAGTAATAACTCTCTGGGCACTAAAGTACCCCATTATTGTATGATTTTGTACATAACAATAACATAACAATAAGTTCATGATCTGTTAACACTGTTATTTTTTCTGTTAAATATTAATATCAAATCCAAGCGTATCCATAAAAAGTATCATTTCTAGCTGCATGCACGTTCTACGAATTTATAGAACATTGATCCATCTATGGTGTACGTACGTGATGTGCCAGTTTGTTTTGCACAATCTTATATTCCTTACCAGTGCAATCTTCTCCCATATTGCTGCTGCCCCATTAGAAAACTTTAACTCCTTTATACAAATGTTATATGTTGTAATTAATTACGCTCACGAAACAAAATGAAAAACTATGGCATAACATACACACTGCCAAATTTGCAAGAACTAACAAATACTGCAATAACAAAAGTATGTGATAACTATAATTACTATGCCACCCCTACAGTATACTTCCTTGCTAAAACTGTGTAATGCTACTGTATGTATTTTAAATGGATCCAATGAAGATATATGAGATAAATATATTAACTCACCTTGATATGTCTGTCGATTAACCAATTCAGTTCTATGTCATCATCATCCTCGCCGAATGGGTTAATGAGTACTTCAGCCACCTTCAACCAGCCCACGTAAAAACAAAACTGGAAAGAAAATAAACACATATATGTACTGTGTTTCACTTCTTACCTTCACACATTAGCACATTTCCTATTTATTATCTGGTCGTTTTCAAATGTCTATTGTCTCCAAGATTATTTTTACATTTATTTCTATTAATACTTCCAAATATTTTCCTGTAGTCTAAGTTTTAGATGCTTCATCACAATATCGTGGGTTACAAGCAGTAGACCAAAAAGTACTGCATTCTACTTTTGTTCAGTTATTTTGGTTGGATGAAGGCAATATAAAATAATAATCACAGAGTGTAGTGTGTTGCAATTGTTGACCTATTTAATTTCAATGGAAGGTATGTATTTTTAACAACAGCAATTTGAATTTAAAAAAAACATCGTTTACGCTATCCGAGATCTCAGATCAGAATCAAAATATCCACAGTATCAAATCTGTCTATCTGAATTATCTAAAATTCCGTTATATTAAATTAGTTTAAATGACCACGTGCTTATAATCCAGCCAATAGAGAGGTATTACCCTACACAAGGTTCGATGGTTCCGTATTTTTGATATGTTGTATCGGTCAGTCGAGTAGTAAAAATCCAAGTTTTCGTCACCACTCCTCCTTTGCTCTGTCCGCCATCTTGGTAAAACCGCCGAACATTGGCACAATTTTCAGTTTTTTGCCTATATCTCTGTCTAGTGCATTTAAACACAAAACATATTTTATTGAAATTTATAGACGACAAAAATTTGCGACAAATTTGATGTTTTTTTCTGCGATTAGTAGAAAGGAACTATAGAACGCCCAAAAATGGCTAAATTGGCGTACTTTGCCAATTGTTCAGTTTCTTTCGACTTCGATCTTCGACCAATCACGGACGTCAGATACTGTGCACTTTAGATGGAATTTAGAAATAAAGTTTGGAAGAAGGTGAAACGTTTGTTGTAAAAAAAAATGAATAGAGACTTTGCATACATCAAGTGTTCATCAAATTCACGTATTTTTGCAAATAAAACGGAAATTAACGTTTACAAAGCTCGTTCAAAAACCTATAACGATGAGAGACGGATAGATAGGTAGGCCATCTTGCCACACAACTTCACCAGTGATGTTTAGATCATGTGAAGAATTTCAGTTGAAATACCATTGCTTCCATTGTGGAGTTACAGTTACACCTGATTTTTTTAAATAACAGACCAAACTTCATCTTACAAAACCACATTCAATTCAGTTGGTGCAGATGGAATCACTCAAGTTACATTGAAAGCAGCGAAGTAAACGTGGAGATGATTGGGCTCACAGAATTGTAGAGTGTCCCGCAAGATTTGGATCTGGTTACAGCTGATGCACAACACCACATTAATTGTCAAAAGAAGTTGTACTAAGAACCACCCTCTGAGAATTTAAGGTGCCACAGACCTGATTCAAGAGTAGATACAGCAATGACATACATTGATTGATATTTTGGATAAAAAATGTCTTGTAAACGCGCCGCAGGGTGTATGGGAGCCTTTGGCAGCACGAACAAGGGCCTAAAGTGTTCTACTTTGTGCAGAGGCCAATTCTGCCAAAACCGCCTAGAATTTCTTCTTGACGACATAGAAAACCTCGACCCATTATCTGCTTTTAAAGAAGAATTGAACTTTGAATCTACTACCGCCTACTGCCCATTCTCCATCACCCACCCCTTTAAAATACTCTAGATTGGAATGAATTGTAAATATTGTATATGTATAACAATTTTTGAATTCACAATTTGAATGCTATTTTGGGCAGTTTTTCTAAGAAGATGGCGATTACTTCAATTTTTTACTACCCTACCGACCTACAGAATATATCAAAAATACAGAACTACCACACCTTTTGTAGGGTAACCTCCCATTTTTTACGTCTATTCATAGGATTATTATGTACACAAGGAATCCAAATCCAGTATCCGAAATTCAGGGATCCATTTATCTAAATAGTTCAAAGCAATACAGTTCCAAAAATTCGGATCCGGATAGCAGGCTACATGTAAGACCTCAATCAATATGATTGAATAACTAGTTTAAGTCAAAATAACATTCAAAAGTATTACTATTCGCCCTGAAATGAATAATTAACACCTGACAACTTTTTATTCATCTTACCTGCAGAGCTGTGAAGAATGGGAAGTACATGTCTGGTTCCTCGAATTTTCCAACTGGCTGTGTGGCTTCAGGAACAAACTGCCTTCCCATCAAAGCTGCCACGAAATATGTGTATAGTGCTAAGGTAACCACCTGAATAGAAATAAAAACGTCAATACACAGTGTAGTTATGTACATGGGGTTTCAAATTAAACCACCAAAATCAACATTTCTATTCACCAGATGCGCATTATTTTTCTGTAGAATAAGGTAATACACAGAACTTTAGTAACGCATATATTTTTAATTATTTCAAAAGTGCCCTAAATATCACTAACAATTTAAAACAATTTCATATCTAATAAATATTCCTAAAATTAATTAACAAAAAACTTTTTTCCATATACATTTTAACAAAAACTGCCGAGGTAATTTTATATACTTTTTGAAGTTATTTATTCAGATTGGAAACAAAAAATTCGCACTAACAACAACTGTCAAATACTGAATGTTTATTTCACAAAACATCAGCCAACTATGATAAGAAAATGCAAGTTTTAGCAAAATAAAAAAGATAGAAAAGAATAATCTTCCATGTTTCCGAAACCGTTACTTTGTTTATTAAGACTTTTTTCTTTGTTGTGGTTCATACTACTACCCCCTTAAATATTTTACATTCTCTTTTAACACCCTGTATATCATCATGTTGCATCAAAAATCATCAGACATTATCACAAAATCATCATTAATCTTATTAATATTGACGCCTTTGCATCATTTTAATGTGTGGCTTTTATGTCTGAAAACAATAGTGTTCATTCATCTAAGTACTCCTTTCGTAATTGAGGCATTGAACCGTATATTCAAACCCACATCCAACGACAATCAAATTTAGGAAGTGATTACAGGCGAAGCTTCTGAATAATTCAAGATAAATTACAGTCCTACACTATGTTGGTAAATTATAGCCAACACGGACGTACGTTAGATTAATTACTATTTATTTTACGCCTTGGGTGCTAATTACAGCCAAACAATACATTTTCCTTGATAATACCTTGCTGGAGCTCATAGTGCAATTAGTTTGTTCTTCAATTAAGAGCGTCCACAACTACTCCTACTCCAATGCCAAGGTAACCGGATGTATATGTTGCAATTAATCTTTATTTCGACATTAATTAAAAAATGGAAGCAAACCTCAAATTAAGTTGTTTTTTGCTCTGCAGTATATAATTTGGCTTCTCACTTCAAATAACTTAACTTCGCATTATTTGCCTGAACAAATATATTAAGTCAATAATCAGAAGTAAATATCCATTGGAATTATATTTACCTATTTAGTTTACTTTAAAACTATCACAGACATATGTATAGTCGACCCTAGTAGCTACTAAAGCTTAGTGATACTCAAATCATTGAATGTCATTTCTGCAGGATCAATCACAACCTGATTAGCATTAGTAACTACTAAGAATTAATAGTAACTACTAAGCTACTACTACGCTTCAATAGCTACTAGGGTATTCTATGCATATGGCTATCATTGTTTAAAGTGCCCTAATTGTCAATGCTTTATCAACAAGTGTCTATGAAAAATCTTAGGGATATACTAGCCGAACCACATAACAAACAAGGAACTATGAGAAAGGACCAACCAAGAGCGAGTTTAAGTAACAATATGTAGAAGGAAATGGAAGTTTATTGGCCACACCATACGGAAGGATGGAAATGACTTAACCAAGCAAGCCCTTGACTACCAACCAGCAGGGACAAGAAAAGTGGGCATACCAGCAAAAACGTGGAAGAGGAGCACTACAGAAGAAATAGAAGGCAGGAACCTATCACGGAACTAAGTTAAATGAAAAGCTAAAGACAGAGAAGGATGGAAGAAGCTTGTAGAAGCCTTATGCTCCGATCGGAGTAAAGAAGATTAAAGTAAAGTAAGTAATTGTCAATGCGTTATATTTTTTACATATAACTCAATATAATTCAAGCTTACAACTTATATTTTCATGGTAGTTAGCCATGGTAGTCTTTGGGATGTAAGATAATTATAATATTACACATTGAGTACCAAGAGAACACTAGACGTGGGGGACAATATAAAGAGTGAATTTTTCGTCATTTTTGCATATTATTGGTATCTCGAAAATGGTACAAGATACGAGGTCTTGTAACGTTACTTTTGAGCGTACATCGGAGATCAAGTGGTTGCCTACGATAGCACCCTGTCGCAATATTTAATTCAATCTCCAGCCCCCCACCCCTCCCATAATACAGTCGAGTGGTCGGATTCGTCTGTGACAAAGTCAGTGGAATACTGGAATTGAAGCGTGATTAGTGGTTTGAGTGGCCCTTTTGTAGTTGTGTGACCCTACCATTATCAGTCAAGGAATGGATTAAAAACGACCTAGGTTGCAACACATATCGGCCGCCCAACTAGACCTTAGGCAAGGCTTAGCCTTCTTTGGTTCACGCGTTGTTTACGGATTTTAATCACACCCCAGAGTACGACTGAACTTGGTTAAGGACTTCAGCCCCGCTGAAGGGACCACACGGACCCCCCACCCCCCTCACTGCGCCGGTCACCTGAAAACGCCAGGAGGGCGATACAGATACAAATATTTCTTTCTGTTATTTCAGCTACTTATTTATCTCTCATTATCATTACTCAAAATATTTTGCGTTTACTATTATTTCTTTTTTTATCTTTTTGTGTGTCATATCATTTGGTAATATTATACAGGCACATATCGGTCGGTCTAGCCGACATTTCCGGTTAGAAGCATGCGCGTGTGATAACACTTGTCCAGCGTCGAGCGTCTTTGCGGAAAATTGCGCCGCGGTCTTAGTTTGTCAATTTTTTTTTTGTTATTGTAGGAATAATCAAATTTTTTTGTTTATTTTTGATAAATTACGGGATATTTTTGGTAATTTAAATAACTTATACCGAGTTCACCCTATCGCTTTGTAATTAAATTACGTGGAGCCACACGACTGCACACGCCGTCTAGGCTCAACTGTGGCCAGCGCCAAGGTGGTGTTCACATGAGCGAATGAAAGAGAACATGAACAACAAAGTCTGTTAAATCTGTTCAGTCTATTGCAATCTTTTAAATTAGAGAAATGTTGCGTTTTTCATTGAAATTGAGAATCCAATTAGAACATATGTCCAGTAGTTTCTGATGGATCACAATGAAACTCAAAATTGCGATTTCAGTGAAACAAATTATCTTCTATAAAATTGGTGCTATTTCTATCATACTTGGCAACTTTGTGTTTGGTAACTCAAGCCACCAAATCTAATTGACATAGCATTATTAGTAGCGTAACGAAGTCACAATTGTCCATTTTTTGATAAATCATAATAAATCCAGGATTGTGTTTCAGTTTCTCGATCGCTATAAAAAAGTGCACATTTTCTTTAATTTAACCGACTTCGATTCTCTTGCCATTTCCAAGATACCAGTGGTGGGTATCAAAAAATTAACCAACATACATATCATGCATTAAATCGACTATTACTTATCAAAGTCCAGATTAAAATTTCGGAAGGGCTAGAATATATTGTTATTTTAACATTGTGTATCAAATCAAGATCACTTAATAACTGTCTGAAATATACAAAATAACAAACAAACGTATTTCTGTGCTTAATATATTTGTCTCATTTTAATCTTCTGAAGATACTGAATTTCTGCTACATACGTCTCAAGTGTCAAGGCTACTCAACCATGGATGTAAATATTATATTTACGACCTCAGCTCTACAAACAATCCAGCCGCTGCTGGTTTAATTGCCAGATGGAATTAACACGTGTGAATTTCAGCTATTGATATTTCTGCAACTGCCAATTAATTTCCTAATTAACCCGCACCACAGCGACCTTCCTCTCATTTTTTCCGGCAAGCTACACGCCCTTGATATCAGCTCACATCGTTAAAAAATATATATCAGGGTTATGTTTATGACAATGCTTAGTAAAGATTCCAAGAGATTTATAATTAGTCTTTCTTAAGAAATAATTGGAGATTGAATAAGAAGTTGCAATTAATACTTAATAGATATTGGCTACTCTTGAATAATAGGTGCTATTGAAGATAGCAATTAGTTTTTAGTAGAAAAATATATCCTTCCTTAGGATTTAGAGAAAACGAAACTGAAGCGATTGTTATGAAGAAGTTACTGCTCCATTTTCTTCTCTCTTGATAAATGGCATAAATCAAAATATGTTTCTCTACTATGCAGAGGGAGGTACAGGTTTGGTTCCCTATAGCATAACAAATATAGGATATAGATATTAGTATTGTAGTCTATTTAATGTATACATTTCAAATATGTTACAAAAAAAACTTGCTCATATAGTACCTTATTTTTATTTAAAAATTTCCGAAATTTGTACCACCTGCTGTTTGTTTTAGCACTAAATACCCAGCCAAGTGATTTTGACCACTAGCTTTCGACCAGAAAGTCTTAATTTTGTATCTTATCTAATTTCCTTGTCACGATTCGACTCGAAGGTGCTTGATATGGGGCCTACTACCTACATGCCCTCCATCAAGGTCGCCGTGTGCAATCAACAAAAACAATTAAATATTCAAAATTATAGCCAAATTCCGTGACCCATCCATCCTCATCTGTATGTTTGTCTCGTTCATTGTGTCGTGGATTTTTATCCTATCGACTTCCTCGAGCTGCAGATTATTATTAACTCTTGAGAGGGAGACAGGACCGGTTCGGGCTATGATCGGACACATTTACGGGTTTACCTTGAGATCGGCGTGCTCGCACGTATCTACTTCTCATGTACGGGTTCCCCAGGTGGCTTTCCACATTTCGTTCATTCATCGATAAAAATGTTACGTGGAAAGGTCTTTGAATGGTATATTAAATTATTGTCTAAGTTGCGAGTGGAAATATGACTTCGGAAGTAAATTGTCAATCTTTGCAGAATTTTGTCACCTAATTTATATCAATATTTAATCCAATCCAATTGTCTCTTTATCATTATTGTGGTTGTTTTCCTCGGCTGCGCTCCGCTCCGCTTCGCTTCGCCTCGGTTTACAAACTTCAACCCGCGCCTGTTATTTGCTACATATCGGCCTAATGGCGTTATATACTATAACAGCCCCAGCCCAGTGCCGCCCGCGTCGTATTATTGTTTATTACCATTGTGCCAATTCTTCGCATATAGTTATTTTATTTTCTGTTTCATAAACATCAGGTCTTATTAGGACTACTCTGAGTAAATCTTTGATTTCTGGTAAGTGATTTGCAGTTTTTAAGGTTATAAAATTATAAAAGTTAAGTTTTGTTCTAAATTTACAGAGTTTAAGTGAAATCGCTTTCCTATTGCAATGGTTTTTACACCACAACCTGATGCCTTCATCCTGAAGGCCCATTATCGAAGTGGAACACTTAATGAAGACGGGACATGGACATATTCATTACGATTGTGACATCAATGAATGAATTTATCGAAGCCTTCCCCGATGTCAACATTACTTACGAAATATTTATCCAGCATAAAACCCGTATTATTCACCGCTTTGAAGGAAAGAATTGCATTTGTAAGGGCAAGTCAACTGGAAGACCGTCTACCTTAACTGAATAGATTGTTGCCGATGTCCAACAATGGCTTGAACAAAGTCCAACTAGATCTATAAGAAAACTTTCAGCACAAACAGGTTGGTTCTTAATTTTAGGGTGCAAAAAAGTTATTTTTTATCATTTATGTGGTCTTTATGGCATACAATTTTTTATGTTTAAATCCGCTTACAGTTATCTTATCGGAGTTGCCGAAAAGTCGCGAAGAAAATACTCCATTTGCACCCGTATAAGGTATCGGTAGTTCAACAACTTCACTTACTTGATTTTCAAAAAAGAATTAATTATTGCAATTGGTTTAATCAGCATTTAAATGATAACGATATGCTGGACAGGACCTTTTTCACTGATGAGGCGTGGTTTCACTTATCATAGGTTTTGGCATATGTGAACAGCCAAAATAATCGTACATGGGCTACAGAAAATCCTTATGCGTTCATCGAAACAGATTTACATCCACTTAAAATTGGTGTTTGGGTAGCAATTTCGAGACGTCGGATAATTGGCCCAATATTTTTCAATGAAACAATCAATGCGGAGCGTTACCGAACAATCATCCTGGATGCATTTCTTAATCAGGTGCATGATGATAAACAAATAATGGGTTATTTTCAGCAAGACAGAGCCACTGCTCATACCGCGTTTGCGACAATTAGTTATTTAAGGGAATTTTACGATGATCGATTGATAAGCTGTGTGATTTTTATCTTTTCGGACATTTGAAAAATAATATTTTTAAAAATAGGAAGCACAACCTCAACCAACTCCAAGAAGCAATGGAAGAAGAGATAAGAAACATAACTCCAGAGCAGCTCCAATATGTTTTAGAAATTAAAAATCGTAAAATTAACGTCTGCCTTGAAAACGAAGGCCGCCATTTTCAACATTTGTTGTAAACTTTTATTGTAACATTTAAAAATATGTAATTATGATTAAATATTTAATTAATTTTGTTGTTGTTTTATTTGTTGTTTGCTCACACTGTATATACTAAATTAAATGTGTGCTCAAATATGCAAATCACTTCAATTATTTGGATACAATTAGACAGTCAATCACACATAACTAGACAACTAGACGGCTGAAAGACACAAATCCCTTATAAGTGTTATTATTCGGTTCTTGTTCTTTGTGCAGTGCAATTCGCTTAGTAAAACTCCCTTGACTTTCAAACTGCCACCCCATGTGCCCCTTTTCTTATCTTACTGTTTACCTGCTTCATCCCACATAGCCGTTCTCTCGTCTTGATGTTACAATTTTCAGCAAAAACACATGAGCCCGGTCTATATTCCACAAACACTAAAACAGTTTTTAAACCATATAAATTTTTTTTTTTTTTTTTTTTTTTTTTTTTTTTAACTCCGCCAATTGCCGGTCCCAAGCCCGGATGAAAAAGGAGGAGGGGGAGGAGTAACAACCTCGTTAAAAAACCTGGGGTCAACTGGCTCCGGTTGATAGCACCCTGTAAGGGCCCCTGTCTAGGGTTACAGATGAAAACCGGCCAACGGTCTTAGGAGCAGAAGAAGACAGAAGCAGTCACAATGGTCCAACGAGCGGAGGAGCCACAGGAGCAGACTGAGCCCCTCAGTCTAGAAAGACGGTCAGTCTAAGGGAAATATACCCTAAAATTAAATTCAAGGTCGTCCAAGATGGGGGTTGAAGCGCAAGGCTAGCGACCTAGCATTCATAAAACAAACCCAAATGCTAAAAAGCAAGTTACCAAGCCTCGGAACGATAAGGACGGAAATAGACGACGAAAACAGCAAGGAAAACGGACATTGAATATAGGAACCTGGAACGTGCAAGGAATTAGAGGTAAAGCAGAAGACGTTGCGAAAGAACTAGAACGAATGAAAGTTGATATAGCAGTGCTAACAGAAACTAAGAGAAAAGGACAAGGAAGCGATTTCCTAGGTCAATATATCCACATACATAGTGGAGTTCCTAAAGATGAACATGCAAAGAGAGGCGTCTCAATACTTGTGAAGAAAACTCTCAAAAGGCTTATATCTAACTGGCAAACGATTAGCGAGCGTATAGTTACACTAAATATTAACTACCAAATGCATCGCCTGACTATAGTAGGAACATATGGCCCAAATGAAGACGCAAACATCATGGAAAAGGACGAGTATTTCGAATCCCTTAGCAGCATCTTGAATGACATCGGAAAAAATAGAGAAATTATTATGTTGGGAGACCTAAATGCACGAACAGGAAGAGCCACAAATAACGCAATTGTGGGACAATTTGGAGAGGATACCCTAAATAATAACGGGCAACGACTAATAGATCTCTGCTCCCAAACAGATTTAAGAATTATGAATGGGTTCTTTAAACATAAAGACATCCACAAGTTTACTTGGCACCAAGAAACAAGACAACTCAAATCAATAATTGACTATTGTATAATAAAGCAGAAAACTAAAGTAAAGGTATTAGATGTGAGAGGATATAGAGGAGTAGAATGTGGAAGTGATCACTACCTAATAATTGCAAAGATAGCTCTGCCATTTATTGCAGAACGACCCCAAAATATCACGGATGACACGGTTACCCTAAAGAAAATCACGCCACTGGAGTATGATATCGACAGTTTCTATCATCCAAGCACCGTTGATCTATATCAGAGACGACTAGATGCACTATTACTAGAGGATGTTAAATCACAATCATCTATAGACATATATAACCACATAATAAGAAGTGTGTTATCTGCTGCTAGGGAAGCTCTAGGAGGAAAGTCGCCTAAACTGAAGAAAGAAACAAGTTGGTGGAACAAGGAACTTCAGAATGCGAAAGAACTTAAGCAAAAATTATACCATAAATGGCTCCAATCCAAATCAGAGCAGGACAAAATTGCATACAGACATGCTTTGGCAAAATTCAAACAAACCATAATCACAGAAAAGAACAACAGCTGGAAAGCAAAATGTCAGGAATTAGACTCTTACTTAGGAGGGAAAAAATCACAAGAAGCCTGGCGGTTCATCAGGAATATGAAATCAGACCAAAATGATAAAGTCAGGCTTAACATCATTGAACCTGACAAATGGACAAACCATTATAAATCCCTACTCACCGAAAAAAGACCATCCTACATAGACCAACAACTGGATGTAGGATACGGCCTGATAGGGGATAGAATAGAGTTAGAAGTAAAGACAGTTGAGACCGCTGTCAAACTACTAAAAAACAGAAGATCTACTGGACCAGAGGGTATAGCAGCTGAATTAATAAAATACGGTACTAAGAAGTTACATACACTAATAACAGAAATGTTTCAAAAGTGTCTCAACGGTGACCAAATTCCTGATGACTGGAAAACAGCGTGGATAACACCAATCCACAAAAAAGGCAGCAAAGAAAACTGCGACAATTATCGCGGGATATCAGTCACGAGTACATTTAGTCGCCTATACGGTAGAGTTCTTAAAGAACTAATATGTGAAGAATACCGCCCGTACCAGTCAGAAGAGCAGAGTGGTTTCAGAGCTGGTAGATCGACGATAGATAATATCTTCTGCTTAAGCCAACTAATAGAAAAGCGCGTAGCGAGAAATAGAGAAGTACACCTACTCTTCGTCGATCTCAGCAAAGCATATGACAATGTACCAGTGAACAAACTATGGGAGGTACTAGACAATAGCAGCATCAACGTAAATCTCATCGGAGCCCTGAAAGAGTTGTATAAAAATCAAACCTCACAGATAAAACTTGGAAACTATCTTACAAATAGTTTCCAAGTATCTAAAGGCCTACGACAAGGATGCTGCGTATCCCCCACATTGTTTAACATCTTTCTTGACGCCGCACTTAGACAATGGAGACGGAAGTGCCACGGAATGGGTATGCCAATTGGAGACAGCACTCTATACACCTTGCACTATGCCGACGATCAAGTTGTTATATCACAAGACCAGGAGGACATGCAGTATATGACCAGGAAACTACACGAGGAATACTCCAAATGGGGCCTGGAAATAAACCTGAAAAAGAGCCAATATATGTGCATAGGTGGTATAGCTGAAGAACTAGAGCTCGAAAGTGGGGAGAAAATAAAAACATGCCAAAAGTATACCTACCTAGGCACGGAAATCGATGATAACGGACGGGTAGAGGGCACAATCAGAGAGCGCATAAATAAAGGAAAAAAGATCATTGGAGCGCTAAATTCAACCCTTTGGCAGCCAGAAATCCAGCGCAGTACTAAGATGCTCATGTACAACAGTATACTAAAGAGCACCCTCTGTTACTCCTGTGAGGTGTGGCCTATCACTAAAGCCATGGAGAACAAACTACTGGTGGTAGAAATGGATTTCCTAAGAAGATCGGCGGGTATATCACGCCTTGATAAAATAAGAAATACAGAAATTAGAAGAAGAATGCAATCAGAAAAAACCATAATAGAGGACATTCAAACGAGGCAACTAATATGGTATGGCCACGTAAAACGGATGTCAGAGGAACGGCTGCCCAGACAACTATATGATTGGGTACCACCGGAAAGAAGACGTAGAGGGAGACCAGCAGCGACCTGGAACGATGGCATCAGGAGAGCGATGTCGGAAAGGAATCTCCAGGAAGGAGACTGGCAAAATCGGCGGGGATGGCGACATGGAACCGGAAGGAGAAATCAGTCTCTATAGAACCGGAACTATTATTATATATAAATTTATTTTTACTTGGCAAGTTTTACTGTTGTACAGAAGAACTGATCACGTCATTATTTAATTGTAAATTGAAGCTTATATTTAAGAAACCCCTTAATCGTAATTTTTATGCATGTTACTTTTTTAACAGAATCAATATATCAGTAATCAGAACGCAAAATTGTCTGCATCATTCCATTAACTGACATTTCATTTTATGGGGATATTTAATTACAATATATCAAAAATGAAAGATAGTGTTTTTTTCTTTGTTTCCCGAAAATCTGAAAAGTTCACTAAGCGGATTTCTAAAATAAATGTTGTAAGGACCCGTTCCATAGTTAATATAAATTAAATATAATTATTCTATAATTAAAACGTATAATACAAAAACGCATACGTAAAGGTTTAAGAGGGCACAAGAAGACATGCGCCCACCCGCATTTTCGGACATGCACAATTGAGAGAAAGCTGACATATATTAATGGGAACGCATAAACTAACGTCAACTCGAATTTTAAACTACCTACATCGTCAGATAACGAGGAGGCTGAGTTTGCCACCGGCTTGGTAACCTTGGAGGGTGTACACGTGCAGAAAGAGATCATGTTCAGAAAAACAAGCGAAAATATGGACGGGGTGGTAGAATGTGGAAGGAGAAAAAGTATAAATTCAGAATCTCGGCACATGTTTAGATCAGTTAGAAGTAACCACCAGCTCAGAGCGTTACCCCGCTCGACGAAGTCTCAAAAGTTGAGCATTAATTTCTCAGGTAATTAAACGAAAGACGATATCAAATGTACACCTTATTAACTAACTCTAAAGTCAATTTCCATACTAATGAGGAACCTATCTAGTGACACTGCAGCGCTGTGCCACTTACGAGTGGAGCAAAATTTAATTAAGGTAGAAATGCAGGTTCCTATCGCCGAATACTGCATAGTGGATTGAGCTTAACTACATTTTACACCTTGTCCTGACAATATTTTCATCAATACAGCAGAATATTGTAATATTTCATCCTATCACTCGTCGTTAACATTTGAAAATCGTGTGTTCATTAATCAAAGACATATGGTACTCGGGTGTTTTCATTAATTAAAAAACATAACTAAAAATCTTCGTAGATTCAGAGGAAAAGGTATTTACGATCATAACACCTTATTAACCAACTCTAATGTCAATTTTCATACTAAGGAGAAAACCTATCTAGTGAGACCGCACAGCCGTGCCGCTTGCGAGAGATGCAAAATTTAACAAAGGTAGAAATGCAGGTTCCTATCGCCGAATACTGCGTACTGGATTGAGCTAAATAGCATTTCGTACCTTGTCCTGACAATATTTTCATCAAGACAGTAGAATATTATAAAATGTCTTCCTTCACAACTAGGAAACACGTAAATACCGATATAATTAATGAAGTTGATTTGCTAAAATCAAACTAGTTACCAATGCACATAACAGATCACCCTGTATAAATTGCTCGATATAAATAATTCAAAGATATTCTGGGTCAACGTAATTTTGTGAATAAAATTGTATCGCGTTCGGATATTCGAGCAATCTCAGCATTCCAAACCGAATCAATCGTATGAATGAATGTACGTATGTATAGATGTATGTAGAAGTAGAATTGAACCTGATCAAACTAAACCGTAATTCGTTTTTTTAAATAATATTACCTCATAAAGTGCTGACGGATCATGTGGCAGAGATTTATAGTAGACACCAATGCTATTAATATCATGGGAAGATGGCATGCGATAACTTATCTGCACAATTTGAAGATGGGTTATTGCATGAATTCTTTTATGTGATTTGTTCCTATCCACAAGGTGGCGTTGAAATTCATTGGTAGACACAAATGCTAACGAATTTCTATGCAGTGATGACATACATGTATTGAAGGAATTTCTTGAAAAAATTTGAAGATAATTTCGTACTTGAAGTCACTAATCTCATTTTGAATTCCTATATTGACTATTAAAGATAACAAATTTTACAAAATAAAGTCAAACAGTTAAGGTCAGCAAATATATATGTATAAAGATTCAATAATTATTAAATAAAATATTTGTAAAATTTGAATAAAGTAAATAAAATAAATAGCGTCCAATTTGAATGATAAAACTGCATTATATTTACCTGTCGCTTGCATAATCATTCAAAATGAATAAATCTCACTGAATCGATATATCTGTTCTTTACTTACGTTAAAGAAACAGACACATTATCCATTAAACGAACCCAATTAAGTTGTCTCGATAATGATTTCAAAAATCAAACATAATTTAAAGTACTATCACTAAATCACGGGCCAAATAAAAATTACAAATTATGAGAATTTGTATAATACCTGGGTGCGAACAACGTCTCAATTATATTTATTAGCTGATTGCCAGTAAATGCCAAGATACAATGAAAATGAAGAACATACTATTCCGGTAAAACTTACTTCGTAAACAGTCGTCAACTAATGTTCGCTAGTATTGATTTAATATCTCTAACAATTTGTGCAACAGAGTAATAAAAACAAATTATAGTAGTATCTAGCTAGAAATCAAGACTGTTTGTTATTTGTTTTTGTTTCAACTCGATGGCCACGGTAATTGCACTGTAACTGCTTCATAAGCAGCGGAAATTGGATAAGAGGCGCCCGAGGGATATCCAACGGTAGTGCTTGGCAAATTAATCTGCAATGCATCAACAATTCTTCGATTAATTGTAGTTGTAATTTTCCAGAAATCACGCTTTTATGGATTTTATGGATTCCGATGACTGCACTTTTAATTGTTGGAATCAGTCTAATGCACATACTTTCGAATTATATACTTGATAGTGATTTTATAAATTTTAAACAATTGGCGGAAAACTGCAGTTTTTATTAAATATAAATAATTATAAAATATTCATTTACTACTGCTGACTATAAGTCCTATGTAGAGATTTTTTTTTCTATAAAACCTTTTATTATCATAATTCTATAATATTCATAAGCATACAGACATTAGAATTACCTGTAGGTGCATGAGTTTATTGGCTTTTCAGAATTATCGCACCTATGCCATTGTGTGGTATTGTGACGCTTAGATGACCTCAGGCATCGAGTTCCGGTCTATATTGACATGAACAAGAACCTTAAATCATTGGGCATCTTAAGTTGTGATTGAAACCTCCAGATCGATCAGAATAGACTTCTCAATTCGAGAAAACTTGTTTTTTTTATATAAAGATTATTTAATCAGATTTATAGCCCTAAACATTAAATATGTACGATTATGCTAAAATTATTTACTGCCTCACCTGTACACTATACAAATCTTCATTAACAGCAATAAAACCGGTAATTTGCATACGATTAACAAATAATCGTAAGAAACCATAAAAAACTCACCAGCGAATTGCCGAGATTTTTTTCGTAGTAAAGACCAATCTTGGAGAGGTATTCGTGTTTCAATCGAGTTACATAAGAGCAGACGTGTTAAGAAATGTTCGGATAATTTATGGTGTAAACACGGGAAAGGTCAGTCCAGGTGATCACAGATACATACATCGAAGCTTTGTTTTTCATCTCCGATACGATCGAATTGCGTTTCAGCGGAATAAAACCGAACAAAAACATTAATTCACTATTGACCACAGGATTATCGGAGATCATTCTAAGAAGAACAAAACTGAATTATGTGTCAATCTAATCAGAAAATATACAGGTTTTAAGCAAGACGTGTATCATGTGTTTTATTGATATATCTTTTTTCATAGTCATATATTTTTATTTCTGTTGCGGACGGCTATTTATTCTTCAATGTCCATGGAGTTATTAGACACTAAATTACATATGTTCAAAGTTGTACAATCCCTTCATGGACATTCTTAACGGTGTCAGGAAGCGTATATTTATCTAAAGTTAAAGTTGAGGTTATGTTATCTGCTTGATAATCATACCCACTAGAGGGTTCAGAAGTAAAAATAAAACGTAAGTTGTGTGAACTAAATAGTTGACTCCAGTTAGCACATATCGTAACGCAGTGGCTTACTACTCATGCAATTAAATGCTGAGCAACGATCTGCTCCGCCAATACATTTCTCTATCTTGACTATCGACTAATTAACTATCGATAGTGCATAGTATGCTCTTAGTATTAATTGTAGTATTCAAATTTCAAAAATGCCTCCTCGTATTTGCCTAATTAAAAAATAATCATAATGCAATTTCAACAATTTGTAGGAATTTCATATACTTTTTTTACAGAAACACCATTAGTAAATTGACATATAAATTTGCAGTCTTCACGGACCCTTACAGTTACGTCTGTTCGAGGAGGTTAGGCTAAACTTCTGACGATCTTACCTTGATTCGATTTACGATTGCTCGGTGAAGCCCGAAAATGTTAACACGTACAATTGCGGACTAGGAAGGTCTCTTCTGCGACCTTGAGAGGTCGCCGGCGCGGAATTTTAAGTCGAACTAATCGATCGCTATCTAATCGTCTGCGAGATGCTTTTCGATAAAGATCAATTAATCGTAATCGAAATATCTGAAGGCTGGCGGATTAATTATTGGGTTCCCGAGGGCGGCCAAATCGTTATTGTTGAATTAAGCGCTGTAATTATCTTAGTGCGATTTATGACTGGGCTTAAATTGTGTAGTTGCAATGCCATAATTCTGTTGCGCAGATTGTTTCAGATCGCTAATGAGATAAGTCATAACCATAGTTAAATGGCAACATATATTCAAAGCCATTAGCCAAAAATAATATATAATGATAGAGTAGATTAACTACTATGATTTTGGCATCCTTCGTGGACAATTTATCGTAGTGATTTTAGAAGGTCTTTAGACGAAAATAGTTATTAATAATGCATCGATTAGAAACGTTATTTTTAAATGGAATTATCTATACATCGATCAATATTTATATGTTATTTTTTTGTTTATAAAATTCTCTTTTTTTCTACATTTCTCCATAACTGCGTAGTACAATATTATCAATGTTATTGTTTCAAGTGTTCATTTATTAAAATAAGTTTGATACGTTTATTCTGCATACCGTAAGAGTCTGGCCCCAGTTTTTAATGTTTCACTAAAGCATGCATGTGTTGTTTGGTATATTTGAATAGGTCCTTCTCTCGAATGCCTCTATCAGCAACGTTTTCACTTCAGATATTAAAAATGCCAGGATTTTTGTGACATACATGAATTCCTATGTTAGATAAATGTAACTACCGATAGTGCATAGTATGCTATTAGTGTTATTTGTAGTATTCAAATTTCAAAAATGCCTTCTCGTATTTGTCTAATTAAATAATAATCATAATGCAATTTCAATATTTTGTAGGAATTTTACATATATTTTTAAGGAAAAACCATCAGTAAATTGACAAATAAATTTGCATTACAGCAAACTTTATGGCTTAGGAAAACTCTATCAAAGTTTTCACAATAATTTGTTGCATAGTATCTATGCAATATTCCAGCAGAATTGTTGTGTTTTCATAAATATATTAACTAAAACAACTATTATGGCATTTTAGTGGCAACTTAATGAATATTTGCGTAATGGCGTGTACTAAAAAAAAACTAAAAATTCCGATTTTGTAACAACCCAAATATGTTCATAATTATTAAAGATGCGGAAAAAAAAAGATTAAAGTTACTTAGTTCGATCGCACAAACTTGAGAATCAAGTCAAAACAAAAGTCAAGGGTTTTTGAGATTTTAATAGCAGCTTTCTTATTTTAAATGGCCGCCATAATTGATTTTTATACGTCGAAATAGACTTCCTTTGCCTCTTTTCAACGATGTATAACAACCTATCTCAAAATAAAAAATATGGGAAATATTAATTATTCAAATTTTTGTTTTTATTTTTTAAATTATTTTTAAAACTAATGTAAAAATATTTAAAAATAACGTAATACAAGTAAGTAGTAAAATAACAATAAATTATAAACAATGCTCAAAATTCTGACAGTTATTGGCCAAAAACAACTGACAGCGTTAAATGTTCGCTAATCCGAACATTTCAACTCGGCAAATATAAAATCAATTAAAGTATCTAATCTAAAGCATCAGCAATTTTAAAAAAGCACAAGTTTCACCTTTATAAATTGCACATTTCTCAAACTTTACAAGCAAATGATAACATCCGTAGATTAACATTTTGCAGAAGGTTAATCAACAAAATTACGGAAAATGGTGATTTTATAAATACAATTTTATGGATAGATGCATCCTACTTTTCTTATTGTGGATTATATAATCATCATAACGAACATTTTATGGCTCAGGACAATCCACACATAGTGATTCCACGGCGAAACGAAGTGCGGTTCGGCTTTAATGTTTTTTGAGGCATATTGGGAAATTATTTACATGGTGCTATAATATTTCTAACTGCAGAACGTCATTTGGAAATTCTTCAAACAACCTTATAAGATTTATTGGATGATTTACCTTTGGCACAAAATATGCAAATATAGAACCTGTAGGATAGCGCCCTTAGACTCAATGCTAGATATGTTATTACTTATTTAAATCGCCGTTTTAATAACAAAGTAATAGCGACTAATACAACTGTTCAGCAAGATAATACAACAAGATCTGCATACTTGACGCCTCTTGACTATTTTTTTTGTAGGGTACTTTAAAAACAAAAAATTATGGAAGTAACTTCAATTATAATAATGTAGAAGAAAACTTCGTGAAGCAATGAAAGAGGCAATAAAAGGCGTTATTCGCAACACATTGCGATAAGTAACTGGCAATATTCTAAAATGCTGTCAATTGTGTTTAGCTTCTTTTTGGCCATTTAGCCAATAACATTCAGCATTTTGAGTATTTTTAATAATTTATTGTTATTTTACTACTTAGTTGTATTTTTTTCACATTCCACATTTTTTATTTCGACATAGGTTGTTATACATTGTTGAAAAGACAAAAAAGGTGATTTAGCGTTTAAAAATCAAATATGGCGGCCATTTAAAATAAGAAAGTTGCTATTAATATCTCGGAAATCGCCATCTTGACTTTCTTTTTGACTTGATTCTTAAGTTTGTGCGATCGAATCAAGTAACTTTTATTTTAAACTTATTTGCGCATCTTTAATAATTATAGAAGTATCGGAGTATTTAGAAAATCACGATTTTTAGTTTTTTTAGAATAATTTCTAACCTGCTCGGACTTTAAAAATTTTTTCAACATTATCTGAACCAGCTTACAAAACTACATAACATTTCCCATCTCACCAGATCTCTAGCTATAAAAATAAGAGAGATACTCATGCAATCCTACTCTATTTAGGACACCCTGTATACGTCATTGTATACGCTCGTTACGAGCGTAAACACAAAAAGAACTGAAATATTGAAATGATATTCAACAATTGTGATTGCTTACTGTAATTTTGATTGAGTCGTTAAATGAAGCTTTGCAGGCTTAGCACTTGTAAATTGTCAATCATTGACAGAGGTGCTAGGGAAATGCGCCATGAAACACTTTTCTTTTACATGTCAAAAGGAAGTAAAACATTTTAGGTACATGCCTTTTTCTACAGTAAAACTAACAACTATTTATATGATTTACTGCATATATTCGATGGATTCCTCATTTAAATTAATACAAAATATCCCATACTTTCTGAGCCAAGATAAAACATGTTCAAAAACTCCAGTTATTCCTTGTATCGGGCGTTCAACAAAAATCGACGACGAAGTTGGCGTTATAAATTAGTCGTACAGCGGTAACAAGGCTGTGCACGATGTTGTTCTAACACGATAAATGATTCAATCTCCCTCCATACTATCGGTTTTGGCGAGCATCAAATCGTATTAATCATTAATAGGTCGCACACGCCGATTGGTCAGATATTTGTCTGCGACAAAGTCGGCGAAATACCGGAATTGTGACCGCCATAGACGCGTGATTTGTAGATTGAGTAGGCCGTTATAGTTTTTGGGGCTCTACCATTATCGGTGAACTCATATCGTCCGTTATAGACCTCTCTTGAGCAGTCACATAGAATACACAGGGTTCATGTTCTGAAACAACGATCGAATTTTGCTATTTTCAAATGGCTAAAATTCACTTTTTCAAATGGAACACCTTGTACATAGCTTCATATTCTGAGTGCTCATCTAATGAGCTATTCAATGGTAGTATATGGACTATAATCTAGTAATACTTTTTGATAGGTAAATAGCGATCAATTCTCAAGAAGCTTTAGCCATTTGAAAATTGCAAAAATCGATCGTTGTTTCAAAAGAAACTGTGTATTCTACGTGATTTCAAGTATTGTGTATGTTTTGGCACATTTCTTGGGTACTCTGAGCATACCCAGATTGATTATTTTATTGACATTTTATAATAAGGTTTTGTTGATTTTTTTTCCTCGTCCATAATTAAATTTGATTTAATTTAATTTAATTTGCTTAAAATGTGAATAATTTGGCAACGTTGAATCTGATCACGAAAAATAAAAATTATTTGTGAAGCCGAAATGAAGCAGATTCTAAAAATAAAAGAATATACAGGGTGATCCATTTAAAAAATAGAGCAAATGTTGTGTCCCAGATTTATGGTACACTCTGTTCACTCGAAAATAAATTTTGAAAAGTAGTATATTAAGTGGTGATTAACTTCCAATCAGATATTTTCATCAATTTTTATTAGTCTAGCAGCAATGGTCCGAGCGAGGATAGCTCGGCCACCCTGTATTGAACGAACCCAAAAAATTATTAGTCGTCGGAGTATAACAAATAAGAATACATTAAAGTAGTTAGTATGTATAATAATTATACTGATAGATTTATTGTTTTATTTTTCTGCGTTTTAAATACGTATTTGTGACGCGGTATTTATTACCAGTAGTTAATTACCACAAAAATTAGCAATTCATATTAAGAATTAATTATACATTTGTAATCGTAACTTCTAAACTATTTTTATATCTCAATCAAATCGGTGGCTCAGCAAAACAGCAATTTATCGTGAAAATGTTAAGCGATTTTATTATTTTTGTTTATCATTATATAAGCAATGATTTTAAAACAGAAAAAAAATAATCTTATGCTATGGAATTGATTATTTTTCTATCGAGAACTGCTTATATAAATCTCAGATTTTAAAATACATACATATGCATTTCGTGGGGAGCAGAGATAGAACATTCATTTAGTAAATGTTACTGCATTTTCAGGATCGTGAGCAATAGGAGGTTAGAAATATAATGTAACCATAGAGTCTATTAACTATTAAATTTATTCTGCCTCGTATGGTAAATATAATTTTTGCACAACCCCTGACAAAACGTCCATATCCATTTATTTTAGTAGATATGAAAATTAATGATTTACATGAGAGTTATCAGAACTGTGTATGGGACCGGTGGTTGATTGGAGAGATTTACAAGTTGGTCGCGATGGTTCGCGTTTGGCATCTATCGCGGAAATACAAATACAAACCGGAAATACAAAGGCGGAAGGCCGATGGTCAATAGCCTAATAAATTGTTATATCTCTCTATAAATTACATATATGTATTTTAATGATAATAGTCACGATGTTGTGGAATCCACCCTGTCGAGTATCATCGAAACATCAAAAGACAGTTTGTTGAATCTATTACCCAAAAAAGTCTAAAAAATGTACTTAATTGTAAATTATAAATATTTCTTATTTTGTTGCCGGAAAAACATATTGAGCACAACTCGCAGGAAATTCACGAATAAAAATTTCCGCACTCGACCTTCAGCCTCTTGGGTTAAATGTCATTTTTCATGCTTGTTATATAAAGTATTATAAATATTCTCTATTATTAGGAATAAAGTCTGTTCGATAAAAAGCGCCCAAGATCAGTAGAAACTTGATTTGTTATTTTATCATCAACAAACCATATATATTATTAAATGGGACAGTCTTAGCTATAATTTGGCAAAAAACATCCTTTATAAACACCTACATTTAATATTGTTGACTTCACCGGCAATTTTTTCAAATGACTCGGTATATTTTTTTTGGTAAATTTTTGCGGAGAATTTTAAGTAGTTTTACCGGTCTAAATTTTTAGTAGAGTTATGCTATGAAATTATTGCAAAAAATTGTGAAAAACTGATTTGAGCTAGTAGTGTCATTGTAAATTGAGTCACGGACTTGCCAATGACTAAGAACACTAATAACATGTTATTCTTAAGGGAACAATTCGGTGAGAAAATGGAAATAAAAAACCGCGCGGAAAACCAAAAACTATTCTATAACGTGATAAGAAGAAACAGAAAAGAAAAAACTGTCAAGATACACCAAATAAAGGACAAAGACGGGAAAATACTGACAGGAGATGAAGAAATAGAGGAAAGATGGAAGCAACACTTCGAGGAGCAGCTGGGCAAAGAAAATAGTATCGAAGAAAGAGTCGAAGAACAACAAACTAATTAGCAGAAGAAAGTAAGAAAACAAAACCAAAAAGAAGAAGAAATAACGGAAGGAAAAATAACACTGGAAGAAGTAAACGAAGCAGTAAGAAAACTGAAGCTGGGGAAAGCACCGGGAATAGACAACATCAAAAACGAACAACTAAAATACAAGGGAAATGAGGGAATTGAGCAACTAACAAGACTATTAAACGAAGTTTGGAAGACAGAAAAATACCCAAAGACTAACAAACAGCGGCGATAATAGCGATATGGAAGAAAGGAGATAAAAGGGAATGAAGTAACTACAGAGGAATTTCCCTAGTAAGTGCGACAGAAAATATATACGAAGACATACTGGAAAAAAGAATAAGACAACAACTAGAAGGGAACCTGGAACCATCGCAGAGCGGATTCAGAAGAGAACATTGCACAATAGATCACCTATTCACAATCAGGAACTTAATAAATGAACTAAGAGAGCACCTGAAACAAATATACATAGCATACATAGATCTAGAAAAAGCCTTTGACAAAATAAACAGAGAATACGTATGGCAGGCACTACAAGAACAAAAAGGAGGACAAAAACTAATTAGGGCAATAAAAAGTATATATATATATATACCAAAACAGAGTACTGTATAAGAACGGGTAACATAAAGTCCAAGTATTTCACAACGAGCAACGGTCTAAGACAAGGAGAAGCATTAAGCCCATGCCTATTCATAATGGCTATATATGCGGTAATGAAAAATATAAAAGAGAAAACAAAAAAACACACATAGGATACAGGAATCTTAAAGCAATGGAAATCACTGAGTGTATATTTGTAGACGATGTAGCACTAATAGCGAAACACATTAAGGAGCTAGAAGCAAACATTAAGATAAGGAGCAAAGAACATGCAAAAGCGGGACTAAAAATCAACACAGAAAAAAACAAAATAATGAAAATAGGGGGAGGAAAAGAAACAGAAGAAATAACAATAAGCAACACCAAAATAGAACAAACCGAACAAATTAAATACCTAGGGCAAATAATAGACAGCACAGGGATCTCGAAGTGGAAATAGACAATAGACTGCAAGCAGCAACAAGAACTTTCCAGCCGATCCAAAAGATAATACTAAACAACAAGAAGATATCGAGAAAAACAAAACTAACAATATACAAACTAATACTAATACCAACACTAATATATGGATGCGAAACGTGGACGCTAAACAGGAGACAAAAAAGTAAGATACAGACACTAGAAATGAAGTATCTTAGGAAAGTATACGGAGTAACCGGAAAAGACCGAATTAGAAACGTAGACATAAGAAGAGAACCAGAAATAACAGAACTAAACAAAATCATAGAAGACAGACAGATGCAATGGTTGGGACACCTACACAGAAGAAAAGACACCAATCTAACAAAAGTCATATGACAAACAAAAATAACCGGAAAAAGAAAAGTGAGAAGACCGAAAAAGAAGTGGGACAAATATGTCAAAAATATAATGGAAGGAAGAGGAATATCTAACGCCCAAATGAAGAAAAGCACAGGAAACAAGAAGATCTGGAACCTACTAGTGAAAGAAAATACAAGAAATTTAAAAACTACAATATTCTACACCCCAAAGGGTAGAAGAATTATGATTATAATAATAATTCTTAAGAAAGTCATCCGAGATTATCCTTCAGCCAATATTGACGATTTTCATCCGCAATGGTGTTTCAAAACCGAGAAAATAGCACCATTTTCAAGAGAATACCCCAATTCTAGTAAAAACAAATTGTAACAGAAGTATGTACCCACCTCTGATTTTTTTGTCAAATTGCTATTACATACGTCTACTATTTTTCGTCTAGATATGTTTAGTTCAAATTTACAAATAATAAATGTAATAATAAACTTGAATGCCTTGGGATCTTGAAAATTAAAACACGGAAATCTAGACCACAAAACAATATAAGATTTCCTGGAAATCCACGCAAATGGAAATTCTCGCTTCAGATTAATTATTAATCATAACAGCAGTATTCGTCAACAATAGTAAGTAAGTACTTTTTTGTCATGTTTGTGAAATCTTCTCATGTATGAAAGATGATAATTCTTCATCTATTGATAATTATCCATATAGATGCCTAAAGGTTTATATACGCACAACGCACTTAAAACGCTTAGTCGCCTATTTTCTAATATCATTACGAGAGTTTTTATCATCAACTTTAGAAAAATTGGCCAAAATAGTGGTGGAGCAGATGTAGAAGTTTCAAGATCCTTCCTTGGTAAATAACTATTCGCAACAAAATGGATCAGTTTTAATATTACCCGTACGAGAATCGAATCCATTGCTGCAAGATGAATGCTTGACTCCCTAAATCACACAGGCTTTATAATGTTGTTATTGTTTTTTGTTTTTCAATTTTATAATCTGAGCTTATAATTTCTATCATTATGAATGTTTTAAGAAAGTTTAATTTATGTAAGGTACATTTGAATGTTTAAATTTGTTTGGGGCAATTCTTGTCATATAAATAATTGCCGATTTTTCTTCGCATATAGTTTTTGCAGAAAACATATACCATCTTATTACACTGAGGATGTGTGGTTAACCTTTTTACGGAATTATTGAACCTTACCACCATGGGAATAATTTATAGCAAATTTTAATCATGAAAATTTTTACGAGCGCGAGAAAGGAATTGTCATATAACGAGGTTGATGACTCATAAAAAGTAACTACTTACCAACCACAATGATGTAATTGAAGTATTTATGTCAGTACATTATTCATGGAGAAAAAATTCCTCCGCCTCGTAGTTTTTGTTAAATCAAACATCCATGATACCACATATGGCACTAATGTCAGCTCTCGAAGCATGCTACTTAAAATAATCAGCTATTTCTGACAAAAAAACAACTGACACAGCGAATTTACTTTTATGACTTGTACATTCAGATTATCAGATTGCCAAAGTGTTGCCTTTTGTGAAATTCCGGAAGATATTCTTAAGCGGATCGAAGATATGAAGCTGACACTGCAAGTCGGGCATTATTACCTCCGAAGACTTATAGCAGATATGAAATGGAATATCAATATTTTACAAGGCGCAAGAGCATAGACGTTGGCGAGGTTAATGAAGTGAGTTGTGAAGTAAATAGCGTCCTAGGACGTTATAATTTAACCTACTTATACCGTCTTCACCAACGTCCAATACAGCAATGTATTTCTATTGGACCAATGACGTTTATATGTGATAAAGCTGTACGACACCGGCAAATAAATTGACATAGTGCAGTAATATTTGACTTGATCTTATTTTGGTAATTTTTTGTTTCATTCAGATTACAGCTGATAGACAGAGATGACACTACTCCGCTGGAGTATTAAAAACTCTATATACAGGATGGGTCACCTATCCTCGCACGGACCATTGCTGCTAGACTATTGAAAATTGAGGAAAACATCTGATTGGAAGTTATTGGACACTTTATTTGCTACATTTTAAAATTATTTTCAAGTGTACAGAGTGTACCATAAGTCCGGGACACAAAATTTGGTCTCTTTTATAAATGGATAATCCTGTATATTCTTTCATTTTTAGAATCTGCTTTATGTGGGCTTCACAAATCATCTTTATATGTTGAGATCAGATGGAACGTTGCAAGTTATTCACATTTTAATCAAATTTAACGAAAAATCATAGAGGTGGAAAAAAAATCAACAGAATCTTATAATAAGAGATCAATAAAAGAATCTGCGTATGCAGGTACCCAAGCAATGTGCCAAAACATACCCAATATTTTGAGTCACGTAGAATACACAGGGTGTTCTGAAACAACGATACAATTTTTTCTGTTTTGATATAGCTAAAACTCATTTTTTTTCAAATTCAGGGTGTTCTGAAAGAACGATTGAATTTTGCTATTTTCAAATGGCTAATACTTATTGAGATTGCTCGATATATTTACCTATTAAAAAGTATTATTAGATTTCAGTCCATATGCTACCATTGATTAGCGTAATAGATAAGCACTTAGAATATTATGCTATATACAGGGTGTTCCATTGGAAAATATCAAAATTGTGTCGTTGTTTCAGAACACCCTGAATTTGAAAAAAATGAGTTTTAGCTATATCAAAACAGAAAAATTGTATCGTTGTTTCAGAACACCCTGTGTATTCTACGTGACTCAAAATATTGGGTATGTTTTGGCACATTGCTTGGGTACTTGCACATGTAGATTCTTTGATTGATATCTTATGTTTCCCTAGGTTTTGTTGAATATTTTTCCACGTCCATGATTTTTCGTAAAATTTGATTAAAACGTGAATAACTTGACAACCTTGCATCTGATCTCAAAGAATAAAAATGATTTGTGAAGCTCACATAAAGCAGATTCTAAAAATGAAAGAATATACAGAGTGATCTTTATGATCTGTTAAAAAAGAGACCAAAGTTTCCTCTGTATACTCGAAAATAATTTTAAAAAGTAGCACATCAAATGTCCAATAACATCCAATCCGATATTTACCTCAATTTTCTTAGTCTAGTAGCAATGGTTCGAGCGAGGATAGGTGGACCACCCTGTATCTGGTATCTATCCAATACTTATGGATTGCTTTTTCAGACGTTGGTGAATATGGTCATTAGGTCATTATTTGTGTTATATCGATCAAGAAGACAGGGCTGATATACACGTGGAACATTAACATGTAGATATCACGAAACGTAATAGTGGCAGTCCCTGGTACAATAACAGACATAAAACAAATTTTCACTGTCAAAAAAGTGTTGCATTTACTTCATTTGCATAATTATGTCAAATTTATTTTGAGCACCATAAAATAACCCATGAAAACCATTTAAATGCAATAATATTTCTGTAATTACATCTGTAATTATATCTGTACCACGGCCGCGAAATCCTTTAACATCCTCGAGATAGTTCTGCCTCGGCCGCAAAGCGGCCTCGGCGGCAATTCTTCTTTCGGTACGATAAAGAATGATTTCGCGGCCTTGGTTTACAAATAACAATTATTGATTTCAGATACCACAAAATCTCGAATATCAGCTATTTATTACATTAATAGGGAAATGCCCCATTTTATGCAAAAAGTGGAATGTGAGCGAATAAAGTCCTTGCAAGTTATACAAGTAAGCATTTCCAAATGTATTTACATAACTTTTTGTTTCTAATTTTTATCAAAAACTGATTTAATTATACCAACTAATATAGAAGAAGCCATATGAAGTTACTCTTCTCCGGGAAAATACATATAAACTTTGTAACTTTAAGAATCATAAATCTCCTAATATTATCTTATATTAAAGATAATATTAGATTGAATAGTTTTGTAATTAATTCACTATTATATCAGGGAGAGCGTCGTAGTTTTTTTTTTTATATTAAGCTACCGTAAATTTCATATTAATCTTACCTGAGTGTACACTAAAGGAACGCAAACCGTGTCATAGCCAATCAAAGCTCCCAATCTCCTTCTAATGTCGGAGAGTTCTGTGAGTAAGGTCTGCACAATATGATCACTAGTAATGAGTGACTCCTTCCTCGCCCTATTGATGATGTTGGTTGCCCAAACTAGAGGCATCCAGTACTTTGACATCGGAGTCTTGCCGTCCATGAGCTCGAAGATTTTTCTCTCACTTTCCAGCATAAGACCTGTAACAGAATTTTTTTAGAAGAATGGATTCATTCAATCAAGGAATCATAATAGGGCAGTAGCATAGTTAACATTTTACAAATAACCAGATATTACTTTACGAATGTATAATCGCCTGTAATTTACTTATATCGGTCCCACTTAGCAACCTTGATACTGATGTGGGCACGCCACAATAGAACGGCCATTTATAATATTTAATATGGTAGATATACTATAATTTACAGGAAATATCAGTTGTGAAAAGACAAATTATCAAAGACTTTGTTTTGTTTCTTTAATTGACGAGTTCCAGCTACTCCTGCTATCTTTAGCGTTATCTAGCTGTAACTTTCCACTGACAATTATTTCCTGTTCTAGATAAAGTTTATTAGTGGAAATTATCAGCAGCCACGTCAAGTGATCATCAGTTATTTTAGATCTGTAAATATTTCTTGTATATTTCGTTTTTGAGAATGTTTTTCTCACACAGAAAGGTAGAAAAGCCAAGAGCAAATTTGTGCACCTGATCAAACAGTTTTAGTGGAAGACTTTCATAAAATTCCAGCAATGATGACCCTAAATATTTTTCTTTAACAATATATCGCCACACTGCATATCAATGATTTCCATTTGAAGTTCTGGGGCAATGGTTTATCATTTGCAATTGCATCAAAATTTGACAAACTAGACTCAACATTTATTTTCACAGCTCCCAAAGCGTAAAATTGCAAAATCCACCGGAAATGGAAATATTAAAATGCGTGAACTTGTTTTCTTCAATTCACATTGGAACTAAACAATTTTTCTCGTTTTCTCCTAGTAATTTTAAATTAAGGTATTAGTTAAATATAATGTACGGAGAGCATTATTTATACGGCGTCGCTTTATTTTTCCCCTATATACATTTTTGAAAAATGCTTCGACAGGTCAAAATGATTTTTTTTCTAACAAATATTTGGAGACCATATTCAATTTTCCATCTCTCTCCGTTTTAAAGTTATGACGTTAGAGTCATTTTTTTAAAATGACAACCTATATTTTTTATTTTTTATTTTGATAGTACTATGTTTTCAACAACATGACATTTTCAATATGTCACATTTGAAAAAAAAATTGAGAAAAAGTGCGTTAAAATAAAACTATTAAATTATTATTTCAATGTGCAGAATGCATCTAGTTACCATTCAAAACAACGTCAGTTAAAATAAAATTAGGAAAACAGGTTTGGATTTTAAAGATTGGAATAAAACAAAATTGATCAACCTGAAAAACATTCTTATTACAATATCAATTACAAAAATAAGAACAGAAAATACCAAAAGTAATTTTTATCGAGAAAAAATGCTAATGACTTGTTTTAAGATAAGTTTAAAAATAATATGAAGTCACAAAAATCATTAAAATAACGAAAAAATATTGGTTAGGGAAAAAAAATCAAATTAGATGTTCAAATTGTTGACCATTTTGTTCTTGACAGTGTGCCAATCGTGTGAATTTGAAGTTATGACCAAAACGGAGAGAGATGGAAAATTGAAAATGATCCCAAAATATTTGTTTGACTTCACTTTGACCTGTTCAAGCGTTTTTCGAAAATTTATACAAGGGAAAAAATTAAGCCAGGTCTTAATACTTTATACGCCCTCTGTATAATAATAACTTTCATAACAACTCGTTGATTTGTACCTCAGCCAGAGGACGAATCCGTCTATTTAAGAAAATTTCGACTAAAGCGCAAACAAACCGCATTAGAAGTTTTCCGTAGCGTCAGCATGCTGCAATTATAGTATGGGAAGTCATTTTCTCCAATCTGTTCAATATACTCGCGGAATTTACGATGATTGAGATATTTAATGGGCCATGCGGAAACTAGCACGAGTTGCTGCTTCTTCTTCAGCATTTACTTTCTTAAACAACAACTGCTGAGATTTCAATCCGCGTTTCAAAGATTCATACTTTTCTATCAGTGGACTTCCTGAACTACATTAGTGCGTAATTCAAAACTGCAGTATGTTGATATGATGAGCTAGCTAGCTCTTCTCTCTTGGGACTTAGTAGAGAAGTTAGTGTGGCCCTTAGGCCAAAAAGTTTGAAGACCCCTGGCCTAGATGGTCTATCTGTCTAGCAGATTGGGGAATTTCTCCTCTATAAATTGCTGCATCCATATCGAATTCTTTAACGAGCGAGAGTAATTTAACAGTATATAGAAATACTAATTCCAATTCAGAAATGCCAATATAATTCGTAGGAACGCCACTGAGAATGGCGTTCCGGCGTTAAAACTCCGCAAAAAGACCTTTCGGGACATTTGGACTGTTAGGTTGCACCGATATTTGTTACCGCTGTCTTATCACCAGACAGTATTTTTAAAGATCTAGTACAGCATAATTTGCATTAATGTCGAAGTAGGGTATTAATAATAATTGCATATTACAATTGAATTAACTGTTAGAAATTTCAGTAGAAAAGGCAGTTGTTCATTTAAAACTGTTCCTTGATATAGAATTGGAAATCACACAAAGAAGCACGTAGTACGCAGTATTTGAATTAATCATTAATTAATTTATTATATTTTTCGTAATTGAAAGTGCAAAATATCAATGCGCATGTCTTGCTAAGAATACTCTAGTTCGTAATCTATAATGGAAATTTAATTAAAATGTAGATAGGAATCAATTTGCGTTAAATGAGCGGCTCACGAACGAAACTAATCTCTTTATATCTTGAGATCAGAAGCTGAAAGAGGCGCCAGGTCACGATGCAGCCTGCCTGGCGCCTGAACACTTTCCAGGAGCACTTTCTACCGCCAGAACTGTTGGAATTCGATCGATTACTTATGCAGAATGGATTTCGCAGATTTTTTTGTTGGTCAGTGCATCGGATTAGAAATTGGAGCAGGCAACGTTTTAAATGATAATTCAGGAGTTGTGATGTTGTAGCAGTGCTACTCAATAGTCGATATCCAGTAGAAATCTTAATTATTTGCAAGTATGTTAAGAGGAAAGTATTTAAAATAAATTTCATGTAAAATTTTGATTTGCTGGGTTCCCAAAGGGTATTACCGCTAATCTTGGACTACGTTAATACTCAGATGAACTTTAATTTTGGACTTGCTTATTACTTAGATCAGCTGTAATAATACTCATTTGAGCCAAATAAGAGCATATTATATTTGTTTAAAATATGTTCCATTATAAGTATGCTTAGATTGGGTGAACTTACTGTAAATAAACAATTTTTATTTAATGACAAAGTGAAAACAAAAATAACGCCAAATCTGGAATAAATTAATACTTAGCTTAGCTTTAATACTTGTTAGTAACAGGTATTTAGATAAGTTAGGTTACGTAATGTTTACACTATTATTAGGTGCAATCCAATCAGTTGCACAAAAATTGAGTGTCACCAATCCTCAAATTGTTATTTTTGCCCAATGTCCATTAACCCTGTCACTTTTTTTTCTATTATTGCATCGGGCTTGTTTATAGTTGAAGCGCAAACATAGTTGTTTTCATTATTACAAAACTAAAAAGTTTTGATCGAGAATCGTGGCTTATCGAGTTATTCATTTAAATTTCATTATTTTAAAATGCATAAAAACTACAGAAGAAAGATGGTCATGCAATATTACTTAAGATACCATTTTCTCGCGCACCCAATAATTAAATAAGTAAGTTGTCCCCCAATAAGGGGGGTCAGCTTCTGGCAAGCAAATGATCTTCAATTATTAATTACCCTTGCCGCAAGGGTGGTGGTAGCTAATTTTTTTAATTTTTTATTGAAGTAGTGGTTTCATGATATCTCATTTGAAAGTTTACTATATTTACAATACAACGGTGTACTACTTTTTAAAATCTGACCATTAGTTTGCCAGAAATTATTTTTGAAGGTGAGCAAAGTACAAAATTAAAATGACATTTCAGCAACAAAAATGTATCCAGCAACAAAAGTACAGAGTAAGAAACAATCTACTTTCCCCTGAGAGTAGGCTACCATGCGTATTTTTGTCATTATTAAAGATAGAGATTTGGTCCAATTATCAATGTTGTGCAGTTTGGAAATTTGGAATATATGCCGTTGAGAAAGTTTTGAAAATCAGGACAGTTTCGATATTATTCTAAAAAAACTGAAAATCGCAATTTAATTTCATATAAAATTCAATATGGCGGTTTCCGAGGTAATAATAAATGGATGCCCAGAGAATATCTGTAAAAAAATTTGAGCGATTGAAAAATCTCTAGAAATCTCGATAATTATTTAGAAATCTGTAGAAATATTGAACAATATTGCAACATCTTGGAAATGATTTCGAGCTATCTCGATAGGATCACTTAGGTTCCATATTTCGAAAAGACCCCGTGGTCTTTAAAAAAATAAAACATACTTGAAATTGGTCGATTATTGTTATTTATTCCGTATTTTCTGACGCAGTAAAAAAATTTGACGTCAGTATTTTTTTACTTATGACGTCAATGATAATTATTTTGATTCTCTCTACAATCACATATTGTTTTTGCAAAAATACGTATCCTTTCCTTTTAAAACTGGAGACATTCTCAACAATTTTAATTGATTTCTATATTTTTCTCATAAATTATCCAGAGATTTCCAGAAATGTTTTAAAATATGTTTCCAGATCATTAAAATCAGAAAATTTTAAATTGTGAAACTAAAATTATTACATATATTTTTCTAATATTCCGACTAATCTCTAGTCATTTCTATACATATGCATACATATTATCAAGATTTCGAGAGATTTTCCAATGATTCACTTCAATTCCAAGATGTTGCAATATTGTTCAATATTTCTACAGATTTCTAAATAATTATCGAGATTTCTAGAGATGTTTCAATAGCTCAAAATTTCTTCAAAGTTTTCGAGATTTACATAGATGTACTCATTAATTCTCAAGATATCGAGATTATTAAAATCATAAAATCCAAATTGGTTCATACGATTGACACGACTAGTAGTGAACATATTTGTTAGGGATATTATCTCAAACTGGATTGAGATATTATCTCAATCTACCAACGGGGTCCTTCTGCCGTATGTTGTTACTCTCTAAATTCACCCCCGATCTCTAGAACGCGAGCGCCGTTAATGATCTCCCAACGGCGAATGGCACTAGTTTCTCAGTACAAATATTCTACCAGTATTGGGGCTCGAACCCAGGTCATCGTGTTCTAACCTGTCAGCCAAACTAGCGGGTAGACATGACTATTAAATGTAATTGTTAATTAATTTTCATTCTACAAATGTTTTGATTTTGAATTTTAAATATAATATCAAGTATGTCATTTAAAATTTTGATGACAATACATTTACAAAGTTATATGTGAGTTCATATTCTTCTTCTTGCCGTTACGTATCCTTTCTGAACATTCCCAAATCTAGAACGTTCCGAATTCTAGATCAAATTCTCTTTACAATGGCGACAATGTTAATATTTCAAAATATACTTATGTGTTAATTATTAGAGGCAGCTGTGATATTGTTTTGTTTATTGAAATACCTCCTGTAAAATTTGTTTACATCAGAAAATACTTGTCATATCACACAGAAATAAGTCTTTATAACTGTAATTGTACCTACTTAATTAAGAAAAATTAATAATGGATACAATTGATATACTGTGATGTTTTACATTAATAATCACTTAGTTGACAAGTATTTTTTGATGTAAAAAAATTCTACGTAAATAAACAATATCAATAAACAAAACTACTCATCATCGCCACTACAATAATGCTATGTTTTGAAATAATGAGGATAATTACAATGGTAGGTACTTGTTACACATTATTGTAAAGAAAATTTGATTAAGAATATGATTCTGTAAAAATATACAAGGTGTTCTAATTAAATAAAAAACAAAGTTACACACGGTATTCGCTTTTTATGGAGAGTCAAAAATGATGTCATGATAAAGAAATTGGAATTTAGCATTCAGACTGTCTTCGGATGATAGATCGATGATGTTTTGTTTTCATTCATACTTAAATTGCTATCTTCAATATTTACTGTAATTGGATCTATTGATCCATTGATCCATAGATCTATTCAATTTAGCATTCAGACTGTCTTCGGATGATAGATCGATGATGTTTTGTTTTCATTCATACTTATATTGTTATCTTCAATGTTTGCTGAAATTTGATCTATGGATCCATTGGTCCATAGATCTATTGAATTTAGCATTCTGACTGTCTTCGGGTGATAGATCGATGATGTTTTGTTTTCATTCATACTTAAATTGCTATCTTTAATGTTTGCTCTTATTGGATCTATTGATCCATAGATCTATTGATTTATTGATTATTATCGATTATTTTTTGAGATCGCTACAGATTTCAATAGCAAAGACGCTATTTGAACTCCTTTTTTTAAAGGAAAGTATAAGTACCATTTTTGCGAAAATATTATGTGTCTGTAATAGTTATTATTCACACTGAAGACCGTTATACAGAAAGTTACAAGCGAGCACAAAAAAGTAATGGGCGAGCGCCACCGTTAAAATTTGTACAGGTGCTAGCACGTTATGAGTCTCGTATCCCCTAGAGACAGAGATAAGTAAACAGTTCTTTACTATAGAAATGCCCATACAGATTATTAAGATCTCTACAAAAGTTGTGAATTAAAAAAAATCGAATTCCATTTTTTTAACTGTCTATGAAGTCAAAAATTCTCAAAAATTACTGACGTCATATTTTTTATGGTGCATACATATATATGTTATACATTGACTAGTTCGAGGTATTTTAACTTTTTTGCGCTGTCTCGGCAGGAGCACATTGGTTCCATATTTTAAAAAGACCTCTATTATAATCAGTTTTTGTATTCATCCTTTCTGTCCTTTATTAGACTTTGAAATTAGTTTTCTCGAAAACGACCAATGATCGTTTTTCCCCGTAGCTCTTCATGGGTTTTTAAACAAATTATAGATAGAAGACTGTGTCTTATTTTAGTATTGTAATAATAATAAATAATAATGTGAAATGTGGTTATAAAATTATCATAAAATAATCACCTACCTGAATCAACGACATGCTGCCATGTAGGGAAACGTTTCTTCACTCTCAAGGATACCCTCTGAAGAGTGATAACGTAGGCTAGAACGGCATATCTTACGATATTTCGACGCATCAGTCTTTGGCGCTCATCCTGAAAAGAAACACAAATATTTATTAGTAAACAAAATTACCATCATATTTCGCATTTTATAAACTACATTAAATTGTAGCGTAATACCACTTAATTTCAAGTAAAGAACGTGCTACCAGAAAGACAATACAATTTTGAGGATAGTTGATACCAATTTGTTAGATTATTCAGATCATTTGGAAACACTATACTTCAGGGAACAGTTGTATGAAGATAGACGAGGATGCAAATCTCCCCCTTGTGAGGTGTGTAAAATAATAAGCAACCTATGATGCTATTTAGTATACGAATTACCAATATGAGCTACGATATAAATTAACTGAGTATAAAATGAGTAAGGACTGTCAAATTCAAAATATTTCTTATATGAAAATTAGAAATCTTTTTATAAAAAGTTTCTAATAAAAGGAAAATACCAAATCACATTAGCATCGAAATACATTTGACGGGTACTTGTAAAAACCATTTTGCCTGATCACCATCGCTGGCTTCTTTTAACATGGAAATAGATTTGCCCACATTAGATTTACTGGGGCCCATTTACTGGTACTAAAATTAGACCACCCGTAACTTTGAAATATTTTCTTCTCTTTGAAAGTAGGGACCCCTACTTTGATTGCAAACTCGGATTTTATGACAAAAACTATGAAGGTTTAATCGAAACATATTTATAAATCTTTGCAGATGGCACCATCAAAACAAATTTCTGACACTTTTACAGCGGCGGAAGCCACCTTTTCGGCATACAAATCAAATTAAATTAAATCGGAACTGAAATCGGAATTGTGTTGTGTACATATGTCAATATTATTAACATCCCGAAGGTGAGAGATAATGGGACTCACTAAGAGCAAATACTCAGATGGTAAATAAAACTTTTTTTTTTTCATTGTTGCATTATTTTGTACTAAAATGACGTGAATTTTCCTTGAAAAACGAACATAACAAATTTTGCAGTATGCAGCGCCATCTACAATTATAAAAAAATGTTTCGATTAAAACCTTCGCAGTTTTCTTCGGAGAATCCGGATATACAGTAATAAATAGGGGTTCTCAGTTAAGAGTTCAAAGTTATCCTCCGACTCCACACGGTGGGGGGGGGGGGGGGTGGGGGGTGGTGTCTTTAGTCTCGTTAAATGTAATTATAATTATATTAAATTATATGAACTTAATTATATTAACATTTATTTCAAACATTTTTTCGGACTATGCGTATTTTTCGAGATATTTCGATGTCTTCATTTAAATGGACCGCCCGGTATAATATTATACGAAGGCAGATTAAAACTAAATCTACCTAGCTATGAAACAATCGCCCATTCATGTAAACAAAACAAACGTCTTTCAAGAAAGAAACTAAATAAGAAAGTAAAGCCTCGTTTACATTTTGAAAGTTTACTGGTGGAAAGTACTTGCCGCCAGTAAACTAACGATGTGTAAGCCAGAAAAACGTCTTGCTTTCTTGTTTAGTTTCTTTCTTGAAAGACGTTTGTTTCGTTTTTTCTGGTTTACACATCGTAAGTTTACTGGCGGCAAGTATTTTCCGCCAGCAAACTTTCCAAATATAAACGAGGCTTTAAGAGTATCTGTCAAGTGCTGTGTAAATCAATTCATTTTTGTTGTGTGTATGAAGCTGTTAACGCAGGGAAATGAGTTTAAAATGATTTAAAACTAGGGCATAGAAGCGTGATTTTGACGAAAGAAGGCAATCCGCAAAATATTATACACGAACGTACGACTGCTGTATATGGTGAAAATTGTCCATCATATTTTCAAATAACATTCTGGAAGAGCAGTTTAAATGGGACAGAGAATCCATCCAAGATTATCCTAAAAGTGGACGACCTGTGAAGGCAAGGAACTAAGACAACGTCAAAGAAAGTCATGCAATTGGAATCTGCGAGGCATCCGTAATTACAAATTTGCATGAAGATTTGGGGATAAAAAAGTTGTAAGCGCGCTGGATTCTGAGAATCTTTACTTCTGAATAAAAGTTGTGCAGGCAAGAAATTTTGAAGAAAACTTGGCAGCGTAGCTCGGGACCAAGACCTTTTTTTCCAAAATTGTAACTGAAGGAAAAATGTTTGTCTTTTAATCCCACATAGAATAACATAAAAATATATAGGGGCTTCAATTTAAAATAAGAAAAATAAAGTGCTTTGAAGTTTGAAAAGTTTGACACTAAATTTTGGACACTCTGTATAATGTATATCAACAAAACTTGGTTAACGCAACTATCAGACCTTATTTAATGAGTACCTTGTATGGTTTTATTAACAAGGCACATTTTTATCTCTTATTAATTTTCTTAACCAATGGTGCAAAACTGATTTTTTCAGTTTTTATTTTTTTGTGCTAAAATCACTGAATCGATTTTAATAAAATTTCATGGGTATGTAGGCATCCATAAAGGGCACCCAAATAAATAACAAAAAATATACCATGCAATTGAAAATACACACCATCATAACGTAACACTTTTTCGGGACACCCTGTATAATCAAAAATATTTTTCTAAAATACGCCACAGAATGCAAGTAATGTCTGCAAAATATCAAAATTGTAACTCAATTAGTAACTGAGCTACAGAAGACGGGAGGTGAAATGTCGGACCCTGTATATGAGAAACCAACATTTATTTTCGCTATTAAGTGCACTAAAATGCAACCATAAACTACTTCGTTTTCTAGATGACATTATAAAAAGTCACGAAACCACAGCAACATAAATGTAATGTAAACAAAACTTATAAAATTGCCCGGTAAGCAATACTCGGTTCGGCTGTTCTCTATAGTAACGAGTAATGAGTATTATCGTTGGTTCGGATTTTCGCACTATGCGGGACTGTGCGGCTGGGCCGGTACTCGTGACCAATCGAATAGTAACGAGTAACGAGTATTTGTACCGAAAGGAACGATTCGCACGCTCCCAAACCCGCACACTGCGCAACTCGGTAGTCGGTACAATACCGCACATCGTTACTTACTAACTAGATCCGATACGCGATCGGTTCTTACCAAGTACCGAGTAACGAATACTGAGTAACGAGTATTCATACTGAAAGTAACGATTCGTTACAAGTATTCAAAAGTAACGATTTCGCCCATCTCTAATCTCCACCACCCAAAAGAGCAAAGACGCAAGCTTCTGCAGGTAATCTGATGGCGACAATGTTTTGGGATTTCTAGGCCATAGGGCATTCTATGGATTGAGTATATGTAGAAAGGGTCTACAATTAACGCAGATGTCTACAAAGAAACAATCAAAAATTTAAAAGTTGCTATACACCAAAAGAGGCCTATGTTCCTCAAAATGTTCCTAAAAAACAATATTACTACACGACAATTGCCGAGTGCACAAAGGCTCCCAAAGTTTGGGAAGAAATCAACAACTTTGGTTTTGTGGGCATACGACACCCCTCTTAAAGCCCTGACTTAGCTCCGTCGGATTATTACCTCTTTCTTAAGCTGAAGAAGCACTTGCGAGTACGTCAATTCTCTTCAGATCAAGACTCAAAAAGGCCGTTTCTGAATTTTTTGAGGCGTTACCGAAATATTTTTTGACTGTATTGCGTTATTGGAGAAGCGTTAGTCTCAGTGTGTAAATGTTGAAGGGTATATGTCGAAAAAATTTTGTTTCGTTTTTTAATTAATTAATTAATTTAAAGTGTTTTCTCTATTTTCTTTCCTGGTTAGGTAGATTTCGTTTTGATCTCCCCTCGTATTATATATTATAGGAATACTGAAAATACAAGCGATAATATTTTCCATTAATATAATTCAACCTGAATCTCCTTTCATTTCCTCTTCATTAGCTAACCTTTGGCATCCATGCACCCAATATCACGGATTTCATCTTCCTGTAATTGCCACCTGAGGACATGAATTAAGCGTGAAAGGTTCTAGATTTTCTCCAGTCTATCGAAGCACTACCGCAAGGAAATTAACAATGCATTTTTAATCCTTCGTAAGTGAATCGCAATTCATTCATAATAGAGGAAGTATAATATGTAGCGGCAGTCTATGTAGTCGAGTACGGTTTTCGAAACGATCCATAAACTTTTGCATCTTCAACAAAATTGCAAGATGCGATGTTGTGCGATTTTCACAAATGAATTGCTGACAGACGATACAATGAGTACTGGCAACTTTGTGCTATACGATTTGTCATTTGTAATGAAACATCTAAATAGTCATTGTGAAGATATTTTACCCCCAACTGTTGCACAAAATAAATAAATAGCCTAGCAAAATAGCAAAAGAATAAATAATAGGCATAAATCATCCAAATAATGTTTTCCTTTTCTTCGTTTTCAGAAGAGTGATCATATAAAAATGTACCAACCACTTTGCTTTTGTGTGCAACAGTTGGCGCTAAAATCTCTTTGCAATTACTATTTTATCTACATGTTCATGCATTTACGGCAATATACTGTGACGAAAAACAGTAAAGACTATTATGATATGGTGAATATAAATGTAAATAGCCAATAAATATATAATAAGAAAATATCCGGGATAGATTATGGTGACCGATTTGGTCACTATTCTGGAAAACTATTCTGAAGCACCAAACGTTATAAAATAGTGGTGCAAAACGGAAAAGGTGAAGGTACGGCCAAAAAGCCAAGGGATCCGAAATCCACTGCGAAAAAGTAATATAATTATACAGAGAGCGCATAAAGTATTAAGACCTGGCTTTATTTTTCCCCTGTATAAATTTTTGAAAATGCTTCAAGAGATCAAAATGATTATTTTTCAAACAAATATTTTGAGACCATTTTTATTTTTCCATCCCTCTCCGTTTTGAAGTTATGACACAGCTATTTTTTTAAATGACAACCTATATTTTTTATTATTGATTTTGATAGTACTTTTTATTATGTTTTCAACAACATGACATTTTCAATATGTAACATTTGAAAAAAATTGAGGAAAAGTGCGTTAAAGTAAAACTATTAAATTATTATTTCAATGTGCAGAATGCATCTAGTTACCATTCAAAACAACGTCAGTTAAAACAAAATTAGGAAAACAGGCTTGGATTTTGAATATTGGAAAAAAACAAAATTGGTTGACCTGTTGAAGCGTTTTTCGAAAATTTATACAAGGGAAAAAATAAAGCCAGCTCTTAATACCTTATGCGCCCTCTGTATAGGAAAGTTTGAATAGTTTAAAATCTGTGATGTGAAGAGGCAATAAATGCTTAAACATAAATTCAGAACCGACCAAATTTCCTTCACTGCCACTATCCAGCGGTTGCCACGAACGCCATCTTGCTAACCAAAATAACGTTATCCGGGTGCATCATTGTACGAACCGTCAGCAGTAGAATATCATCTGATCATCTCAAAGGATTTCGCACAAAACTGTACTATGCGCGACAAAATAAAACTAGAACAACTCCTGAGTGACTGCCAAAAGAAGGAGAAGTTGATCTTGTTATATTAAATATTGTAATTAAGTAAATATTGTTCTGGAGCAGATCATGATCAACAAGGATCGATTGAGGGCTTTTTCTTTCTAGGGATTCATTTGAAATCTCGAGTTTGCAATGACAGGCCAACAATTCAAAAGATTAAAAACGTGTATCCGGTAAGCAATCTAAAATATCAGCTCCTGAAATTATGGAGCGTGCAATTCAAATTGTATATACCCATTGTGGTCAATGCCACAAGGTTAATGGGTGGCAATTTTAGGATTTATATTAGATACATTTGCTGTACTTTCGAATTTCAACACTATTTTCATTTTTTTTTAATGTATGTGATTTTTTCTCATAAAATGTTACGTGAGGTAACATACTTAAATGTGAAAAAGATTTAGAGGTTGTCTTCTAAAACAAATATGATGACATTATGTGATTACACCAGGCAATCATAATTTTTCCCCAAACTACGGATTATATTGGCATTTCACCGCATATGAATATTGCAATATGTACAACCAGAAGCAGAAGCATCAACTTCATGTCTCCATACATGCTGGTGACACTGATTATTTCCCAAATTATCTATGTTTTTTTTTACATTTTTGAAAATACTATTATTATCTGACCGCATATTTATATTCCAAAATGTATCACCAGAGCGTCAACCTCTCGTCCCTCCGTCACTAGCATTCGACAATTTTTTATAATCACATTAAATTACAACCGTGTGTTCCACAACGATCCAATCGTAAATTCCTGACCGGTCGCTCCTCCATATGTACCTACGAAACAACGACGACCTTCCTGCCCCTGCATCAAAAATCACCAGCCTGTGAACAAGCACATATTCAAACAGCTGATGGTCTGCGACCTTCCGAGAACCCGAAGTGTCGTTCACCGGCTCGTCCGAAATTAGAAAGGCCTAATAAATAAGGTGACTAATGTGAAAATTTCCCTGGGGACTTATAATAGTTCTACGTAACGTCCAATTAAACATCAAAAAGTGGACGATTTAGACCCGTCAATGACAGCACGGGATGTGCTAGAACAACCGGAATGGCGGGCGAAGAACAATGCGCGAAAAATCGAGCGGTGGATTGATTTATCGGTGGAGAAATTTAATTGTATTAACAATACCGATCATTAAGTGGCCAAGATGAGGCGGAGAAATTGAATTTATGGTAAGAGTAGTGAAGCTTGAGATTGAGAGTCGGAAATAGATTGTGGTTTTCGTCATTATTCTGCTCGATGTGCCGTATACGAATTTGCTTATACAAAGAAAGTCTTAATAATTCTATTGTTATAATGTAACAATGTTATTAAAATACCGCAATTTTACAGAATGGTCACTTGATCGATTGCGTTTTTTTTTACTATGTCTGTTAACAATGGGCTTAGAAAGATTCGGGGAATATTGAGTCTCTTTCGTAGGGTATTTTGATAAATCTATCTGTTGAGAGCAGACAATTATACTATTGCACATCGTTACCATATAGTTAACTAAGTACAGATATCATTTAGAAGAGCAAATTGCTGCCAGAGCTTTGCTGACGGTTAGCTAAGTAATTATTATTAATTGTTATTAATTGGTAGCAGATCTCTATTACAAATCATCACCATACAGAGCGTTGTACGCATACGTTCTAGGAGAATAGAAGCTGTCCACAGCTTACTTCTTATTATTTATTATATTTTAGTTTAAATTATTTTTAAGATACTTACTCCTCCAGGGATGCCTGCATTTAGAAAGAGGGCAAGCGTATCCGGCCATGGCAGCAATTTGTATTGTTCCCACCATCTTTTCACCACAAGTGAAACATAGAAGCCCATCACGAATGACATTGGTATGGTTTCACTCTGTTGACTGAAATACAGCCTAATTTTTTCAAATATCCTGAAATTGAAAAGGTTAGTATAAAAAATATTCAACATAACATAAATAGTAAACCATAACCAAACAATCGACAAAGTTACACTCTTAAAACAATTATAGGTGTATTATTGTCCAACGTACCACCATGTAAACATGGTGTCCCACGCTAATGGATCATTAAAAGTTTATGGGGTTCCAGAAAAAATAAAATTTTGAAAAAAATTATTTAAACTTGGTTGATTCCGTTCTCCTCAGGTGAAATACTTTCAAGCTTCTATTACTTCCGGTTCTACCGGAAAAGATATTTCAAATTAAACCAAAATCATAATAATATATTGTGTTCTATTTAAAAAAAAACAAAAGTTGATGGCTACTTCCGGTAGAACCAAAAGTGATAAAAGGTTGAAAGTATTTCACCTGAGGAGAATGTTATCCCATGTTTGTTTTTTGTTTCTTCAAATTTTTATTTTATCGGGAACCCCATATACTTTTAATGGTCCTTAGCGAGGTACACCCTGTATACATGTGGTGCGTCGGACAACAATACACCTATGATTTTTTTAAAAGTGTAACTTTTATTTCATCGATTTTTTAGGTTATGGATAAAGAAAAATAAAAAATAATTTAAATAATTATTTCAAAATAAATGACGCAGTATTTTTTGCTCTACAAAAGAGTTCATTACAGCTTTTTTCTAAAATAATTAGCGAAGACAATAATTAATAATACAAATTTTTACTGTAAATACCTATGGTGCGTTGTCCGACGCAGCACCCTGTATAATAATAAATTGTACGTGTACTTGCTTCAATAATAATCGTATTGAAGTGCCTATAGTCCAAGATTTAACATGAGCTACTTTGAGCTACTGTATTACTATAAAGTTTATGATTATAAAATATTGCGGTGTTACAATTCTGAAGACAAACATTTGCTACTTTATAAATATCTTTGTGTTTATTATTTTTATATGCTTTTGCTTAACAAAAACATGTTTGTTACATTCAGTATTTTATCAATAAATTAGTTGCAAAATAATTTCAATACTGAAGAGATCGCATAAAGTATTAAGACCTGTCTTTATTTTTTCCCCTGTATACATTTTTGAAAAATGCTTATACAGGTCAAAATGATTCTTCTTCAAACAAATATTTTGAGATTATTTTCATTTTTCCATCTCTCTCCGTTTTGAAGTTATGACGTCACAGCCAGTTTTTTAAATGACAATCCATATTTTTTATTATTGATTTTGATAGTACTTTTTATTATGTTTTCAACAACATGACATTTTCAATATGTAACATTTGAAAAAAAAAGTGCGTAAACTATTAAATTATTATTTCAATGTGCAGAATGCATCTAGTTACCATTCAAATAACGTCAGTTTAAACAAAATTAGGTAAGTTCTCTTCAATGTCTGTGCGGCCTTTCCACATCGATTGGCACACTGTCAAGAACAAAATGGTCAACAATTTGAACATCTAATTTGATTTTTTTTTTCCCTAACCAATATTTTTTCGTTATTTTAATTATTTTTGTAACTTCATACTATTTTAAAACTTATCTTAAAACAAGTCATTAGTATTTTTTCTCGATAAAAAATTCTTTTGGTTTTTCTGTTCTTATTTTTGTAATTGATGATATTGTAATAAGTTAATAACAATGTTTTTCAGGTTGATCAATTTTGTTGTATTCCAATATTGAAAATCCAAGCCTGTTTTCCTAATTTTATTTTAACTGACGTTATTTGGAATGGTAACTAGATGCATTCTGCACATTGAAATAATAATTTAATAGTTTTACTTTACCGCACTTTTTCTCAATATTTTTCAAATGTTGCATATTGAAAATGTTATGTTGTTAAAAACATAATAAAAAGTACTATCAATATCAATAATAAAAAATATTCGTTGTCATTTAAAAAAAATGCCTTTGTCGTCATAACTTCAAAACGGAGAGAGACATAAAATTGAAAATGGTCTCAAAATATTTGTTTGAAAAAAATCGTTTTGACCTGTTGAATCGTTTTTCGAAAATTTTTACAGGGGAAAAAATAAAGCCAGGTCTTAATACTTTATGCGCTCTCTGTATAGTTCTAAGCATATTCAAATTATGTATTTTAAAACATTTTTTTTTTACCTCTGTTGGTCTGGATTAAGTGCCAGTCTGTATATCAAATTTATACAATAGTAGAGGAATAGGTACGCCAGCAGTTCCCTCCACACTAACTTGTAGACACTCCCCCTCCATCTGAAAAATAAAAATATTAGGTTAGTAAATCATTTGGATATATATTTTATTTATTTATTAATTTATATCGTCTAGACCCGTCTACCTTTCCATGTATTACTATGTATTACATGTTTCACTAATTAAAAATTAAATTAAAAATTAAAAAACACTCTTTTCATAAATAATAAATTTGACCTTAGTTAGCCTTGAATCTATAAAACAAATGACAGCGGAGATTTGAAAAACATCTCGGACGATAGAATATAATTGCTATTTATACACCAAGAGCGTTACTACTATGATTACGCCCGGAGAACGATGAAATCCAGCTCGAGGGCTTAGCACTAGAGACCGATATCGTTCCATTGGCGTAATCAATCGGTGACGCCGTGGTGCATACAAGATGTAAGTTTTCATATTTTTTTTAACAATTCACATCTCCGGGGCGTAATGAATTCAATACGCCCTCTTATAACGCCCCGGTTGTTACTGACTTATTTACATGAAAGTACACTCCAGGGCCTAATAAATTCATTATGCCCTTTTATTACGCCCCGGTTATTATGGACATGTTTACATGTCCTAGGAGTTATCATTCAATTGAGGCGTTTATTTTAAAAAGAGCACATGTCCAAAAATCAGTTTTGTAGGAAATTAAAAAAACTTCCACTGTAGTTATACTCAAAGTACTGGAAAAATAAATCGGGCTATTCTGTTGTATTTATTTCAACTTATTTAAAAATAAAAATGATTTTAAATAAGAACTGAGAAATAAGAGAAAAAACGGGAAAGAAAGTTGGACTTGTGTTGTTTTTAGGTGGAATTTTTTTTATGCGAAAAAATAAAAATCAAAAATAAGGTTTAATTAAAAAAAAACACTTTATTTTTCAAAAAAAAATGAAAATTTAAAATCTTCACAACCACTACTGTTGTCATCCTTGTCCAGTTCGAGTTCCTCATCAACAACACCTATTATCAAATATCATCAAATATTGCTCAGCAAAAAACGATTCATAAAATGATATATTTTGGGGTTTCTCTAATAAACACATTAGTCCTTAAAATTTTTCAGTTTTGCTGATGAATTTTCTTGCTTTTTGTTTAGATATTGACACTAAAGAAATAAACCCCATGGACATGTGTCGTTATTAAAGAATTGCTATATTTTCATTAGCCTGTTACACGCGACTTATTTTGTTTTTGGAGAAAACGAGTTTGTTAGTGCATAGACATTGGTATTCAGAGTCGTTTACTGTTAATAACTCCATTTGTGCATTTTTGGACTTGTGTTGTTTTTAAAATAAACGCCTCAATTATAGTAAAGTGCTGATTACACGATCCGATAAGTGTCTTAAAAGAGCTGGAAATTATGTAGAAAAGTAGAACGTTCTACATTTGAAAATGGCAGAAAGGCCGCAAAAATTATATAGATTATCTATAAAATTTGTGAAACGATAACCAAGTGATGTATTTATCTTAAATAATATTTCACTTAGAATCAACCATCAAATGCGATAGTCGTTGAATTTATTGAAAACGGAGATTTCAGAGCCATAGTCATATTTTTCTCGTTAATTGTTAAAATAAACCATATTCGCACACCAACATTTGAGTCCGATACTTTAGAGCCTGTGTTTTAATATAGCGATATAGTGATTTCGATTCTCATCTAGGATATAATAGCGTTCGGATATACTGGTACATTCATATTTTTCAAATTAATTTTATAATGAACAAATCCGCTGCACCGAGATTCTCATTCAGGGTTTTTTTACATTTTCTCTGTAGCACATTCTGACGAATTGATGAAGATATAAACATGGATATAAGGTATTTCATCATTTGCCATAGTTACTGCTTCCATAAATAATTACATAATAAAGTACCACCTAAGGCGGTAATTACTCAACGTCGGCGCATTTTCTCGCCAATTAATATGTTGCTGCGGTTACTTTATTAGGAATTATTATATATAGATTTTGTGATGGCACTTGCACTATTGCCGTTTCTATTTGTGTCTTTGCTTTCTGGAAAATCATTTGGATGGCAAGCTGTAAGGCAGCGCAATTTCTTCAATTCACGCCCATGCACGTCCTTCGCGCTTCGCCACCGATCATTACTTGACATGACCTTGAGAATACACCAGAAAAAAACCCATATAATTAACCACCATTAAGTGATCCTCCAGATTCACAAGAAAACTGTTTTTCTTTAGTACCAACAACATGAAGTGCCTATTATTAGATATTAATAATTGCAGACAATAGTTGGTTCAGCACACGATGCAAGCAAATTTGTCGCGAATAAAGGGGTAGAGAACTTTCCAAGCGTTTAAATGCGACCATCCAAAACCATGACTTCAGAAAAAAACAGTGAGAAGTACATTTTGAGATTTGAGGTCCTGCAGACTGCAGACTTTGCATACTTCATAGAAATTCAAATCATATTAAGCAGTGTAATTTTGCATTGATATTTTTTAAAATATTAAGAACATTTTTAATTAATGCTCAATAAACTACTCATCACTTGTTTTTGCATTTTGCAATTTGAAATAATTATATACCTAGATGAAGTGTAAATTATATTCTAGAGGACATATACCTAATTACATCCCGGAAAATACCACTTCATGATTGATCTTTCTGCATTGAAAAGAACCGCGGCACTCAGATTTTCCTGAAAACCGCAAGTTGTGGTCACAATATTTTACATGCAAAAGAACATTTAAAGCAACATCTGCACAACTGGCGAGTTATGTATTGGTTTATTAATTAGTTCTGATAAAATTAACATACAGATTTAAAATATGTTTAGAATTGTGACCAATATTAATGATAATATAATAGAGAACATTTGATGCTTCTACCGAAACACAGTGTGAGCTAGAACGGTTATCGAGTGTTTGAGTTTCCCAAACCTTTTTATTTTATACGGTTTATTTTTCGGTTATAAATTCCGATATTCGGATATTAGGATATTTGGTTATTTTAAACTATTTATGATTATAATTATTGACAGCTGGTACTATTTTCAACAACATGTATGCCTAGAATGTAGGTAGCAGTTTTATTCGATAGGAAATGTATCCGGTAACAGTGTCAGTACCATGCACAACTGTAATGAAATTGTCACAGTTTATTTCAAACCTATTAAAATGTATGCAAGCAACTTGATAAATATGTATTGTAGTGATATTTTTATAATAAGTTTAAGTTGTCTCAATTAGTTTAGGTAAGTTTTATCATAGTTACTAATATTTTTGTTAGTGTTTTATCCATTATACCAGTTATTTTGTAATCTTGAAGTTATTTTTAATTGCACCTACTAGTAATTATGTTTATAATATTTTATTTAATTAATTTTCACCTAACTAGTTTCGGCTTCATTAAAGCCATCATCAGAAGTATTCTACAAAATATATACAGGGTGGCCCACCTATCCTCGCTCGGACCATTGCTGCTAGATTAATGAAAATTGAGGACAAAATCTGATTGAAAGTTATTGGACACTGATGTGCTACTTTCTAAAATTATTTTCGAGTGTACAGAGTGTACCATAAATCAGGGACACAATTTGTGTTTCTCTTTTTTCAATGGATCACCCTGTATATTCTTTCAATTTTAGAATCTGCTTCATGAGGGCTTCGCAAATCATTTTTATTTTCAGGGATCAGATGCAACGTTGCCAAGTTATTTAGATTTTAATCAATATTAACGAAAAAATCATGGACGTGGAAACATATTCAACAAAATCTTATTATTAGAGATTAATTAAAGAATCTGCGTATGCAAGTACTCAGGTAATGTGCCAAAACATACACGATATTTTGAGTTTTCAAATGGCTAAAACTCATTATTTGTTTCAAATGTGTGGGGAACACCCAATATATAGCTTTATATTCTGAGTGCTCATCTAATTTGTGTCTAAGATAAGGATCAACAGGATGGGGATCTTGGAAACCTTAAAAGTTACAAAGGCAGTTAAGTTACAAAATCATTGCGTAATTTAGTGGTCAGTACTATTCTATTGAGAAAACTAGATAATTCCGGATATATTTAACACATTAATTTAGCCAAGTTAACACATTAATGGAAAAAATCAGGATTAACGTCGACACTACAAAAGACATAGAAGAAATTAGAAAAAATAGGTATCTACAAAGATGAGAGGGACAGACCGATTTTAATTAAACTTACAAAAGCAAGCACTAGAGTTAATATCCTAAAAGGTAGGAAAAATCTCAAAGGAACAGAAATATGGATAGATGAAGACTTCCCTAAAAACATTCAAGCAGTGAGAAGAGTGCTAATACCCCAACTAAAAGAAGCAAGGAACAAAGGCTATAAGGCAATTATAAGATACAATAAGCTAGAAATAAATAACGAAGTCTATGAACCAAAAAGAAACGAGCTCTTTATGAAAGAGATCCAAACGGAAGAGAGTGAAACATATTCCGCAAATAAGAGATATTTGCATGACATTTCCCCACAGGAAAGTAACAGCAAAGAACAGACCTGAAACATATATAAGACGAAACACTCAAAAAACTAAGATTAGATAAAATGAAGAGAAACAACAATACCTGTCAATTACTACAACTACAAGGAATGTATAACTTAACCAAGGAAAGACAGAGAAAAATCAGAATAAGCACATCGAATATAAGAAGCATCAAAGGAAAAGAAGAAGAAATAGTAAATGAAATGATAAAAAATGAAGTGGACATAATGGCAATCACAGAAACGTGAAAGAAAGATCCGGGACTCAAACGAATACATAAGGGATATTGGATGCTCTGGTCAGGGGTGAAAACAAAACAGACAGCGAAAGGCGGAGTTGGATTAATAATCGCACCAAGCAGAATAAACCAGATTATAAGAGAAAAATATGTAAGCGAAAGAATTATGACAATAGAAATGAACATAACAGAAAAGGAAACATGGTCCCTGATCATAGCATACGGACAAAACGAAGACGCAAAGAAAGAGGGGGAAAGATAAATTCTACGAAGATATACAAAAAGAAATTGATAATGCAACAGAAAATGTGATAATAATGGGGGACCTAAATGGACGAGTAGGAAACAAAAATACAGGGATAGAAGAACTCATGGGGAAAGAAGGAGAGGAAACCAAAAATAACAATGGACACAGAATAATCGAGCTATGTATAGAAAACAACCTAGTTATAACCAACACAAAGTTCAAACATAAAAACATACATAAGTATACGAGAGCACAGCCCTCCAGAAACGAAGCATCAATAATCGACTATTTATTAATAAACAAAAACAATTGGAAAAACATAAAACATGTAAAAGTAACCAGAAGGGCGAAGATAGGAAGCGATCATTTCCTAGTAAAGATGGACATGAAGGTAAATCGAAACAAACGTAGATAAAACGAGAAGAAAAACAAAAGAAAAAATAAAATCATTCAAACTTAAGGAAGCACCCTACAAAAACATCTACCAAGAAGCGCTAGAAAGAAAGTTTAAAGAACAAGTAAGACAGAACAAATGCGAAGCAAAAGCTAAAATAGTAAACACAGACACAAAAGCGACAATATAGTGGACCAAGGAACTCAGAACAATAAAGAACAAGAAATATAAATGGAAGACATACCTCAGCACAAAAAATGCAAAAGACTATGAAGAATATAAAGAAGCGAGAAATAAAGCGAAGATAGAAGAATCATGGAGAAAATTTGGGAAACAGATACAAGAAAACTTCAGAGAAAACCAAAAATTGTTCTACGGAACAATAAAACGATTGAAACAAAAGAAAAAACATAATATGATGAACGTAAAAGATAAGGAAGGAAACATAATAACGCAAGAAGATAATGCAAAGATGGAAGGGAATACTTCGAGGAATTGACAAAAGCTGAGGAAACGACAGCAGAAGAATACACAGTAGAAGAACAAAGAGAAGAAAAGGCTGAAAGTGAAATAGAAAACATAACAATAACAGAAGTAGAAGAAGCAGTAAAGAAACTAAAAGGAGGAAAAGCGCCCGGAAAAGACAACATCACCCCGGAAATGCTAAAGTATATGGGAAAGCAAGGAACACAACAATTAACAGTACTGATAAATGAAGTACTAAAGAGCGGAGACATACCTAAAGATTGGAGCACCGGAGTAATATTACCTATATCTAAAAAGGGAGACAAGAGAAAATGCGAGAACTAGAGGGGTATAACGCTAACAAGCATAGCGGGGAAAATAATGACGAGAATAATAGAAAGTAAGAGAACAATAAGAAGAAATGATAGAAGACACCCAAAGTGGATTCAAAAGGGGCAGAAGCACTCACGATATTATATTCACAATAAGACAACTAAGCGAAAAAATGATAAATAAGAAAAGATTTATGCATTTATGATTTATATGTTCATAGACCTAGAAAAGGCCTTCGATAAACAGAGAAGATATATGGAAGGAACTGAAAAAGAGAGGAATTGACACACAATCAATAGAGCTCATAACAATGTACATATAAAAACAATGTACAAAAATAACAAAAACTCAGTAAGAACGAATGATGAAGAATAAGCAGAAGTCAAAACAAATATAGGAGTAATGCAAGGATGTATGTTAAGCCCACTCTTATTCACACTAGTGCTCGAAGGTGCCATAAAAGAAGAAAAGAAACAGATGAAGAACATGTGGGTAGGATACTGGAAAATGGAAGAGACCCAGATACTTGAAATGCTCTTAGCGGACGATATGGCCATAATAGCGGAGACAGAAGAAAACCTGCAATTCAACATGGAAATTCTGGAAAGTGAGTTGACAAAGATTAACATAAAAATAAACACAGATAAAACCAAAACTATAGTCATAGCAAAGGAGAGCACAAACCAAAGAATAATGATACAAAGTAAACAGACAGAACAAGTGGAAAGCTTCAAATATTTAGGATCATTAATAGAAAGCAACGGAAAAATAGAGAAAGAAATAAACGATAGAATAGGCAAAACCGGAAGAATATTTAACGCACTAAAAACCTTCTTTCCTAGGAAACAAAGAAATACCTAAAGAAACAAAGACCGAATAGTGAAAAGGGTAGTGAGACCAACGTTAACCTACAGCAGCGGACTCTGGACATTAAACGAAACAGACAAATCTGGAATCAATCCGGTAGACATGCGCTTTCTAAGAAAAATTAAGAATAAAACCAAAAAAGGCAAAATACGAAATGACATACATAGACAAAACTTACAAATAACAGACATAAATGATAAAATCACAGAAGGTCAAATGAGATGGTTCGGGCATGTTTGCCGAATGAACGATAACAGACACACAAAAGGGGTGTATGAGACAAGACCTACGGGAAAATCATAAAAGGGAACACCAAGAAAAACCTGGAACGACAGAATCAGAGAGTAGGCAGAGAAAAGAGGATTAACATTGGAAAAAACCAAACAACTCACACAAGATAGAAGAAAATGGAGAGAAACCTACATGAAGAAACAATAAACTGTAAAACCCTACACCAACAATGGTAGAAAGGGAAATGATTTAAAAAAATAATAAAATAATTTCACCAACTTTATAACTTTTACCGTGTTTCGAGATCCCCATGCTGTTGATCATTATCTTGGACACCCTATGTATACATATATACAGGGTGTTCAATATAATGAGGTGTCCAAGAGCGGACCGCAACATCCGATACACTGCTGTAAGGCCACAGCGATACCAACCAAAAAGGAGGAATTGTAGACACCAGCGACCGGACGAAAACTCAGACCATCGTGGTTCGTGATGCATTTCCCTAGGATACCTTTATTGACACGATTGTATCCTAGGTAGATGTATGTACCACGAACAAAGTTAATCAACGATTGTAAAACTGGGGTTAACAAAGATTACTTACCTAAGATTAGTTACGAATACAAAATATACATATTTTATTTATGACGAATATCTCTAACATACCTCAACCATTCTAACTTACTGTAATATTTTGATTTGAAGTAAAATATAAATCATAACCATAACAAAGTAGGTGTACTAGTCATACTTTTTAGGGACAATTTTAATGGCAGTATATGTCTATTCTGTCAGTTCGGACATTTGTGCAGAAGACAAGAGAAACTTATATCAAAGATGTTGCAACTAAATTGTTTCGAAAATGCATAAATTATTAATAACGAATCCAAAATATACATCTTTTATTTATGACGAATATCTCTAACTTACCTCAACCAATCTAACTTACTGTAACATTTGCATTTGAAGTAAAATATAAATCATAACCATAATAAAGTAGGTGTACTAGACATACTTTTTAGGAACAATTTAAACGGCAGTATATATCTATGCTGTCAGTTCGGACATTTGTGCAGAAGAGAAGAGAATCTTATATCAAAGATTTTGCAACTAAACTGTTCCGAAAATGCATAAATACTGCTAGATATAATTATTGATATTCATTCGAGAGAGTTTGAATGAAAATAATAGAGTATAATACCACATGTACATAAAAAAAAATCCATCAGGGTGGCTGTGGAAATTCAAACGTATATCCATGACTAGTTTCAGATTTTCAATTTTCTGACAAGTGTCAAGTGATAAACCTCTTGTCAAAGTCGCCGCTATTTGCTGCTTCGGTTAACAGACGTTCTTGTCCATCAGCAATGACTTCCAGCGTACGCGCTGTGTGCCAGCAGCTTCCCTTTTTACGATCTTTCCTGCCAGTTTTCCTGAACAAGTCGACAGTTTTGCCATATTTTTACATTGACAGATAGCTCAATGATATTCTATTTGAATTTTATTAATGTGAATGAAGTCACAGATATATGTTTAAGTTTCCACGGCTACCGGTGATGGACTTTTTTTTTATGAATATATTGTATATGAGTATACTGTCGACATATTTTAATATCTGGATTGCTATTACTAAGTGCCTAACGAATGTGCTTTGAGTCGTTAGTCGCTGGGATATTGATTGATATTTTAATTTTTGCCTGGACGATAATAGAACTCATGACCATAAAACCCTCTGATATTGAATTGATGAAACGGCATTAGTCTTTGACGTTTGTACATATATTTAATTCAAACAAAAAAAGTCGCATAACTAATATAATCAAACTTAACCTAAGCTAATCTGATCAAATCTAACACAGCATAACCGTATCTAACCATTTAGTTTGGAGGAGTTTGCACTCTGGTGCAAAAGAATAGAGTGCAAAAAAGGTGCAGAAAAATAAAGAAGCAGAAGAAAGTGCAAAAGAATAGTTGTATTCAGAATCAAGAGCCCAAAACCAATTATTGGTGTGGAATACGTAGTGAGTTTTGAAATAATATTATGTGAAAATCATGTCAGTTATTATTATTTTTTTTTTATACAAACATTTACAGTTGTATTGTACTGCCAAACATATGAACCGTTGCTGCGTCATTTTTCCTTCAGCATTTGCAAGAGGTATTGACTAAAACATAAGTTCAGTACCTTCATGAACAAAATGGTTAATCTTGTATTCAGAAATACATCCGTATTTATCCATTAAATTTAAAAATTATCACATAATCAAAAAATCATATCACCATAACTTACGTCTGAAATATTTACATTTGAACACGTGTTTCAGTATAATATGTTTGTGTCCGTGTACTTGGGTGCAGCAGATGTAAAATATGTTAATGCCCCGTTTTATAATTAGATCAGAGCGAGTGCCTAATTGCAGAATTATGTGC